>PYHW01009486.1:8570410-8602950 GCA_013186435.1 Turdus rufiventris | reverse complement strand
TTGGAGTTTGTTTCTTTGTAGTACTGTATTTCTGTTTTAATTTCCCTAGTAAAGAACTGTTATTCCTAATTCCCATATTTTTGCCTGATAGCCCCTTGATTTCAAAATTATAATAATTTGGAGGCAGGACGTTTCCATTCTCCATTTCAAAGAGAGGCTTCTGCCTTTCTTGGCAGACACCTCTCCTCCAAACTAAAACAGCAACTTTTCATTCTTTGTCCATATATAAGCCACACCTGATTATAAGCCGCACTTTGGGTTCACACCAAAATTTTTGTCAAAATGGTGTGGCTTATAATTGTGAAATTACTGTACTAGTAGTCATCCACAAAATTACTACTAGAAGTACTCATCACCAAAATCACAAAAAGTGAAAGTACAATTAAAACATCATCGTGGTTTTGAAATATTTCTGTGTGCTCTGAGACATCTTACTCAGCTCAAAGGCTCCCATCAAGAGAGATGGCAGAGCAATTTTCAAGGCAGATGTGGATTGACCTTTTGCTTCCTATAGAGAGGCAGCCACGGATTGCACTGAAATACTTCCCGAGTTTTACTTATCCTAACCCACAGTGGACAGGACAGCATGTGTCTGGCATACCCCTGGGGCACTTCTAAACCCTACAGTTCCTTCTACAGCAAGATCTTCTACAGCATGGTTTGGTAGCTAAGTCAGGACAGGGTACCTCTACTTTTTGAATGTAATAAGCCAGGAAATCTGCTCAATAAAGCATTGAATGTGCGGCAGAAGGTTATTTATGTAAAAAAGGAAAAAACAACTAATCAAAAGATCTATTCAGGCATTATTTCAGCAAAGTTGTTTGAATGGAGAAATATTTTATAAGGCTGTAATTTTCAGCTTTGGCTTATTCTGCTTTGGCATAGAATAATTCAAGTGTACTGTGGGTAGACAGAAGTGAGAAAGTTAGAAATATTCAAATCACCAATAATCTGTTTGGCTGTGCAACTGATCCTTTGTTGGATTCTAGACAATTCAAATAAAAATGAGGGTGTCTTAGCTCAGGTCTGTGAGCTGAAAGTATGTGGTAATGATTCACCTGTGTAAGATGTTGCTTATTAGAAGCAATTATTTGTTTTATAGTAATTGAAACCAATATTTTAAACCAAAGCATCTGAAGGAGGCAGATGGCAAAGAGAAGAGTGGCTGCAGCTTTAAGCAGCCAGTTACCTCCCTTTGTGCACAAGCAGTGAGAGAAGGGCCTCAGCCGGCATGGATTTTTGTGAAATTCAGACTTGAATGTAGGGGGAGATCAGAGAACTGGTAAGGCAATTTGGTGATTATATTTAGAGTGGCTGTGCTTTATGTACCATGCTGTGTCACAGCAGCATTCTAGGGGCAGAGAGACAAAAGGGAAGTGTTTGAGAGAACAGTTTTCATATGCAAAGTGACTACATTGCAACCTCTGCCGGTTAGAAAAAAAGACTCCGGGAGTTTGTTACAGAGTCTGTAGTAGGAATGATGTAGTTTGAAGCAGAAATGACAGAAATACATGAGATTTGGTGACTTCACAGAAAGGCACTAAACACATTTATACAAGGGTCTATTCTGTCTTTTTAAAGAGAACACGAACAGGCAGAACTATAGAGCCTTAATCTATAATACTTCTTTATAAGTTTAGTCCAAGCAGTTGGATGGCTGAAAGAGTCAGCTGCCAAGTCAGCTTGGCAGTAAAGTTGCAGAGACATTCTGTATTTAATGATCACTGCAATAGAAATACATCACAAATGACAGCACTGGTCTTCATCTCTTTTGGGAGGATTGTAAGTATACCTGAATGAATTTCCCCCCACCACCTCCCCCCCAGTTTCTTACGCCCAGAAGCTTGTCTCCATGGTAAAGACATCACTAAAAGTGAGGAGAAATCTGCCAACTATACCTATTGTATTTCCAGTACATGCAGGTTTTATGAATTTAAGACTTTGATTTCTATGAGTATTTATTTCCGAACCAGAAAATTACAGAAAGAGAAGACAATTATAATTTTAGTCCCCCAAAGGCTGACATGTCCTTCTTGCTTTCTTCACCACTGTAGAACAGTGTGGAGAACCAAAGAGGTGACATGGTTCCATGTGAGGAATGCATGTTTTTGGGAACACAAGACATAAACAGACTTGAAGAGAGAGAGAGGGACAAAGCCTGGAGTTAGGAGCTGTGTTGCCAAGATTACCACTGCATGACATGGTAACTGAGGCACCAGCACCTCTCTCATCCCTTGAACTTTGAAGGTCCTGAGCTGTGCTGTAGTTTCACACTTCGGAGAACTAGCAAGCAACCCAGTCAGAGTCACTGCCCGTAATGACTGAGGTTAAGTCTCTTAGTGTGGATGCCCTGGGTGATAACCTGATCAACTTCGCTTTACGAACTCGTAACTGAGAACAGTACAAAAATATGCTACAAGAAAAAAATATTATGATTGAGAAAGGTACCTTTTACTGACTACCAGCTGTTGTCTTAGCTATTGTTTATGGTCAATTGAACATTGCTAATAATTTTAATTACACTAATTTCATGACTATAAGGCACACCGTTTTGACTAAAATTTCCCCCTGAACCCGAAAGTGCGCCTTATAGTCCGGTGCGCCTTATATAATGTACAAAGTTCAGAAATTTGCCTACCCGGAAGTGCGAGCCGTGAGCCAAACCACGAGAGGAAGCGGGACTGGGCAGCCCCTGGCCAGTAGGAGCCGTGCGGGGAGGGCGGGACCAGGCAGCCCCCGGGCAGCAGGAGCCAGGTGGGGTGGGAGGGAGTGGGTGGTCCCACCATGTGCCATCCCTGAGCCCCAGGCGGCCCTGAGCTGAGGGTGGCCCTGCCCTGCACTGCCCCCGAGCCGAGGGTGGCCCAAGCCCAGGGTGGCCCTGAGCAGGGCAGCCCTGCCCCGCGCTGCTCCCAAGCCAAGGGCAGCCCCGCCAAGATGAAAGGATTTAGAGTCACTTTTACTCCATAGTAAACATTTTATAAAAATAGAATCCTATTACAAAAAATCAGAACAAAAAAAAAAAAATTATAAATACAGTAATTTCATTATTACAAGCCGCACTGATTATAAGCTGCATCTCGGGTGTCGGCAACATTTCGTTCTTTGTCCATATACAAGCCGCACCTGATTATAAGCCGCTCTGTTGTTTGCAGCAAGGACTCGTGTGCAACAAAGTTGCCAAGTAGTAACAGAATCGCGGGATCGCAGGGTTTACTGGCTCGGCTTGGGCTGTGCTGGCTCGGCCCGCTAGGGGACAGCTGGCCCAGCTCGGCGCTGCTGCTCGGTGGGGCCGCTTGGGGCCAGCTGCCACTGCCGCCGGGCTCACTCGTCCCAGCCCAGCGCTGCCCCGCAGCGGCAGGTGGGGATGGAGCCCGCCGCCACCCGTGGCAGTGGCAGCAGGCGAGGATGGAGCCTGCCTGCTCCTGCGGTGGCAGGTGGGGGTGGAAGCGCCCTGCCTCCCCCCTGAGCTGCGGGGATGGCAGCACGGAGCCCCTGTCTATCCCCCGGGCTGCGTTGCCTGAAGGAGGGACCCCCCCGCCTCCCCCACTCCTCTCTGCCAGCACGGAGGCCGCCTCCACCTGCCATGCAACAGAGTAACCAATTTGTAACAATCACGCAATCCCGGGTTTTACTGGCAGATTCTCTGCTTGGCACCCTGTCTGGCACTTCAGGGGTTGGAAATTTCCGAACTTTTTTCATATATTAGCCGCTCCTGACTGCAACCCGCATTTTCGGGGTGGGAGCAAAATTTTAGTCAAAATGTTGCGGCTTATAATCGTGAAATTACTATAATCCAGGTTTAGTTGAAATTCTCTGAAATAATTAATTTGGTGAAAAGTATGTGTTCTTTGTATAAGCAGAGGCTTTCTAAGATGAGAGTTGAACTCAGCCTTCATTCTGTTAACATCACCTCCTTGCTAGTCATGTTCCCTTCTTGAACTTAGATGACATGAGGTGCTACTTGCAAGCCAGCTTTGTGGAAAAATGTAAGGAGGCATCACACTTGCTATTTCTGTGCCACTTGATAATATAAAGAATGGTAACTTAATGAAACTAAATTTAATTTGAAAGCTTGACAGCCATATATCAGTTCTTATCCTTTGCCAAGCTGCTTGTATGACATAGTGTCTGTGTAATTCTAGAAAAAACTATGCACTCCATACTTTCTGAAACAGAAAGGAAGACAAGATACTGCCTTTTGTATTCCTTTTGTGTCAGTGTTTATATTAAAAAGCTGAAGACAGACATTTATTCCCAGAAGGGAACAGGATGAAATCATGTGATATTATTTCAAAAGATCTTAATGAACCTTTATAGCAAACAAAAAGGTCAGTACAGGAAAGAGGCATTACATTTAGACTGGGTTAGTACAAGACTGCCAATATACAGTAGCTTTACAGAAAAGGTTTTGAAACTACTGATAGCTACAACTACACCAAAATCTGAAACAATTCTTTCTTGCTGTTTTCAAGCTATAGATATAATTTTTCTAAAACATATGTCACTACAGCTTAATTATTTTTTAATAATTCAAATAATCTGTTAGCAAAGAGAAGTAAAGTTTGTATAATGATCACAAATGTTCAAAGGGTCATCTTATTTTTTTCTAGGCTGCAATTCAGTCTTTTTGGAAGAAGTCAAGCTTGGTTGATTTATATTTTTATAACAAATAGTAACTCTGTCGTGTCAGTAATGAGACTAACCACTCTATCAAAACCCCTATAGAATTTGCACAGTTATGAAAGAACGAGATTAGAAAACTAATTAACAAAGTAACTAAGTAACTCAGTTAAACTACGAATAAAGAAACAGCCCGATAAAGCATTGGCGTTTAAGCCTAATGGTGTGTGTAGTCGGGACACTGAATGATAAGCAGTCTTTCCTTTGTGTCCACTCCAACAAATACTTCAAAAAGCAAAAATTACATAGAATCAGTTGCCCATAGACACTCAAGCTGCCCAAAGTCTTTTTCAGTTCCTGTGTTTTTTTCATCAGTTCTCCAACAAGGACATGGACGAATTATGTAGGAAGCTCAGCAAGTTTGTGATTGTTTAATTTTATCAATCCATAAAGTGCTATTTTCTATCAAGTATTATATATTGTTAATCTCAAAATCAATATACATATATGCTGCTTACCCTGCCGTTTTTTTTAAATACAGACGTATGTTGTAATTTTTTTTCATGTCTGCTTTCATATGCAAGGGACTACTCTGCATTACCATTCTGTGAAAGAATTAGAAAGCAAAAATGCAACAGCTTTGACCAATCTCAAAAACACTTTAAAAGCTCCGGAAGAAACTTGAGAAATATGGACAAGATGTTACAAACAACAGACTTCATATCCCAAGGGATATCTTTGTGATGTGAGAGACTGGAGAATGGGCTTCTACACAAGCCAATTAATTTCATTCCCCATGTACTGCTGGACAACAATTAATACTGATTTCTGGGCATTAGTGGTGACAGCTGCATACTAGCTTATAACAAATAGGCTTCTTTTATCTCCCCTTTGCATAACTCGAAGTGATAAGCATCTAAATCTAAATTACTCAGTGGCCTATAAATTAGGCATGTGAAGGCAGACTGTGAAGTCCCTGCCAGACACAACAATGAGCAAAATAAGAGACAATCTTGTAGGAGTGATGACAGTTATTTGCTTTTATAAAAGTAAAACTGAATTGTTCATGAGTTCACATCTCCATTTACAGAGACTTCATTATTAGATTACACAACTGATGTACTAGCAATCTGAACACATTTTCTTGAACTATTGTTTTCCTTTTTGCTCTCCCTTCTCATCTCTTTAACTACATATGCTAGCTTCAAACAATAATTGGCCAGATAATCTGTAGGCACTTAACACCAACCTACTGCCAAACTAGTGCTTTTTCACCTGTCCGAAGGAACAGTACAGGTCAGTAATGTGGTAACTGTGCATAGTGAAGCGTGGGGGAAAAGCAGGAGACAAGCTGCAGGTCAAGGCCAGAGCAGCCCTCAGGATACAACAGTGTACCGGCAACAGGTACATTGTGGTAAAAACATGGGACAGTGGGGAAATTATATTATTACAACTGGAGTAAGCACAAGAAGAGCAGAAGACATATTCAGATGATCAGGTTTTGTTCTGTTGTGCATGCAGTAACTGGAAGAATAGCACCCAACAGTGAAATCTTTTTCCTAGCATGTAAAGTTTGTCGTTTACACCACCACCCCCTTCTCTTAGAAAGATATTTTCCTCAGGCTTCCCATATGAACATGATTTTGACAACTTCATTCCCACTTGTCCTTGTGCCAAAAAGTTGTCTAGCAAAAATTGCCCTCTCTGATACTTCCCCTTCAGCATAGTTACAAACACTAGGTCTATCCCCTTTCAGTTCAGTTCAGTAGTCAAAGTATGCTCTGAAACTTCCTCTTAGCCGCTCATCTAATCAGTCCTTTTACATATGTAAGACCTGAGGGTTTACTGCAGACCATCTCATGGGACTATGTTATTTCTGCAACAGCACTATCACCACTAGCTGATTGAAAGAAGACTTACACTGGAACAAGAAAAACAGTAATAGCAAAATCACCTGTGTTAATCTCTAAATGCACAATCATTTGTACTTCTGTACCTCATGGATGCATTTTCTCACCTTCCTTACCTCAGCATCTCCATCATCTAACAAGCTCTGAGCTGGACGGGTCCATGGGCTCACCAGTTAGGGTACTGATGTTACTATTAGTGAATAACCATGAAAAACCCACGAAAGTCATCTATCTACTTTGAGCAGATATTCTGAACTGTTTTGTGCTGGCTGATCTTCCGAAGTTTGCACCGCCTAGAAATTCAGCAGGCATTCCCTCTTCTACGTCGTTAAAGATTAGGAGAATCCAGTAGCAAGTTTCGCCAGTCTGGTCCATTCCTCCACCGCCAGCTACTGCCCGCCTGCCCTCCTAAGCTACGGCGTCACCCCAAGCATCCTCACCACCAAGAACAGCCTCTGCTCGCCGCTGCCACGAGCACAAAGAGCCCAGGAAAGCTCAGCCCGAACTCGCACCGGAGCTCCCGAGCGGAGGCCGGGGCTGGCTCCGTGCGGGCACACGATGCTGTGTTGTGCTAGGGCGCTGTGTGATCATCGCCCTCGCTCGGGGAGCACCCCCGGCCGGCTCCGGGAGCACCCCCGGCTCCGGGAGCACCCCAGCTCCGGGAGCACCCCAGCTCCGGGAGCACCCCCGGCCGGCTCCGGGAGCACCCCCGGCTCCGGGAGCACCCCAGCTCCGGGAGCATTCCCGGCCGGCTCCGGGAGCATCCCCGGCCGGCTCCGGGAGCACCCCCGGCCGGCCCCGTCCGCCGCGCACCCACCTGCCCGAGCCGCCGGGCAGCACAGCAGCACAGCCAGAGCGCACAGCAGCGCCCTAGGCCGCATGGCCGCAGTTCCTCCTGCAGTCCGCCCGTCCGTCTGTCCGTCCGTCCGTCCGTGCGGGCAGCGCGCGGCTGGCGAGCGCAGCCCGCAGAAGGCTGAGGCTGGCCAAGAGCCGCACCGCGACTTCCTCCTAGCGCAGGGGCTCGGCGGCCCGGGAAGGGGAGGGGAGGGGAGGGAAGGGGAGGGAAGGGGAGGGAAGGGGAGGAGAAGGCGCTGGGGCAGCCCCCGCCGCCCCCCGCGACTCTCAGCCCCCGCGCTCGGCCCGGACACGGGAAGCGGTGGCGAGCTCGGGCGGGTCCGGAACGAAAGGCTATGCTCCAGAAGTTATTCTAAGCTAAGTTTGCCAAATTTGCAGTCCGAATGCCTCGCGGGAGCAGTTCCAAGGCCAGATGAAATGCCTACATTACTCACAGCTGAAAGATCACGCCGCTTCAGAAAAGCCCCTCACAGTTGATCTACTTCGTATAAAGGAGATGACGTCCACACTTGTATTGCAGTTCAGTAAACTGCACTACAAACACAGGGCAACCCGAAGGTGATTCACTGCCCAACTTTGCAGCCCTGTCTGCTGTTCCAAAATCCCCGAGAAAGTGGTGCCACTCCCCAGTCCAGTGGCATGTGCCCTGGACAAACTGGAAAGCTTCTGCACTCCTTTAAAGATGCTCATGAATCAAGAGATGGTTGTATAGGCAAATACTTTGGTAATTTTGCAGCTATTATTTAGATGCTTTGCTTTTAAAACATCCCACTGATGTTTAAGTGCTTTATATTTATTAAGCCTGTATGCCAGTCAGAAGCTTTAAAGTGGGAGACACTCCAGCTTGCTAGGGCATGCTATCCATGCCTCAGCCGTACATCCTTCTATTTTCAGCAGTATGACCAAAAAAAGGGAAGGAGGGGAAGGCTGATTTGAACTTGCTTTTTCGAACTCATATACATTATATATGTTCCTTTTCTGGGTTAAGTAAAGGTGGCCCGTCCACCTTGGACAAATCCGATAAAATTTGGTCCAAATCAGGTGGTAATCAACGTGTTATGAAATTAAAAGTCCTGTCCCTACTCACTCTCTGCTACCTAATTGCCCTACATCCCTAGCTACCTTCTTAGTTTATTAAAATATAAAAACAAACAAGCATGTTAAAAAAAGAAACTACGAAAACTACAAAAATGCAAAAATACTACCAAAAACTCCAAGGGTTTCACAAAACAAACTAAAAAGTTAACAGCTACTCAGCATTGCATAATTTTCTGGCCCTACCGGCAAACATATGTACTATGTCCATAGATGACAAGAGTGCTGCCATGGATAAAGTCCTTGCAATTTTCTCTTGCCACGATTTGGAGAGGCCAATGTATTGGCCAATGAATTGTGTTTATTACTGCAGAAGTACCGACCTTTGCTTTTAATGGAGAATAAAAATCATGGAAAACTAATTTCCCTAATCGTAAGTACTGGTTCCCAGTAACTTCTGTCTCTGGGGCATTCCTCTCACAGTGCTACCACTAGCTATAGCATGGTTGAAGCTGACTCCATTTGTGCAGAACAAGAAATAAATAGAAGTTTTATAGTTAGCCAGCCTTTCTGCAGCTCTGTCATACCGCATGCTCTAAGAAACCTAGAAAAAATGCCTTATATTTAATTGAACTACTCATCTGTTTGGAAAATACTTTAATCAGAGGTACAGTAATTTCATGACTGTAAGGTGCACCCTTTTGACTAAAATTTTGGTCTGAACCCAGAAGTGTGCCTTATAGTCTGGTGCGCCTTATATAACGTACAAAGTTGCGAAATTTGCCAACCTGGAAGTGCCAGCTGTGAGCCGAGCTGCGAGGGGTGGGGCAGGAGCAGGTGGCCATGGCCAGCAGGATCTACTTGGGGTGGGCGGGACCGAGCCCCCGGCCAGCAGGAGCCGCACAGGGAGGGAGGGACAGGGTAGCCCTGCACCGCCCCAAGCTGCGGCAGCCCTGAGCCGCCCTGAACCGCAGCAATCCCGAGGTGTGAGCCGTGGCCGCCCCGAGCTGTGGCTGCCCCAAGCCGCCCTGAACCACGGTAGCCACGAGCCGCGGCCTCTCTGAGCCCCGCCTTGCCAGCCAGGGGTAGGCGGGAGTGCCGGGGCCCGCGCACGAGGAGGACGCTTGGGGCTGCGTTTAAATGCTATGCCAATCTGTGAAAAATGTTTGCAAATTGAGCACCTGCCAGTAAACACCACGATCGTGGGATTCCATTACTAATTCATTACTTTGTTGCACGTGGCACGGATCTTCGCTGCAAAGAAAAGTGCGCCTTATAGTCCAGTGCGCCTTATATAATGTACAAAGTTGGGAAATTTGCCAACTTCTGGAGGTGCGCCTTATAATCCTGTGCGCCTTATAGTCGTGAAATTACTGTAATTATTTCATCTGGGAAGAGAAAGTGAAGCTATTCTTGCTAATTTCTGTGGTCTCACAGTTATACAAACATACACAAAGTTTGTTCTTATAACTTTCTAAACCCAAAATAGAACTGAATTAAAACAGTAAAAATTACTCAGGTTCTCAAAAAAAGCATATATTACCAGCGGTTTTTGTACATTTAAAGAAACTTTAACCAGTGGGCCAGTGCTTGAAGAATAAATTAGATTGCAGAGTTTGTGAAATATGAAGAGAAACTCACATTGAACCTCCAGGAAGTGTTTTAGTCACAGACATTAGAAACAATCATAGCCCTATGCCCTTTCATTGTTGCAACCTCGTTATTATAAATACAGCAAGTGCCATGCTTGTTAAATTCTATGTCTGCATATGAAAACTAAATTTAAGTTTTGCATCCTGTAGTTTTGTGAATCAACTTGCTCCTTCCTCTCAAGATCAGCTTATTGTAACAGAGGTGAAGAGTTCATGACTTCTGAAGCTTTAGTTTTTAATCCTACTTCTTGCATCTTTGTCAGTTTTGGTTTTTTTAGTGGAAGCATGTTATAGAACAAAACTTCATTCCTGTTAAACACACCAAGTCTACCAAAAATGACTGCACCTATCTAGTGAGACTGCTACATCATTACTGTTTGTGGAAGGTCTTTCTTGCTGCCAATACGTAGACTACCCTGGTGCATGTCAGAGGTGGGTAATTACTGCTCAAATATGAGTGTAGAAACATACCTCAGGCAGGGAAATCAGTCATCGAGGTAGAAGTTGTGTACCTAGTTTTAAACTTCTTGGAACCACGTGTGACTGACAGTGTTTGGATTTTCTGGGAATGAAGGTTGTTGTTTTACTCCTATGTTCTGTAAAAGAAAGATGGACAGCTAAAGGAGGTATGCAGATCAGTGCAAAGGGAAACAGAACAAATCTAGTGCTTCTGTTGGTGTTCCTGTCTGCCTGGCCTAAGCAGAAGGATGTTGTTCTGCAATTTTGTGGATATTTTTGTATCTTCAAGAGGCCCTTGAAAAAGTTCCAAAATCAACTAAGTTAGCTGCCAAGCAGTCTTAGTCAAATCCAAAGACATGTGATAGAAAAATGCAAACTTCGGGGTTAACAGACTAAGACTATGGCCTATTATAATTTCAGTACCCCCACTTAAGGAGGGCAAAGTTGAGAGATGGGCAAGTTGTTGAAGGAAAGATGCATCTTCTCCTGCAGTGACAACTGATGCATAGGCCCTATTCAGGTGTACTGGATTTTTTCTCAGATTTTGAACCAGCAATGCAAGTCTTTCCACATCACCATTTCATGATTGAAGCTGGTTTCAGCAAGGCCTATATAAGGTTGAAGTCCCCACAGTGCCCTTTCAGTAGGCCTTTAAAAAAAGCCTTTCATTTTTGTTGTACTTAGCTGTCAGCAGCACTGAGCAGCAGTGGGCAATAACAGAATCACTTTGCTGGTGATTTTTTGGTGTTGTACCATTAGTCTTATGCGTAGGTAAGAAAGATTGGTCAGTCCTGTTCAGCAGGATTCAGATTATTATTCAGTGACAAAGCCCTAAAGGGACCTGGCTAATTAAGGAGAAAAGCTTATAAAGGAATTTAAAGAAATTAAATGGAAATCACTCTTTGATGTGCACTAGGAAGAACAGGAAGCCCAGGAAAGGGCTGGAAAAGGGGCGTGCTGTCACACAGGCCATACCATTCACATTTGTCATTACATGGGGATCAAATAAGCTTTTCTAAGCTTGCCCACCCCAGAAATAACTGAGGAATAGGCAGGTACTAAATGTGTCAAGTGTGTCACACAAAATTGCATATCCAGGAGTGAGTTACTTCCATAAAGGCTGTGACATTCTGGCATGTCTCACCAGCAAAATCCTGGGCTTTTGACACATTACTTTAAGAGTCTGTTCTTAGGAGCAATATCACACCTGTGGCAGATTTAGTGCTCAGCTAGAGTGTGTTAAGAACATAGCCATTAGTCAAGGCTGTTGCAAACAAAAAGGGGAACAAAAGATTGGGAATTTAATTAATATTCAAGTAAAATTCACTTCTCTTATTTGGAAGAAAAAGTGAAGTGCTCTTTTCGCTTTGCTATACAGGTATTTTAAGTGAATCAGGGTATCAATACTGCAGGATTTATGTCATATTAAAATGGTTTATACATAACCAGCTAGAAGAAAAATGGAATAATGTAGTTTTTTAATCCTTTAATTAGCAATATTAATTGTTTTAAAGTAGTCATGTGTTCAAACTTGAATGTCATGCATAAATTAATATCTCTGGCAAATGTAATAATTTTTTCAGCTTCTGTAACATCACAGATCAGTTCGTACATTAGCTGAGCTTGTAATCCATATATCTGCCAGTGACTTAACACTGTTCTATTCCCTTACCAGAGTTAATACTTATTTAATATTAGCTTTTATAATTCATTCCAGAATGTCTCACTGTCTGTCTTTTTGTCACAAAAAAAAGTGAGAGAAGTAAGTATTTTCAACTGATCACATTACCAATGGCACAAACTTTTGCTCTGTAGTTATAAGTGATAGCTCCTAAGCAAAATCATTGTCACATTCAATGGCATAAAGGCCATGAAGTCTTCACTGCTGAGCAGCTTTCCCTAGGTGTACTGAGGACAATCATGTTTAATTACATGCAATTTTACAAACACACTGAAGGAAGTTCTTTCAATTACCATCTAGATTGCAGCTTTAATAATTCCCTGAAATTAAATATAGGCACCAAGCCAGTTTAATTAGGTAATGTTTATTTTATATAGAACAATCTCCAAAGAATATTTAAAAAACCCAATCTAAATACTGATTTTATTGCATTTATTTTCTTACAAAAAAAAAAAAAAAAGGACAGACAGGCACAATTTAGGTATTCAAATACTTCAAACTGAACAACTGTTCGCTATTCAGATTTCCCCAATACCACTCCAAAGGCTGTAAAAGTAGACAATGTAGTAGTACATTGGCAGTAGTGCATTTAGTAGGAATGAATCGCAAAATATATTTTTGTGAAGCAAGTCGTTATTGTCACTTTATAATTACCTATAAAATTTTTTGAATTGCACAATAAGTTTGCTTTGCAACCGACAACTGCCACAAAATAGGCCTAGTATGTAACTAAATATTTGCTGAAACTATCCCTTAGAAACAAATTAGGTTTTCTTTTGGTAAATACTTAAAATCTAGTATCAACTATATTATATATCTGAGGTAATTTTAAAATGTTTCAATTTAAAAAAACGAAGAGGTTTATATATTTAAACTAAATTCAATTTCTGCCTATCTTAAAATCTACACAATAGTTCTGTGTCCTAAATAATATTTTGATTTGAAAGTACCAACACCAATGAAATCTGGAGCTGTTTAAATGCATTGATTTCTTGGTTTTCTGTTTTGTTATCAATGCTGAAAAGGCACTGCGTACATTCCTCTGAACATTTGGTGTTTTAGGGTGTGTTTTTAAAAGTTAACAAGCATCCAATGACAAACTTCAAATGTTTATAAGCAAAAAAATACTGAATAGACTTCCCACTGATTGTTGAAGTCCATGATATCTGAAAGTACTTATTTTCCATAGAACTTCTTATTCAACAAGAATATGAGCAAATTCACATTCACTTTAGCTTTATCAAACATTTTCATTACAGCCACACCTTCATACTGCATCTGAAGCAAATCCTGAAATGAGAAAAAAAAATCATTAGTGCTTGTCTAAATCCATACCTTACAGTGACAAGATGTGATTAAGATCACCAACTCTAAGTTTTTCAAAACTTGAACAACTGTAAGCAACTATTGAGATACATGTAGAAAACATTATGAATCCTCTTGATCCTAAGCTGCAGGTAGTCAGTAACAGCAAACCAGAAGACATACTTTATTCTGTGTATTTCTATTTTTTTAAAATATTTCCTGCTTGCCACTGAACTAATGTAGTGGTTGATTCCATGCAGTTGCCCCAGTATAAGCATTAATTCAATGCCCATATCCAGCATCCTGCAGAAGTTATACAGTTATTCTATTCATGAGCTGCTGCTCTGTGCTGATTGATTGATTCATGCATACATGTGAAAAAGATACTGGAAAAAAATGTGGTCACAGGAAATGCAACAGCAGCTATAAAGCAAAGGAACAAAATTCAAACCTGGAAATGGAGCTGCACTTTTTCCATCTCAACTCCTAAAAATTTTGCTTTGATTTCGAAGTCACCCACTTCTTCTCCAGGTGTGATATCAAACATCACATTCTTAAACCTTGAAACAAGAAAGGTAACTGAATACATAGGCTGTGCATTTTCATATAATCCAGAGACAGTTTTAGGGGAAAAAGCCTGCAGAATGCAAAATAACTTTGACCACAAGCAGTGTTGTTGGTGTCAAAAGAACCACTCCATCCCTCCCTGTACTGCACTCCATGCAGTGCCTTCTTAGAGACTTTTTGGTATACTGGCAGTATGAAATACAGAATTTGGAATTCTTTTGTATTGGAGAAACAACCTCCCCAAAAAACCCAAACCCAAAAAACCAACCAAACAAAAAAACCACCAACACACCAACCAAAACCAAACCAACAAACAAAAACCTCAACAAAACACACAAAAAAAAAAAATTAAAAAAGGCTTTTGGAAGTTCAGTGAACAAATTGGATCAAGCATCCAGTGGATAGAAACAGGACAGCCCAATCATCTCCTGGCAGGTACATATTTCCTCATGTGGCTTCCTCTATTGGACAAATCCATATGAAAAAACAAAACAAAAATAACAAAAAGCAAAAGCAACAACAACCAAAAAAAACCCCAAAACCAACAACAAACCACAAAAAACATGGAAAAAACTTTTCCATGCAGAATGCGGATGGGAAGGTGCAAAGATGACTTTCACTACCACAACCTCAAAACGGAAGAATACAAAAGAATAAACATCCATTCATCCTGCATAGTGAGGAAGAGCAGAAAAATCGGGGTTTACTAGGCTATTTGAAAGTGACTGGTCAATATATGAAAAAAAAATTGCTACAACTACAGTAAATTCACAACCATAAGGCACACCTATGGGAGCCGGCAAATTTTGCACTTTTGTACATGATATAAGGTGCACCGGACTATAAGGCGCACCTTTTTTTTTTTTTTTTTTTGCAGCGAGGAGCTGCACTGTGCGCAACAAAGTAACCAGGGCTGCCCGCAGTCCAGGGCAACTCAGGGCTGCCACGGCGCGGCCGCAGCTCACATTTCCGATTTGACTCAGGGTGGCCACCTGTTCCCTCCTGCCCTCCCTCCCCACATGGTGGCCGGGGCTGCCTGCCTCCTTCCCCACGCGCCACTCCTGCCTCCCCATCCTGCTCCAGCCGGGCTGGGGCCACCGGCTCCCTGCCCTCCCGCAGCGCCGCCCCTGCTTGCAGCTCCCACTTCCATGTTGGAAAATTTCACAACTTTGTACATTATATATGGCACACCGGACTATAAGGTGCACTTCCGGGTTTGGGGGAGAATTTTAGTCAAAAGGGTGCGCCTTATAGTTGTGAAATTACTGTACTTAAAAAGGTGGTCATTAATGGCGAGACTGCTGCCAAACTTGTACTTGTCCATGTAAGATGGTGCTAGTGCTGGTTTGTGAAAATATTTTCCCAAGGTAATCATAGAACAAGGTACAAAGTAAAAAATTAATGATGACAATTAGACTTTAGCATCCTTCTCAATGCAGAAGCCTGAGGTAATTTTAGCTGTGGCACAGGAAATCATTAAGATTTCTTTTACAAACGCCAGGCCCCTTCAGAAATTGTTCATTTAGAAAATGCTCAGAATTGTTTTGTACTGCACTTACTGATTGGTTTGAAGATCTTCAATTTCTAGGATGACACCTTTTTCATGAAGTCTTGCAGCTGTGTACTTTAGTGAGGTCTGTTTCAGTTTTTTGCTTCCCTTCACCTCCTCTTTTCCATCTAATTTAATTGACCTCCGTGAATTTCTGGAAAAAGAGCAAGAAAACTGGCTTTTGGTGCATTTGTCAGATCCTTAACACTTCAGCTACTCTTCTAGCCATATTTAACTTTCTTTCACTTCTCTAAAAAACCAAAATTAACAAAAAAATCAAAAAAAGAAAACATCCCAAAAAGGAGTTAGAGGAATTTTTAGCACACAGTCAATCACCTAAACATCTAGCCAATGAGTCTGTATCATCTTTTAGCACTTCTTTCAAATCTATTGTGAAATGCAACTCTAATCCTAAAGAGTCTACAATCCTCAGTTTAAAATAGCAATTTGTAAACTTAAGGTGACATAAAAGGTAAATACTCTGTAATTAGAGTTAATTTTTAGATCAATGAATTGTGCACTAGGAAAATTCCTATTCATGTCAGTAAAATGTTTTCATTTTAATATTTTGGCAGCATTAGTGGGGGGATTGTTTTCAAGTAACTGCATTATACCTAAAAGTTGAAATTATTTAGGTATTTATTTCCTTCTTTTCCATTCTAAAGACAAACCCCACACCTTTAAAGAAGGAAGAAATCAATAATTACTTCCCAAAGCTTCATGATCTGCAAGCATGCAAATGGACATGCAAAGTAGCGCCAATTAAATATATTGAAAACATCTATACGTCTCAGATTGTCTTTCTCAAAGGCAGTCATAAATAAATGCAAGACTTTAATTTCTAGATGTTGATGTAGTTTACAACTCTCATGGACCCTTTATAGAATTGTCCATCTGCTGGAATCAAAACTTTAAACTACAGATTAACACCTGCTCCCCCCTCTTGATAAAACACACTAAAAGACATTAGAAAAGAAAGGAAGATTCAACTCACTTTCTTGTTAAATTGTCCAAGCAAGTTTTTATATAGGTGTTGTAATAATTAATTTGTTCCTCATAAAATGCAGTCTTGGAGTTAAGTGCATTCAAAGTCTGCTGGAGTTTCACCAATTCAGCTTTTCGATGATGTCTGTATCTTCTTTGATTCCGGATATCCTAAATGAATTTATTAACGTAATTGTTTTATTAATTTGAAATGTTAAAAAGCCCCACTTCATTACCATTCCAATTTGTAATTACAAAATCTGACTTAAGTTTTCTGCTTTCTCTCAGTCATTATGTTAGTTCTCACAAGAGCAGTACCTGTAGGGAGTACTACAGTTTTCCTACATGGCAATCACATTGCTACTCATACATACAAGTGGTGTTGAACTTTTCGGTACTCTACAGGGCCTAACAGACCCAGAACCCTTAAGGAAGATGCCATTGCTGTGCTAAAGATAGTTCAATATACTAAGATTCTTATGGCCAGTATGCCTTGTGGATGTGGAATAGGGTTTGTTGAGAATGGTTCATCAGTGTCAGGATGGGCACTGTGTTGGCCCACTATTCTTCTGTGTCCTGCCCAACCACAGCAGACTAACGTTAATACCAATCCAATAATGGAGATTTAACTCTTTTGAAACCTTATGAAGACCACAGCAATTCCTACTTCAGCAATACCACCGAGCAATTCCAATTACTGCTAAAATATACAAAGTTACATTGAAACATTATAGGGGAGGAGTTAAAGCATCATCAGCACCACATTCAATACCAGATTTGGTATTGAACAAAGGTTGCAGTTTTGTGTCATTCAGTTCAGTTATGTAGGAGTGCACTGTCTTCTGCTTATTTTGTCAGAAAAACAAAACAAATTTGCTTTGTATGTGGATACTTCAGGAGTTTAGGGTAGCATTCCCTGAAAAAGACGTATTTTACTTCTCTAATTGCAATGGATTTAGGCTAGATGCTAAAAAAAATCTGTATATGTACAGGCAAATACTCTATTTACCTTAGCAATCTCATTTATAATTTCTTGGTACTTAGTTGCTGAAGACACTAGTCCTGCTTGTTCCAATGTCCGGAGATTTCTCTGAATTTTCCTTTTCTTTTGTTCTATTGGTAGCTGCCCGTCTTCAAAAATAGACTGACTGTGCTTCATTTTCTCTGGAGTTTTGGAATCTAAGATGGCACGTTTTTCTACAAGTTTCAAGTTCTCAGATTCCTGGGAGGGGGAAAAAAAAAACAAACCCAGAAGTTATTTTCCAGATTTGGCAACTTAAGTGTTTCAGTACATTGAATTCTCCAAGAAGATTATCAAGAATGAGGTTGCAGGGTTTATGTCCTATTATCACTTGGTCTCCATGTAACCCATTTACTGTGCATTTGGACATACCTTAGGTATGTGGTGACATCACCTAGACATACATTTGAATTAATCAAAGTGTCTAATTCAGCCAGGCCCAATGACTTCACCAAGTTGTGGGAAGACTGTCCAGATCTCACAGGTGTTTCCTACATGTGTACACACTGAGGTTAACTAAAATCTGCACATTATTGAAAGGCAGTTTTGTCTGTCAGTGTCTACAGGAAAGAATTCAACTGTGAGCTCTTCCCACTTGATTCCTGTACTAAGGATAGCAGTACTGCACTGAAATTTGCTTGTATATATTAAGCAAATAAACTAAAAGGTCAGGGAACTGGAGTTACAATACTGAATTTAATGAGGGGATGAAAAAAAACAAGAGTAGAAAGATTCATCTCAAGCTACTTGATTGTGTTACATAGAAGAGAAAAGACCATGTTTACAACAAAAGTGCAAAGAAAAAATATTCTAGTCACATTATAGCGACTCAAATACAGCAAGGAAAAATATTCTAGTCCAGTCTAGCTCCCAGAAAGACATATTTTGTTTCAAATTATACCGTAAAAAAAACCCCCAAAACTATACAAGTTCATATTTTGAAGACACTAAATTTGAATAATCTAAAACCATCAACAAACAATTTCATTGTTATAATGGGATGGAGAAAGCTGTCAGAGATCTGTTAAGGCTTTCAAATAGCTATAATAAAATACTTCCTTCCTTATTCAGGCACAGTGTAACACTTACCTGTTGTGCAGTGGCTGGTGTTTCTAGTATTTCTAAGAGTGTATCGCCTGGTTGTGTTCGTATCACATCCACAATGAGCCTTTTAGTCCTTTTGAAAAGAGTATATGGACATTACAAAACAGTTATCACTGGATCACTTGTACATGCCATTTCTTCAACCATAAAAGTGGCAAACTCGCCCCTTATCATGGATTCTTGATAAAATTTGCTTTCTAGCTTTTTATGTTTCACAACTTCCCTTAGTAGCATTGAGTATCTGGTTTCTACACAGTCTGAATAGAGAAATACATGTAAGCTTCCCTCGGTTTATTTTATAAAACAGATAACCAACTATCAAAGTTAAACAATTACTTGTAATAAAAAAAAAAAAAAAGGCAACAACTCACATGCGGATTTTAATTGTGATTGTGACAAAACAGCAGACAAATATAATGTTTGAAAAGCCTGAGCTACTCATCATTCCATTAAGGGTCATATTTACTGAATAAAGTGGAAATGCACTCAGAACTACTGAACTTCGAAGGAATTTTACATTTGATGGGGTGCATTTATGCAAACAACTTAAAGACAGATATTTCTCCAGCAACCACAGACAAGAAGCATTTCCGTACTAAAAAAGGGAAGCTGCTACACCCTGATATGTTAACCAGTGCTTTTCTTGGTAAGAATTTATCTAATTCCTGCTGCCTATTCGTTCATAATACTTCCAAGAACATCCTGCTACAGAATTCTATTAACTTAGAGAACACGATTACTGAAATAGCTCATTATTCCTAACAATTAACGGAAAATTAAAAATGTAGCTTAAGTTTCCAAGGAAAATGTCTAAATATCGTCAAAATTTCTGTGATAAAACCTAATGGTTTAAAGTGATAGTCTACCTAGGTACAGTTGCTCCTTCAGAAGTAAAACTTCACATCATTTAAAAAAATCCAGAATACTTACAGCTCAATAGATCAGATTTGAATTACAGCCCATGTCTGCCCACCTAGTTATTGCCCACCTACTTATTGGTGCTATCTTTCCCTTTAATGTGAACTTCTGCCTTCACACATGTGGGATACATATATACACAGTATTAGAGAAGAGGACCATCCTGTTCTCCACCCTACTCAGATGGTACTAGGATCACAAATAGGCCTCTTCTGGATAGCTTGAAATAACTTCAAAAGATGGACGACAAAAATGTGGAACTGAGTGCTGTTACATAATTAACTTTTACTATAAAGTAGCCCTGTATTCCAGAGTATCTCTGTAGCCATTTTTTAATTTGTTCACCAGACAGGAAAAACATAATTTTCTTTATTGGATAAAAGCACGCAGCATGCATTATTCCTGCTGAAGTAACAGTTACATTCTTTTCAAATGGCTAATGAAAGTTTATCAGGAAAGTGTTTATTTTTGAGGGGGAGGAAAGGACATGGTAATACTGTCTGACTCTTTTAAGTCTAGAGTGCTTTTCATCTCCGCTTTCCCAAGGTTGTGGCATTTTAAAGCAGAGTGCTTTTACAGCTTCATGAAAAAACACTTCCTAGGTTAGAAAAACACAGATGGCAATGCATATATTTTTCTGGAAAAACTGACAGTTCTTCTGACTTTTGGAAAAGTTTGAGTGGCACAGAACACAAACTGGCTTTTAAAAACTGAATGCATTCAGCATTGCAGAAACACACTTAGGAAGGGCAAATGCTTACAAAGTGATGTTTAAAAACAAACAAACATCATTGCCAGAATAGAAATGTTTAAGGAAAACTTACTTTATCATCAGACTTTTGAGATCCTGATCTTCACCTTCTCTTAACTCATATTTGCTTGTTAGAGACAGTGAAATCTCTGTTTTCGCAAGTTGATTCAGTGTGCTTTCCCTGTTGGGGTCATTGGGATCAACAGCTCCTTCCCCTAAAAGCAAACATATTTTACTCCAAATTTTCCAATTTTCCCATAATTCAGTGCATGAAGTAAACAAGTACCTAGATGAATTACTGTAAATAATCAAAATTTTTAAGTTTATTATATAGCACCTCTATTTTTCCTCGTAGAAGCAGTCTTTTTTTGGACATGGAACAATCAAAACCATAATTTAGCTATTTATAAGCCTGGTTACAATATTTTGGAAATTCCACCAATCCTTGCTTTTCAGGCTCCTGATGTGCAAAAGACTTTCATGTCATCCTCTTACAGAATAATTCCAACTATGCAACATCCTTTATCCTAACATGCAGTGATAATGAAGAAATAGAAGAGCAGCAGCTAGGTTAACAGTCTATTCACTTGAATGTTGGTATAATCCATGACTCCTAGCTACTTTCTAAACAGTTTTCTACAATAAATGCAAATTAAGTATCAGTAAAATACTTTACTTTATAATAAATTTGAATAATTATCCAAATAAAAACCACTTCTAAAAAATTAAGTATCTAAAGAAAAAATGGCTGGTTGTAGAATTCTCTATACACTTTTTCAAAGTTTCTACCCAACACTAGCAAATCTTAAGACTGGATTGTTAAAAAAATAATCACTTGTTTCCTATCTGCACAACTGGATCATTCAAAATATTACTAACGTTTGGATTTTGAATCACACATTAATTTTTAGAGTGAGTATTGCAGGTAGAAAAAGATTCAAATATAAGGTGCAATGTTACAATAAGTGTTTGGAAAAGAATTCTGAAATAAATAGAAAAGCAGAAGCTATTGCTCTGAGAGACACAAGAGTATTTAAGTCAAGCCTCTGTTTAATTCTGCCCCTAGAATTAAGTTACCCGTAAAGACAAAAACAGCATACCAAGGAAAGATTCTATATCAGGAACAGGTCCCAAACCTTCCAGCAATTCATTCAGCAGGTCATTAGTATCAGGGGCAATGGCATCCTGGTGTTCCAAAAGCAGCTGTAAGCATATATGAATGAAATCAGCATCCAGTAAAAGTTTTCTTGGTAATGTTATACTTAATCCAGAAACTAAATATTGAAAAACACAGACCTAGCATGATCAGGATTATGGAGGACCTTCCCAAGGCCAGGAAGCACCCTGGATTCTGGGCTTGAGTTTAGAGTTGCCCTTGCTGTAAAAGAGCTTGCCTTGCTCCTCCAGCAATTGTCTCTGGGGTGCTAAATGGCATGGCTGAGCAGAAGATTTGCAATTAGGACTAACGAAATCCTAATCATAACAGAATAAAGGCTAATAATCTCAAGCATTTTGGTGCCACATCCTTAATACTCCAAGGAATAAAACCAGTGTTGCTGATTCATAGAATTTTCTGTATATCCATTCCAGTATCTTGCAACAGCATCAGTGATACCTTTCAGAGAGGATTATATTTTCAGAGTGAGGAACCAGCTCTACAGCACCCACTGCACCTAATAGACATATTATGTCAGTCATTAGACTCACTAAAAGGAGTATTTGATTAGGAATAGTGTTCACATATAACTTCTGGTCATTACACACAGGCATAGGTTTATCACTTCAAAAATTAAAAGAACAGGCACAAAGACAAACAAAAGAGTTTGTTTTTAGCAGATTTAGTTCACTTGAATAAAACTAATTTACATTGTGGCCTACTGCGAGTTCTACCTTTTCCATGATGTATCTGGCAGTATTTAAGAGAGATTCTTTGTGGTGTTTGTGGGATTTTTTTTTTTTTTGGGGGGGGGGAATGTTTTTGTGGGGGTATTTCTTTACTTGGGCAGGGGGACACACAGGGGACATATTGCAAGCCAGGAAACAGATAGTAACATCCCAGTTTTAGGAGGAACATGTGGTAAACATTTAACTTACACCCAATTAAGTCATACTTCAGACTGCTGCTATTCGGTTCTTTACCCACAGTAAGAACAGGCATGATACCACAGCGTCAGTTTTTCTAGATCAGATGTTTACATCTGCTTCCAACAAGTCATGTGACAGAATGCCAGAGCCGAAAGATACAATTTCTACTCCCAAAGGCCTTTCTTCAAACTGCTTTCACTTTCTTACCCAGGACAGAAAATTGTTTTGAAGTTAGAAATAATGTTAGGAACATAATTGTTTTTTCTCCCATCAGAAAGTGTTACATACTAATTATTATTCAAGATGATGCTTTTGCACGAAAGCAGCATTTGGATTTTTCCTAGGGAAAAAAATAAAATCTAATACTCAGCTTCAGAACATTTCAGAGACGAAGTAAAGAAATTACTTCAAAAATAAGAACGAAAACTAAGCTTTTCCCAGAGAGTGTTAGCTGCAAATATGTGATAATTTGTATGCTATAGTCCATTGACTAGACTGTTTACATTTGACTTACTGAATGGGTATTGATAATTTCTTCAATGGAGATATATATGACAGGCTTGCTAAGGGTCACCATGTCAGAGTATTCATCAATATTGAATTTCTCCTCCGGTTCAGGAACATCACATGCTGCTTGAAAAAAATTCCTAAGAGAAAATGAGAAAGACTTCAATAACTGTCCCTTAAAAATTCACTTTATTTGGCCTGTATAAAAACGCTACAGTCAAGTCTTTGACATGCATTTTGTTTCTCTTATAACCTGCAATCTACCCTCAATGTTTCAAGGAGCCTTTTGAAGGCAACATGTCAATAGGAATGATGAAATGTTCCCTTTCCTGGGTAGCTGGTGGCAGTCTTTTAAAGGGGTTGGGATTTTCCCTCTCCTTATTAAGCAAGGAGTGAAAACTTGGTAAATATTAAGGACTTACAGAAATAGCTATTTAACACCCTAGAAGTTTTAAAAGGATTTCTCTCTTATTTTATGAAGACATTTTGCAATATCAGATGTACTGAGAAGGAATTGATTGAAATGGATGTACAAAATTTCAATTTGTCCCACAAATGTTTACATTGCTATTAGGCAGAAAATTATCTGCTCAAAACAAGAGAAAATGTAATATTGTTTATAAGAATCTTGAAAGGAAAAAATGGGGAGTGTGATTAAAGTCGAAAAAATAATGGCAAATAGGGTATGCAATGAAACAGCAGGAAAAAAATGAATTTGAATTTGCTACAGGAGGAGATGTAGACGCAGATGATCTCAAAGACTTAGGAAGGGTGTGGACAAATTTCTGCAGTTTCATAAATGCCGAGTAAAAGATCTAAGCAGGCTTAATAGCTTTAGCATAGCTAACATTGCTAATATTGTTCCAAGGGGAAACAGGCAGCTAAAGGCAGCCACCATTGCTGTCTAAGAAGGGCTTAATTAAAGTACAGAGTACCAGCATATAGACATTTAAATTAGCTTAATTAGGAGAGGGATTCTTCCTTTTGTAGTAATCAAGGGTTGAATAGAGTAGCACTCTTTTGTTCGCATTTGTTATTCTAGCTATAACACTTTCTACCTGATAGGTTATTCATGATTTTGTCATGCCCTAAATCCTTTATTGAAATTGCTAAGTTCAATTATCTCTGTGTCTGTGGTTGACATCTCTCAAGGAAACCCATTATATGAATATATTGTGCATCTGCTTTCATGAAGGACAGACACTAAAGACAGAAATTCTGAGTACAAATTTGTTGCAAAACTCAACAATACCACAAAGTAATAGCAATCAGCCTCCAAAATGGGCAATAATCCCAAGGAACTTGTGTCTCAGAATGTAGGAAAACATGCAGTTTCCTATGACTAATAGATAGATAAAAGAATAATATCTGTATAGAATCTGTCAGCAAAGATGACAGAGTAAAAATGAATCCTGCAACTTTTTCCTGACAAGTATTTTTTCTTCCTCAGATAAAATGTTCAAAGCAGATATTGATTCTGCTGGATAATGAGTTACCTCAGTGTGTTCTCAGTCTGTGCTTGCAGTAAGAAACTGCAACCAAGACAGCAAATGATAATGTCAAATTTATGCGCAAGCTAAAATACAACCTGTTACTCCTGCTCCAGTTTCCTTGTCAGTGAGCATTTCTCTTTGCCATCACTCAACATTTTTAACCATGAACAGGAAATTCCTATCAACAAGGAGTCCACCTTCCTTACTCATCCTAGAGGAGAGCTCTTACTCTGTAGATATTTGTGAGGGCTTTGCATACCTGAACTTCTGGTAGGTCTGTGAGAGGTAAGTGTTCATGGATGACAGATGCTCGCTTTCACCTTCAAAGAGTTTGTTAGAAGCAGCATGCTGGAGGACTTTTGCAACACAGCCTAGGTTCCTCCTCTGGTCAGGGTGTATCTGGCCCCCAGCTGTTATATCGATTATATCAAAGCCATCAGGAGCAACTATGGCAGGGTTCATGTAGCGATAGTACAGGAGGTTGCCAACAATCTAAGGAAACAGAGAAAACAGTTAAGAGATCTCCCCTTGGCATACAGTAATGACACCTTACAAAACACGACCTCTCATTCCTACTTCTAAATTAGACCATAGGAACTGTTGCTAGAAGAACACTTAAGACACACATTACTAACTGGGCTAACTGGAAGAGCCTTTTACATGATACTCCTCCCACAACACCTCTGAACATCAGTTATGGACTTTTACAACCACATTTCAATTTGATACTGGCTGTAGTTCAGCTAATACAAGGCATGGAGTTAAACAAAAGTCTTCTAAATCTCACAAGGTTCTGCTTCCAGGGCTCATTCCCTGAAATGCTGCAGATACTGGCAGCATTTCATGCATTTGTTGATAAGGGGATCCATTATTTCTCAAAGGGACTGGACTGAAATGCAGTCCTAGAAATCTAGAGAATAGATTTCCTAAACTGCAGTTTCTGTAATAATATTACAGTAGCTTATGAAGATGGCAACTTCAAAGAATTCCTGGTTTCAGAAACAGGCAGGACTTGGCTTTCTGTAATTTGCTTTAGCATATGTGTATGCACCTGCAGAACTTCCAACTTACACATTTAAAGACCTTCAAGAGGGTACTCCATTTGTTATCCAAGTTTTTTAATGTGTAGAGCAATTTTTAAATTTGTATGTGATGGACAATGAAGAATAATAGGGAAGTTCTGTTAAAATGAAAACCTTGTACTTTTAGAACCATGTAACTGAACACCAATAAAATGGTCTTTATTGAAGTGCAAAATAGTCCTAATTTGACAGGGTTGTCAGTCTCTCAGCTGTTTGGAAGTCCTGTGGAGCAATTCCCCTGAGTCCTCTCAGAGACACCATGGCTGTGGTAGGGTAAAAATGGTCACTGTGCCAGTACCATACTTATCACTCAGACCTTGTTTTTCAGTCTGTACAAATGCCATTTCTACAACTTCTACAAGCACCTTAAGTTAATGTGAGCCAAGTGTAGTATAATCTACTCAAAATTTTCTTTTAGATAACTTCCTGATTGGATTTAAATTACAATTTCTTAACACATTAACAACTTTGGAAAGGGGAGAAAAAAAAGAAGAGGACTACAGTGTTCTCAATGAAAGGACTGGTGATGACAAGGATGTAGCTACCAACCCAAACCCCAAGATGATTCAGATAAACTCCAACCTTTTAAGTGCAGTTATTATCCAAATAATATGGATATGGAAGCACCCTCTTCCATAAGAATTGCTGAGCACCCAGATTAACACGCCTAGATTGTGGCAACATAATTCCCTTCTGCCCTTCCTCAGCCCCTTTGAAACTCAATAAGAAATGCCAATTTCCTTCAATAAATGCTGCTTTCCCAGTTCCTTAGAATATTTAGTGTTAACAAAAATCCACTTTGGCACTAAAACAACAAGCTGTTGGCAATTTGTCCTAAGAAGCCTACCTTTAATAGTTCATCTTCTGTTGCATCTGGGAATTTCTCGTGGAGTGAGCTCTTCAGAACTTTGGCTATGTATCTCATTCCATAACTACATGTGGAACAGATGAAAAGATAAAATATTGGAAAAGACTTAGATGAAAACACAAAACAAACATTCTAATCAGCTTAAGTTACTGGCTTTTTGTGCTCTCCCTTGATACATGAGAATTAGTTGATAATGGAAAAAAACACACAACGTTTCAAGTAAATGGAGAGGTTTGCCAGGCTGCTAAAGCAGAGCAGAGGCAGAGAAACCACTCCCTCTACTGGGCAACTAATTTGAGAGACAGCATCACAGCTCTTTGAAAACATGAAAAGGATTAGAAAGGATCTCCATTACAGAGGTTCGGGTGACCTGCACGCGCACTGCTGCTTGGAGAGTCCTAACTCAGCACTTACGGCATCATATTGAGAGAAGAGAATATGGATGTGAGAACTTTGTCAGTTACTGCTCGCAAACTCTGAATAGATGATTCAAGTTTATTCACCACTTCTGGGTGTGTCAGTGCTTGTTCTGTGGTCACATCGTATGGCAGTTTGCTACAAAGCAAAAAAAATAAATATTAAACCAGGTTAAGTACATTTGAGAATAAAATACTTTTTTTTTCTTCTTCATAAGGGCCATCAGTGAACAAAAATCTGAAAAATATAACTGAAGCTGGGTTTTGTTACGAAAAGTCCAAATGCTTTGGTTTCCTTTTTCTGGAGATAAGTAATTTGTTTAGTTGGAGGTGCACATGTTATCATAATAACAAAAGCAAACCAAAAATATAAAGCATGCATCTCCACATCCCCATCCCAGCATAGCTCATCAAAAGCCTGGGACACTGCTAACATGCTGTTAGTAAAAAACTTGAGAAAAAGACTAAGTTGTTCCATGGCATAATCTATTATAATTATAAAGATTAAGTAATTGATTCTGAAAGGTCATGCCAACAAAAGTGATCCTTGCGTTGTTCAGAAGTTAAAGCACCTGTTTGTCAAGCATCTCTCCCCAAAATGTCTCTGCTGGAGGAAGATTGAGAGGGGGCACAAGTACAATACAATTTGTCAGAGGAAGAATAGGAGAGCAGAACTGAGGGATTCCTCATGTGTGTGGTACAATATGTCCAGCTTCCTCACTCACCTGGCCTCACCAGTCTGCATTTCCAGCTGGTTTACCCATGCCTTGTAAACATCCACAGGGCTAGTGTTGATTATGAGGGACTTGTCCTCCATGATTTCCTTCACCACCGGGGCCAGGAGCTGGCGCAGGGTGTTCTGTCCACGAGCACTTCGATTGAAGCTGACGACCATCTTAATGACAGTGGGGTTTCCAGTAACAATATCCTGAATCTGGTCCACCTTAGAGCTGCAGCAGGAATGGAAGAGTTCTGACTTACATGCAATTATCCATATTTTCAAACCCTACACTTTTAAAACTGCCCTATTTCTATGCTGAAACCTCTTTATATAGTCTGTTTCTTAGGGCTTTTGTATAAAACTAGGTGATACGTAGAAACTACCGTCTGAATTCATGCATGCTGTGTCCCAGAACACAGCATAGTCCATGGCAGCTAATTCATACCTGAATTCAGACCCAAGTACCTGTTCAGCCATATTCTGTTAAGGGCATGAAACAACATTTCCTTATTTCAGGATAAGCTACCAATCTTCACTTACAAGAACGCAAGATTACATAAAGAAAGAATACTTTCTGCGCCCTTACATACTGAAGCACAAACCAAGAAGCCCTAGCATCTTTTTACAAGCCATCTTTTCATAGAGGAGTATGGTTATTTTTTTCCTGAATCAACAATCACTTGAGTTTAAGAGTAACACCCAGAAAACAAAGTTATCCTGTAATAACATCATGTATGAAATTTTATGGTAGTTTAAAGATTAACCACCAGTTTCCTTTAAGCACTAATCATTAATTCAACTGCCTAAAACATAAACTAGCTAAATACTTTTTGTGATTGCACATACTTTATCTCCTCTTCTAGAGCAGTTTTGAAGAGTTTGAGAAGTAGGTATTCTTCCCGTTGATTGGAGGCATAGTTATATAGAGTGAAGATGACTGTATCCATAAACTTTGTTGATTTGTTTTGTGGCATCTGGAAAATCAGCTTTGCCAGATACATGGGATTAGTCTACAAAGCGAAAAAAAAAAAAAAATGACTTGCATATGGTTGTCCAGGACAAACTCCCCCCACTTGGAGCACAGCTTTCTACATTTGTTCATGCCTAAAGCAGTTATGTTGACTCAAATGTATGTCACTTTTACACACAAGTTTTACTTTTCTCCAAACGCTACTACCTAAGAAACACAGAATACTGCACAATCTGTGAGAGGCTCCATTAAGGATTTTATTTGCAGTCTCTGGGTAATACCTCTCTGCATCTAGTCAATGTATCTGATGACAATTAGAATTTACCATACAACAATAACTATCTACCAAGAGAACTCTGCAAACTCCCTGTCTACTTTGGAGGCCGTCTGTCCTGGGAGGATCTAAAATTCTAGAAAAATGTCAGTGAGGTGAGAAAAAAAGCGCAAGAACAGATACATCGTATTCTGTGAACTGCATTGAAGACCACTCCCTTTCCACCACATATAATGTATGCTACTAGTGACAGTAATTTATGTGGACTGTATGGAGGTAAACCTTTCTTCTCAGATAGAGGAGAAATGTTCAGTACAGACTAAAGTATACTCAAGCAAAAACCAGCCATATTTGCTGTACACTTTAAAAACAAAGATTTTCTCCGTTACAGGAGGTATTAGAAATTGACCATAGTGTCTGCTCCAGTCTGCAGATTATTTGGAAATATTTTTATAACCACTACTACAATCATTAAAACAAAATAATCAGTACAATATATTTCTAATTTTTCTTCAAAAATTTGCTCCCATGTCAATTTTTGCATTAAAATTTACCTGTAGAAGGTAGAATAAATGTTGATAAGCCTCCAGTTTTTTTCTTCTCTCCTTACTCAAACCTTTGATGCCCTGTTTGTCAACCATAACCATCTCCTCCAGCTGACTTTTGCTCTTTTTGTTAAGTTTCTTACTGTGCAGTACCACATCCTGCAGAAAGACGATAAAAAATTTGGATTATATATTCACAGAACAGGCAGATTGGAAATCTGAACATTTACCCAACCATGTTAAATGCACTATTACTCCAAGTGCATTAATTAGCTACTTTGTAACTCTTGCTGCTCTATTCACTACCCAGTTTTTTAACATCTTTATCTTTCACCAGTATGGCTTACCAACAATGACTGTATGAGGCCTGATCTCCTAGTCAGACTAATTCATTATTAATTAACACTGAGCAAGCTGTCCAATATGATCAGAAGCTTACTCTATTGTAACACAGAAAAGAAGTAAAAAATTTTAAATCTGTCAAGTAATTACTGTTGTCCACAAGTAGCAAAACACAGTGACATACAAGTCAGGACAACAGAACAACATCTAGCACAAAGTAGAAACATGAAAAGATAGTGCTTAATTTACCAGGAGTATTTTGACTAATTGAGGGTGACTGGGCACTAGCACAGGTTGCTCAGATTGTGGAGTCTCCATCATTGGAGATAATCAACCATCTGGACATGGTCCTGGGCAACCTGTTCTGGGTGCCCCTGCTTGTGTAGTGGGTTTGGACCAGATGACCTGCAGAGATTCCTTCCAGCCTCAGCTGTGATTGTGTAACCCTGAGTTCCTTCAGCATGGGGAAGTGCATGCTACCAAGGGAGCCTGTACAGAGCCTGCTGACCTGAAGAGTGATTCTGTTTTTCACCAGCAATCCAATCTTTATATCCATTAAGTTCAAATCCTTCTCCAGCTGCTGATTGGATCGAATTTTTGTAACCACTTCTTCCCTTAACCTTGTTACTTCCAGTTCTTCTTGAAAGTCTAAGTCACTTTGATCCAAGAGGTAGGCAAATTTGCGCAGAACAGTCAAGGGTGGATTTTCAGCACCAACTGTAGTTGAAGAAAATAGGCTTGTTAGTTGATGTAATACTGAACTCCCCCAAAGCCCTCAGGAAATGGATCACTATGCAGAAAATTTGAAGTTTATGCCAGTTAACAATATTTTTGGCGCACTTTAAAAGTACAACTATGCAAAATAGTTCCAGCTGTAGAACAATTGTGTTGCAAACACTTGCACTTACTTTCGAAGTTAACTAAGAAACTAAGAAATCTCACGTGAAACTTAAAAAAAACCCCTGACTGAGCATGGTAACATACTTGCCCCCAAACATAAAGCATTCAACTGTTACTACTTACTTAGTGTTCTGTAGTCCTCCCTGGCCTTGTTTGCTCTAAGAAAAGCTTGTATCTTCACAATTTGGTCATTCTGAAAGGGATCAAGATTAGGCAAAATTATTAGTTGTGACATGCTTCTGCACAGAAACATACTGCGAAGTTTGCACCCTCTTTCCTGTTTCCCCGAAATGCTCCTGCAGTCATACCACCACACTTCAATGCTTCATGTTCTAAATGGAGAAAAATTACTTACATGATCCCTGAAGTATTGTAGGCGTTTCCTGTAAGCTCTCCTTGCTAGCCACATCTTAACCCATGACTGAATCTGAAAATTAAATACAATTTTTTAAAAAGTTAAGGGACACTGCACAAACTTTTGTGTGTCTGTTTGAAATGTACTTTTAAATGTCTACAGAAGGCACGCTGTTCTCATGTGCTCAGGGCTGTAGATGGCTGTACCACCAGGCTCCTACTAGCCAGAGACCAGATAAAGAGGTCCCCAGTAAACCACTAAATCAAGCTGTATTAAAGTTTCTACCATCTGTGTGTAACATGATCTTTGGAAATAATTTCTACCTTGAGTTCTCAGGTGTCAATTCTAAACCAGTCTCCCTCAAAACCAGGAGATCCTGTAACAATATTCCATCTGTGATCTACAATCCAATAGTGACATAACAGTCCCATTAGCATCTTAGCAAAGTGAGTGCTTTTCAGAGAGATATGACAGCTTTTAAGGAAATTATACACTGTCATCCCAAATGTTTCCTGGTTGGAAAGAGAAATGTAAGGAAATCTCTTTCAAGAGCCCATTTAGTTCTGGAAGTCAAACACAGAGCTTTCAAGAAGCAATTTGATTAGGCTGTCAATTAAACAACTTTCAGTGCTATGCCAATTTCTGGAAAACCTCCAGCCTGTGCTCCAAAGTCTCTGATTCCCAGGTGGTGATGGACTACACCAAGGAATAAAACACACTTGGCCCCCAAAACACATTGGGCATTCTTACCTTAACAATAGCAGCAACATTGCCTCGAAGCACATTTAATCTGTCAACATAGCTCTTCCTTTGTTTGAATCCCTTCCAGAAAGCCTATTTTAGAGAAGGCAGGAGACTATTACCCCTAATAAGAAACTAATATTTATTAAATCTACGTAACATACTCAAATCATTAACAGTGTTTCTTATAGAAAAAAATCTGCCATTGATAAAGAGATAACTAAGGTATAAGTAAGCTTGCCTCTATTTTTTTAGGTACCCTAATACATTTCATGTTCATTTTGACTGATCTCAGCACACTTTATTGTCCAGTGCTATTTCTTTCACCCTCCTGAATTCATCCTTATCACCAGTACACCCACATCCTTAGCATCTCAGTCACTGGCTTCATCCCACATAAATGACTTCCAGCTCTTGCCCAGTACTCAGCTTTACCTTCCATCCCTGGAACAGCAATGGAGTGCCTCAATCTGGAGACTCTCTCTGCCCACAGGGATAACAAGATGATGACCAGAAATAGTTACCATGGGTTTGCTAAAGTAAGCATGTAAGGGTAAGGGGAGAGTAGTGGGTGTTCTCTACTTGATGTCAGTAAGGATTCAAACAATCTCTTAACAACAGCCTCTAGACAAACTCAGTCATGTGGGCTGGATGAGTGGACAGTGAGGTGGATGGAGAACTGGCTGAAGAGCAGATCCCAGAAGGTCAAAATCAGTGGCACAGGGTCTAGTTGGAGGCTGTTCCTAGTGCTGTCCCTCAAGGTTCAATGCTGTACTGTTTAACTTACTCATCCATGACTTGGATGAAGGGGCAGATCAGCAAATTCAGTG
>PYHW01009486.1:8549627-8560268 GCA_013186435.1 Turdus rufiventris | reverse complement strand
AAAAAAAAAAAGCCAGGCAGAGAAAAAGGAAGTGATCAACAAAACAGCAAATGAAAATAGGGGAAAGGTTTTAGAGGCTGAACTCCGTGGAAGGCTGGAAACTGATTCAGGGGAGGCAGTAGGTGGATTGAAAGAGCCAGACAGCTAACAGCGGGTAGGAAGGCAAAAGGCAAAGCAGAATGCAGTTTTCCTAAAGCATGTTTATATGTGTGGCTTCTTTCCATCTCCACCTTTCGCTAAACTGAGATCATCACACTGTTCTGCAAGTCTGGCTTCTCCCTGGAGAAGGGTACAGAGTTCAGCCACATGACATTTTGGTCTCTGAATTAGACCCTTGAGGATTTACTAAACATGCCCCTTGACTTTTCCAGAAAACACCTTTTTATACCAAATATCTGTATGTAAAAATTCCAGCAGAACCCTGCATATCAGCTTCAGGCTTGTGGAAAATTAGGAGTTAAATTGCTGCTGTAAAGTAATTTTATCTCTGTGTTGGGCTGAGGCTGAAACTGAGTCATGTGTGCATATTTGGATACGTCACACCCTCTAGTAGACAAAGAACAAATTAGCTCCTTACCATAAACCTCATGCTTACAGGATGCTTCTGGAGAACAGATCAATCACTCTTTAGTCCCGTACAGAGGGGAAAAAAGCCCCCACAAGATGCCTTTTAAGATGAACTAGAGCAGCACCATTGTTCAGCTGGCTGGATTTCACACACTACAATGAAGATACTGTTTTTCACTGGACTGCTCTCTCTTACCTCCAGTCTTTGCACTACAGGTGAGTCCTCCTTTCTGTATCTATTCCGTATTTTAGCCAATAATGTGGACTTTTTGATAATGCTGTTGCTCTACCAGCTGTGAGCTTGAAATGAGTTGTACATACATGTACCAATTACAGAAAACTGCTCCAGGATGTCTCCTTTTAAGCAGATTTTTATTTTTTTATTTCAGTGATGGCTTACTTCTGTCAGTAATTTTCTATAAAGAATTTTATTTAGGGGAACTTTCTGCACTTACTGAAGACATGTAGTATTTTTGTAATGATATGATAATTTTAAACCTGTAGTGTCTTGTTTTACAACTTCACAGACGGTATTATTAGAAGGAAACGCTCAGATGATTGTTGTGATAAAAATAACTAAAGGAAATGATCAAATAATAAACGTGGTGGTTTTTTCCTTACTAGAATTAAAACTGTTTTCAAACCAAGCTCATTTTGAAAAGCTGGTATACATAAATATATATGTATACATATATAATATACATATTTATGTGTGTGTGTGTGTGTTTATACCTATATCTATCTATCCACACACATGCCAGCCCATGCAGGTACACATATAACTTAATGAGTTGTTAAAACTAGTTTTCTGGAGTAACCATACAGAAACTATTAAACATTTTATAACATCCTACTGTAAATCTGCCAGTAAACATTAATAAAACAGTTTTCCTAATTTTATTCAAGTATGGACAGGCAAAAAAAAAAGTTCAAAGATTTTCATCCATATTTCAGTTTGCTTCTGAATTCCAGTTTCATGGTGCATAGTGTAGGCTTTACAGTAGGTATTTTTGCATTAAATGCAGATAAGAAAATTTAAGTGACAAATACTTCCACAGTTGTTTACTATGCAAAATCTGTTTTACAACACATGGCTTTAAAAAGCATTTGAACACATTTTTTCTTCATCTGAAAATTAAGCAAATTTCTCTACTTCACAAATTTCTCTACTAAAGACTAAGGAACAGGTATTAATAAAATAGTATTGTTGGTTTTGCCCATGTGCTGACAATATTTACTTACTGAAAAATTTCATGCTGCTTGAAAAGTTTTATTCACTTCCCAGTAAATTACACATAATCATTTGTTTTCAATTCTCAAGACACTGCCCTTGCTCAGGTACAAGAAGCTGAAAAGATCTGATTTGCTTTAATCAGAAGCTGAAGAATAGCAGTTTCACACGTGAGACCAAAACACTAAGGGTAATTTCAATTTTCTAATTTAAAAGTTTCAGTCTGTGCTAGACTAGATAGTGCTTTTTACATCTTTTGTAGTCATGCATTTCATACATAAAGTGACAAGGACAGTAATGGTGTTTGATCAAACCTAAACAAAGCCTGCTTATATGATGAATGACCAACATTCCTGCTACTGAGAAAAATCCTCCACTGGTCATAACTGATACAGAAGTGTCTGACATTTTTCACTAAAGATTACTGAAAACACTCAAAATGCAGAAAGATCAGCTAACACTACATTAATGATGAATTTTCAAGATTTGGTGTGAAATGATAAATGAAGACTGTTGTCTGCACATTTGAACCCCCAAAGCAGAAGAGAATGTCCTCAAATCTTTTAAACTTATATGCTTTTTTGTACAGACATGATTATCTTTCTCTGTTCCTGAAGGTGAGTTATATTGTTAACACAGCAGTTTGTCCTTTTAAACTATTTTAACTTTGTATTATTTACCTTTGTTTTATTTCTAAGCTTCAGAATTTTCACAAAATGGCTCTGCAATTAAAACAGTGTCTCTTATCAAAACTTTTCGTGGAATTTCAGCAAGAGACTATGATTACATCCCCCCTTATGCCATAGAAGGGGAAACAACAACCATCCATATCAGAGAAAATCAATGCACTTCAAAAAAGTCAAATGACACCACATTAACAGAAGTGAGCAACACCACGCTGGAGTACCTGACCAGCTCTCTGAGCACCAAGCTAATTCCTGCCGTCTACCTCAGTGCTGTTTTATTGGGTGTACCATCTAATGCCATCATTCTGTGGATGCTACTCTTCAGGATCCGCTCCGTGTGCACTGCTGTCCTCTACACAAACCTGGCCATTTCCGACCTGCTCTTCTGCATCGTGCTGCCCTTCAAAATAGCCTACCACATCAACGGGAACAACTGGGTATTTGGGGAGACCATGTGTCGAGCGGCCACAGCGGTGTTCTACGGCAACATGTACTGCTCCATTCTGCTGCTGACGTGCATCAGTGTCAGCCGCTACGTGGCCATCGTGCACCCCTTCACCTACAAGAGCCTGCCCAAGCGTGCCTACGCCCTGGCAGCCTGCGCTGCCGTCTGGGCCGTCGTCTTCCTCTACATGCTGCCGCTCACCATCATGCAGCAAAGCTACTACGTGAAGCAGCTGGACATTTACACCTGCCATGACGTGCACAGCGCCTGTGAAACCGTGTCTTCCTTCCAGTTCTACTACTACGTGTCCTTAGCTGTGTTTGGGTTTTTGATACCACTTGTGACTATCGTGTTCTGCTATGTCTCAATTATACGCACACTCAAGACTCAAGAATGGTTCTGGTATGTTAAAGTCTGTCTTTTGATTCTTACCATCTTTGCTATTTGCTTCGTACCAAGCAATATTATCCTTATCATCCATCACATTAACTATTACTATTACAACACAGATGGGTTGTATTCTTTTTATCTAATTGCTTTATGTCTTAGCAGCCTAAACAGTTGTCTTGATCCTTTCCTTTATTTTCTAATGTCAAAAATTAGAAGTCAATCCAATATTTACCTAACAATGGTAAAAATATCCAGGGAAAAATGAATTTATTTCTATTACTGGAATTACAATTTTATATAGTTTTAACACAGCAACAAATCTCAGGTGTGACATTTATATTTCAAGTGTGTTAGAAAGCAATCTCAGTTAAATTTACTTCCTCCAACACAAGGATTATCTCCAAAAATACACTTGTCCAGCTCTGTAACTTTATTACATGTATTATTACATGTCTATAACTACATTACATATATTGCAACACCCAGATTTAGGGAAGTAGATCTGCACCTCCATTTCTTTCTGAAATCACTTTCTGGCCATTGAGAAGCTGCCAGAGTACCAGTTACCACAGCCTCTATATACCAGAAGTGGAATCAGCATACAAACAGCACTTCTAGGGCAATTCATGACACTTCAAATTAGCTCTCAGCCAACAATCACTGCAGGAACAGTGATACAAACCCAAGTTTTTGGCCTGGTGAAAATGGGAACAAGTGAAAGCACTTTCTATGTACCTGGGAGCAGTCCAGAGCAAATACTGCCCTGGATGGAAATACAGAGTCCCCATAGGTTCACAGAACAGTGAACCTGCAGCTGTGGATACAGACCCTGACTCTTCCAAGGCTACCTCTCCCATGAGGCTGCTTAACCAGCTCTGCACTGCGGACTTGTTCTTCCACTTCATCAGCACCTGCACTCCCCTAACCCAGGGATTGCTGGAAGCTAGCCCTTATCTGTGAATCCAGGCATGTATTACTCTTGCTTGGTAAGCAAAACAGGGAAGCTGTTTTGTAGTATTCTCTATTTCCACATCCTCACAGGAAATACCTACAGTGTTACAAATACTGCAACGAGTTACCATTGACTGTTAGTAAAACAATGGCTCAACTTTTACCTTTACAGAAACTCAAAACCTACATAAATACTAAGTTCCTTGAAAATTAACCCAGTGGTTGTCATTTGAATTTGTAACTGCAGCATGTAAATGGGGATAAAAATGTTTTATGTTGTTTTGATAATAGTATTGTAAAAAAAACTTAAATAAAATAAGTTGCACTGGAAAATGCCTCAAGGCAATTTGCAGCCTGGTGAGGCTTCCTTTTTTCTATTTCTTCTGGTTCTTAATTTAAGTTAGTTTTAATCCTGCCATTCCTTCAACATGCACAAGAACTAATTTTAAAGATAGCCCTAAAATAATTCAAGTATTACAAAACTCTTGAAAATATAAACAACGTGAGTCTAACTAAAACCTCAGTACTTATCACACAAAAACCCCCAACAACCAAACAGTATTTTTGGTCCTTCTGTTTAGCTTTCCAGTTATCCACAATATGCTCCCTTAACATAGGATTTCTCTTTGCTGGGACCTGAATACATTTGGTTTGAAAAGAACTCTTAAAAGCTGTAGTTTAAAATTTACAGGACAAAAATAAGTTCCACATTTGTGTTTTCAGTCTCAACCAAGGAACAAATAGGTGAGATTTGAGATAAGGACCTGTAATGGGTTCTAGCAGATTTGGGCGCAGGCTCCCCCAAACTGCCACAGCTTTGGGGAAGTGACAGCAAGCTGATTAGTATAAGTAAGTAGGTTTGACACGTATATTTTTCCAGCTGTTGGGGCAGGAAGTTTATAGGGATACCTATCTGATCCTTGTAAATCAAATACTTCCTTTTACCACAGCTCACTCTTAAAACATGCTAAACACAAAGTAAAACAGATCTGCCTTACAAACAAGGATCAGAAAAAGTGGAAAATAGACAATAGGTGGTGTTCTACGGCAGCACATACTGCTCCATTCTGCTGCTGATGTGCATCAGGCAGACTTCAGAAACTGCACTACCCTTACAATCATGTTTAGATTTTTTTTTAAGGAAATGTCAGTCTAAATTACACTTTTATCTAAATAATGGTCACATCTATGATTGAACACTGTAAAGAATTAGTATGCATCTGTGTGTTTCTTTTGGGAGCACTGTGTCTTGTTCTGTTCTGAAACAGGAGCAACACTTTGGTTTCACAGAGAAGGTGCTTTAAGTAGTTGTCAAAAGAGTGCAAAACCAAAATTGCTCAGAAGATAAAGGTCAGAAGAAGTCCCTAAGAACATAGAAATCTTAGAAGACTTCAAAGAGACTGTACAATTTTTATTCCAAAATTTGGAAACTCTCATTTGTTTCCTATGAGCACATTCATACCAGGAGGGGAGTGGGCACCAGGTTTGTATCTGGGGAGCACAGGGGCAGCTGGCAGGAGTGAGCCAGGGCGGGACAGCTGTGTGCAGGCACCTGTGGGCTGTAGGTCTGTGCCCTGGGGACATCCTGGCTCACTGTGCATGCACATGGCATGTCCTGGGTCAGCACTGTGCAACCAGTACACGTTCTGATCCTGGCCCATCCAGGACAGGTGAAGTCAGGATGCACTAAACTCTCCCCAGCACACATGGCAAGGGAGAAGGCTTTTCAGCACTGAGGGCTCAGTGAAACCAGCCCTTTCCTGAGAGAGAAATTTCTCACCCTGGTGAGAAATTGATGCCTTTCAAGAGTTCTGACAGCAGATTACAGAAACACATGTCTCCACAGCAGGTACCCCAGGCAAGGTGACACAAATGCTGGAAGATACTTTACAAGCCAAAGTTTGTAGACTTTCCCCAACTCACCATGTTACCTTAGAGAGACATGTGTGAATTTTAATTGTGTTTTCCAGTCACTGGACATTTTAAGTGCTTTGCTAGCAGCTTTAGCTAACCTTGTGTTCAGTCACATCCTGCAAGCTGCTAGGCTGATCTTTGTTTATGCTTCCCTGAGCTGTAATGCTAACCAGGCCACTGCTTTTGGGGAAGCAGATAGCAACATCCTGCTGAGATAGGTTTAAACTGAAGGCACATACAAGACCATCAGTTTGTTATTGCATGATAAAGCTGCAAAAAAACATGCACAAAACTCCACTATAATAAAACGTAAGCAATGGAGATTCCTCAATATATTTCCCAGAGATTTGTTAAATAACACCATAATTGTGACTTCTTCCTAGCAAAAACCCCACTTCCCATCTGTATTGTAGCTATCTGCCTGGCACAGTCCTGTAACTTATCCTTACACAAATTCACAACTATGTGAGTATTGCTGCTGCCCATATTTTTTAATAGCTACAGCAACCTAGTAGAATTAAAATAAGTGAGATTACAGCAGTAACAAGACATATGCAGACAATATCTTAATTTAAATACATTGAGAATTAATTCATTTTCCCAGTCAGAACAAGTTATAGTGCAAAATTACATAGTGCCTGTCTGTTGTCACTGGCTTATTTATAACCTCACTGGGCAAAGATAATGCAAATGTTGGGGGACCAGGACAGGGACACAGAAGCAAGTGAAAAGAATTGGCATTTTACTTATCACAGAGAACAAGAGCAAAAATTCTGACCTTGCATTTCTGTGCTTTGGCATGGTGCAGAACATCCTGATAATGCCTTGCATTTTCTGGTATCACACCTTGCAGCTTGGCTGTGGGCAAGAGTAGGGCTTCTAAAGTTTTCTCAGGATTTCCTTGGTCAACTGCTTCATTAATGTGTCCAATTGCAATGATTCCTATGAAACAGGGAAATTATTAAAGATGCACTTATCAAAGAAAATCGCAACTCTTCCGATATCACATACAAACAAAGCAGTAACATGAAGAACAGGAAAAAAAATCACGAAACAAGAAGCAGAGGCAGCAGCAGCAGCTGATTTTAAATTATTTTTGTTCTCATTCACATGAAGCTATTATGCTACACAACTTTCCTTCCTATCATATTTATTGATATATGTGAATAAAACTCTTCCAAAAATCAAAACTATCCTTGACAAAAAAAAAAAAATAGGGAAAACAGTTTTTCCTGTTTTTTGGGAAGAAGCACCTACACGAAGCTTAAGAAAAAGCTGGGTGTCACATATAAATATGTTTAACATATTGGCTCACAGTGATGGAAGTTCTATTTTCAAGTGATTTCAGACCATATTGTTTGAAACCCTGATGTGGCCAAATACATATGTACTGCACTCGCAGTTACAGCATCGCATAGCAACTTAACCTAATTTCTTTTAATTTCACTGTAAATAACCAAACTGACAATGCTGACCAGTGGCACTCAGTACTTCAGTCACGAAGTAAGGCCCAGTGTATTTAATAAAATCTTTGCTCATTTTCTTCAGATTGGGACCAACACAGTTTCAAATCAATTTCTTCCTGTCCCTAAACAGTAATGCATTTCTTGTGGTCCTGAAAGCCATCCCAGAAAGGCATCAGTCAAGGGTTTTGCCATCACCCATGAGGGATGACGTCCCTGCTCCCAGTTGATCATCTCTCAATAAGTGTCTCTAGACCCAACCCACCACAACCCACCTGGTGAGGTCACAGATCCAGGCCATTATAAGGCTTGGAGAATGAGCCATTTTTCCAAGGTAGTTCAAAAGAGGGACTATGCAGATATGGAACTTGCTTATGGAAACAAAGGCCTCCCGTCTCCCTCTTCTCTCTGCCCATCTGCCCTCTCTAAACATTCCCAGGCAGAGGTCAGTGCCACTGAGAGCAAGAGCAGCTATTTTGGTACTCAAGACTTTCACTGCTATTTCAAGGTCTGTTCCAAGTCCTACTAAGTGCAGAGGTTCAGACTGAAGAGTGACTCTGCCAGTCAAATAAACTGCTCTGCACTCCACCTTGCCAGAAGGCACGCACAGCAAATAAACTGTAAGGATCCATGGCAACCACTGGACTAGATTTAGGAAGCAATAATCCAGCCAGTTTTAGAAATTCTGCAATATAAAATTTCCTTTACCAGTACAAGACAGCAGGATGCCTGACACTAATGACAGCACAGGAAGGGCACGAGCAGCCTGTGTCATACAAAACCCCTCAAAGTGCACTGAGACTGCTTCTGAACTGGCAGGCAGTCTGAAAGCTGCATCTCATTTCCTTGCTCCAGCAAATTTGGCATAACTTGATAGCTTCAAATTTTTACATGCAGTGGAAGAATTTGGTGCTTTAGCTTTTTTCAGCTATCATGTTTAATATAACACCACCCTCTTATAGCAGTACAGTTACATTCAGCTTCAAAAATAAATTCTATGTCCATTCACATGAGAACATGTGGGCATAAGAAGCTACTCTCAGACAGGAAATCAAGTTACCCCAAAGGAGAGCAGGACAGATACCTGCATTGTCTAACTTCTTATTGACTCCCTTGTGAAAAAACAATCACTTGGAATCATTTACATAATAAAACATACTTTTCAATGGAACATTGAACTTCCTCCCTATGTCCCAATATGCTGTTTGCTTACAACTGCAAAATCCCCAAAGTGATACCATCCAGGGCTGAAAGCTACTGCCAAGCAGGCAGAACCATAGCATTTCTTAACACTGCAGAAGGCAGGCACCCTAGGATATCCTTCAGTCCCTGAAACACACAGGAATTTTTCAAGGACAATTAAAGATAATCAGGATTGCTCTTCTCTTTTCAAGAGTGTCTGAATGAGGCCACTCAGTTATAGGTTTACATACCAAAGATCCAACTATGACCTCTTCGGGCAATGTGGAGGAGGAATTACTTACTTTCATTTTCTTCTTGAATTTGCATATTAACCATGTCAATGCAGTTCTGGATATCATTCCAGCTTAAATAATCTTGGCCTTGAGATGAAGCCTCTGACTTAATAGACAATAGTGTATCAGCATAACTATAAGAAGATATAAAATACATAAGTGTATTTCATATATAAGATAAAGCGCCATAAAGAATTAGTCAGATGTATCATTTGGTGACTACTATTTTTTCCAATTACTCAATTTCAGACAAATTCAGCTCTTGTTAGAAATTATATAGACGTGCAGGCTGCCTGTTCTACACATGTATTTCAGGATCTGAAGAAATAGCCCTGTAATTCAGAGAACTTTTCTTGACTATGTGGCATGATGGCAATACAAATACTTGCACATACAGACAGCTTGCTGTATGGTGCAAGAGATAAATGTGGGGAAAAATCATGTTCAGCTTCTTGCTTTAGGAAACTATTGTTGTCTTCTTGACACTAATTCAAAGACCATAATTTCAGTCAGTATTATCAGGTATCGGCATCTCCTGCTACCTACACAAAGATGATGAACCATGGGAAAAAAAAAGAAAAATTATGCCCCTCTTCCCACAACTCAAGAACCTCCAAGCACAGGCTCTGTAACATGTGTCCTTTCTTCCTAGAAGGCTCACATATCACATAAGCTGGAAACCTTCATAGCAGTGCAAATTCATGTGTACCTAAGTTAAACAATTTTTGTATTTCTGAACAAAGCATAGAACTGCTAAGTATTTCGGATAAAATACATGTCTTCTATTTAGATCGGAAGTTTGAGGAATGAATGTCTGGCAGGGGAAAAAAAAAGTAGGAGAGATTAATAATTTCCTAATCTGATTTTTCTTTTCAGCATCTAGTAGCCTGTGTTTAAGGGCTTCTGGAGCTGGAGACTGTGTATCACTTCAACAGTTGCAAACAAGGCTACACTCCATTAATTCACATACTCTATTTTTAAATCTTATATATGATTGAGGAATTAGCCCCACTACATGTTTTGTGAGATGACAGATTTAAAAAAAAAAACAAAAAACTGAACTTTATGTTTGATAGGGTCCAAAGTTTTCTTTATTAAATTCTCAAAAATCCCTAAACAACTGGAGAAACTAGTAACTGACTCTATTAACCTTCTCCCCAACATGCAGAGTTTTGGATATCTCTGACATATTTCCCCTACAACATAGTTCCTCTAAATCCTCTTTTTCAGAAAACACATTCCCAACAAACCCATCTCTTCTGATAGAAAGCCATTGAACAGGATCTGCCTCAATTACAGTAATTTCACGATTACAAGCTGCACCAATTATAAACTGCATTTCCAGGTGATGGCAACTTTTCATTCTTTGTCCATATATAAGCCACACCTGATTATAAACCACAGGTTACAATACAGGGTGTGATAAAAGGCATCTATTCTATCACCATCTGTTGAGGGTGGGGGCAGTGATCCTTATCTCCATGGGAAATATTCTGCTAATGGGCCATCCATTGAAACC
>PYHW01009486.1:8526806-8549108 GCA_013186435.1 Turdus rufiventris | reverse complement strand
AAAGAGAAGCTCCTGCCTTTCTCAGCAGACACCTGTCCTCCAAACTAAAACAGCAACTTTTCGTTCTTTGTCCATATATAAGCCTCACCTGATTATAAGCTGCACTTCGGGTTCGGACCAAAATTTTAGTCAAAATGGTGCAGCTTATAATCGTGAAATTACTGTAAGTCTTTCTAGCTCTACTGTATCTCTTCTTTACTATGCAAGTCAAAGCTTCCTGCAATATTCAAGATATGGTTGGCAGCACAGGTTAATGGCATATTATAATTTTATTTACTTGTCCAGACCAACTATTCCTACTGTTTCCTCTGTGTTGACAGACAGTATAATCTAAAGATTGGGTTAGTAACACCACCAGAAATGCTGCACTTGGGCCACTTTGGGGCCATTTCTGCATATTTATAATGTTGCTTCTCTTACTCACAAGCTCCACCTAACATTGGCAGAGATGTAGCAGATTAGTTTTGCTCCATTTTATGTCATTCTTCTCTGACCAAAACATTGGCTTCTTATTCCTAATCTGCCTTCCTTCTGGCTTTGAGACACCCAGCAAGGCCCACTCTCAGATTCACATCCCCTGACAAGTTACTGAAGATCTTCAGCTACTGTGGTCCCCTTTTACCCACTAATGCCTTCCAGAAGATGTGGAGGCTTCCACCACCTGTGCCAAGAGACAGGAACTGGTCCACATTCCCACGCTGTCCCTTGCACGCTGGGGGCACAGGTCCCTCGTGTTGCCTGATTTTTTATTGATAGACAAGAGAGAACTGCTGTAGCAGCTTGTCTGTGTAAGTCACGCAAGGGACAGGGCAAGCAGTTGGCAGCCAAGTGAAGGCTATAATGTAATGTTGCACACACGTGTATGCCACAGCATGGTATTCACTTTTCTATCAAGCAAAAAAGGGCTTGGCTGTTGCTCAAGAGATCTCCTGGACCCTGAGGCATTAAAGACTATCTCGTTCCAAAGATCATCTTTCAGAATTGCGGAGTAGTTAGTGATTAACAGTTTCCAGCTACAGGTGTTTCATGTTTTAGTGTCTGCAAGAACTCTTGTCAGATCTTCATGCTTGCTTTCAGAGGATATTTACCCTGCAACTCACACATCCACAGCCTTCAAGGCTGTGCTATTGCTTATATTTAGATACAACTAGTGCAGCAATTGTCACACTCTCCCTTATTAATTTAAAACACAGATGTTTATCTTGCAACTTCACAGCCACAACACAGGACAGCCCACCCAAAATAAAAGTCTACTTATTTTTTTCAGAAGTTGCCAAGTCTCATCCAGACAAGACAAAATGAACCTTTACCGTTGCATGTTTTCCTCTTCCAGATTATTGAAGCCAGTGCATGGGTCTCTGAGATGATTTTTTATCATTAGGATGTCCTTATTTTCCAAGGTCTGGTTTAGCAACACAACAGCTGACAACATTTCTACTGCAATAGACAGTTCATCATGTGCCAGGTAGTTCTGTAGGACAATAATGTACTGCAGTCAGGAAGCTAAATAAGCAGTGTAACAAATTTGAGTTACACACTCTAGACACCGTCAAGGAGATGGGCTGTATTTAAGAAGCCTGGAAAGGCTCTTAAGCACAGGCATGCCAGACTGGCACATCAGTGGTGCTGGAGCTCAGTGGGTTTCTATGTCCCATCCAGTCTGCCTTTCCTTCTTTTGCACACAGTCTCATCTCTTCTGGACCTACTCGTAACAGGGGATTACTTTTCTACACAATATATGAACCAGTTAGTCCTCATTAAGAGCATGCAACAATTTTAAGAAGTTGATTTGTAGTAACACAAGAGCTCAGCCTGACTCTGCAATTAAATATCGGCCTTTTAACCAAAATGATTCATGCAATACCTAACACCACGGCAAGAGAATTATGTCTAATTTTACACAACAACATGCTATGTTTGTGCTCTTTCACTGTCTGACTACACAACATCAACGAGCAGGCTGTAAGCTTTTCACTCTTACCACAGCATTCTGTTGTTGGAGGTTGAACAGCTCAGTCTGATAGACAGCAGCAGCAAATGAGTGAACAACAGGCAGCTGTGCCTCAGGTTTCATCAGTGCAACCAGTGTTTTACTAGGATCACAGTTACGAATTGCTGTATTGATATTGTCAACCGCTATAAGTTCTAGAGAACAGCAGGGAAAAAAGCTTATTAATTTTCATATGCTGTTTGCTCTTCATGCCATGTAGATGACAACTAGGTTATTACAAAGAATATAATTTGCTGTCACAAGAGAAAAAAACACTTTTATGAAATTATGTGACTGCTGAATATTGCAAAAACAGTCTCTGTTCAAAGGAATTGAGCAAATAATTGACTGAAGGACTTGAAAATTTCTGTACTCTTAGAAACGAGAGACTGCTTACTGCACCTCTAACACAAAACAAACAGCTGACCCCACCCTAGCACAGGGAAAGATCTATCTCCTCCTGGGTGTGCAAGCAGCAGGTACTTCTGTGTATGTCAGCTCCAGCACCTCAGTCTTACTTCACCCCATATGCTCCCTTCCTTCTGCACCACATTTCCTCCCTCACCTCCTCCTTTGGCAGGATCCAACTGAGATAGCTAAAACAGGACAGTACCTGAAGTGCCAACAACATTATTAGCTACTTCAGGAGGCCTGGTGGAAATCAGCCAAATGTATTAGAGAGGTGTGATTTTCTGCCAGAAAATCAGTAGCTGAACTGATGGAAGACCACATGCTGCGGTTTCTAGAACTTCCTCTGCATGCCAACATCTTTTTGTTTTTCTGCCAGTGTGGGAGATCAGTCCATACAGGCACTGTCATCTAGAAATTAATCCCTTTGTTATAGCTCAGATTTTAATTTAAACAGACCACAATTGAGGGATGTGAAGTTATGAGAGTAAACCTTTTCAAGTACCTGAACAACTTGTCTGTTTTGCCTGTTTTTGCTTTTTGCCAGACTAACTTTGTCAGGGGTTTGAAGCCCAGTAGAAAAATGCTGAAAAACACTTCCCACTTGGGCAGCTGCAGAAGCATTACCCTCAGCTTAGTCACTGCCACCATAATTGCACACCTGGAGGAGCCTTCTCTGAAGAAACCCAGGCCAGGGCACACCCAGGAACACACTGTACAAGGCACCACTCTGGTCTGGCAGAAAGGGAAGCAGCCTTGAAGGTTAGAGCACATGTGGGCAATTGAAGAACAGCAATTATGCAAATGCTTTTTCCATCGATAAGCACCACTCCTCTACATTATCCTATGGCTTTTCTGTGTACTGTTACCCAGGGAACAATTTTAGTTATCACTAACGGCCCAAATCTGGGACAAGACTACACACAGAAGATGCCATCCATAGTTCATGTACACAGCAAATCTCAGAGCTTATTAAACAACACAAAGTCTTTGAAAATCTTTTAGCCAGGCCCACCTAAAAAGCCCCTTGCTTCTCACTTCATTTTCTCTGAAGCACAGTCGTATGGGGCCACGCTGTCCCTGAAGACTCTCTCTACTGGCTATTCCTACTGTTAGAAACCAGGAAAGGCTCTCACAGCTACAGCATGCACACATGCTTTTTTAAAGAAAAAAAAGTAAAGAGGAAAGGAGTCAAGGTCCAGAAACAGAGTAGGCTAGTTCTGCAGCCAACAACCAGGCTACTGACTTCTAGTTTTGAAACCTAGCATGCAAACTGCAAAACATATTTTACATTACTCACAGTCCTGTAACAAAAGCCACTATGTTTTTCTTCTTAAGCAAAACATAAGAAAAATTTACTCTCCAGATTGCTGTTAATGCTTTTTGCACATCACATTTTCTTCCTTTCCTTTATCAAGAGGCAGCTCTTTCAGAGAAAGTGCTCTTCACTGTGGCTAACTAATCAGAAAGGGGCTAACATTTAAGGTGTAAAGTCAATTTTTTCTTCTGACATAAGCGGACCTCACAATATAGCCTTTAAGGCACATTACAAAAACAATCAGCCTGGATTTCAAAGCATTGAATACAGTACCAGAGACAAAATAGCCATGCCCAGATGCAGTATGAAATGACAGCAGATCAGCCAAAGGTTAACTTCCTAGCAAAGAAGTTTCCAGTCAAAAGCAGCAACACATGCACTGCAAATTTAGATCCCCTTTAACTATATTTTTTTGCAAACTATAACTTGTGTCGTGTAGCATTCTTCACAGACTAAGAATAGGTTAGATTTAGATAACGTGTGTCTAAAAGTGAGAATAATTTTTTTTCTGCAATGTGACTTCAAAATATTCTTCTATCTTAACTCTACAAGTATGGTCACTGCTCCCAAGTGACTATTAATACTGCAATGAGAAATATTTGTTCCAGCCATCAAGCTTTCAGTTCTTTGCTGCTGTGCCTGCCAGTGGCCCAAGTCAGTTCTCAGTAAGAGTACATCCAATGCAGCACAGATTGGTCACTTGGCAATTGCGACACTGAAAAGAAAGATTATGAGAGCAAAATGCAACACACATGGTTTCAGTCGGAGAAACCTTGTTTATGTGCAAGTAATGGTCGACTGAATTATCTTAACATAATTAAATAGGGATGGTAAAGAGTATTAAAACAGTTACTCACTAAGCTTGTGAGCCTCAGCTTCCGCATTGGCAACACTAACTTCTTTCTGTATTTCACTTTTGTCGAGCATATTTGGAATGCCTGCTATCTAACAGATCAGAAAAACAAGGTTTAATTATGTTTTTGTTTGATGGCACATAAGGGATAAAGTGTGGTGATGGTACACTGGGATTTGATTGTACTATCACCTGTGCATCAAATACAAGGCTCAGTAAAGAGAGCAATAATCTTTTCCTGTGGTTTTCATCTTTCTTAATATATATTCTCCTTAAAACCCAATTGGCACTTTAATTTAATGTTAATGATTCAGTATTACAGTAATTTCATGACTATAAGGTGCACCTTTTGGACTAAAATTTTCCCCCGAACATGGAAGTGCACCTTATAGTCCGGTGCACCTTATATGATCTACAAAGTTGCGAAATTTGCTGACTCCCAGGGGGTGTGCCTTATAGTCCGGTGCACCTTATGGTCATGAAATTACTGTATTTTTATTTACACTCAAGTTGAACTCATTTTGGAAACAAAATATTAGGGGCTGCACGTTATATGTTAAATTTTCTTCTAATATCTTAGTTAGTAAATGCTCACAAGGACATCATGCTCTTTAGAGCAAATGCAGCTCTTAGGTGTTGATTAGTACATCAATTATTCTCAAATATTCATAAAACTTTTCATAAATTATGCTGAAAGGCAGAGTAAAGAAAATTTCCTCTGGATTAAAACCAGCTAAAAAACTGACAAGTAGTACCTGTTCAATTCAATTACCTGCATTTTCTGTTCTTTAGAATCACACAAGTGCAATAGGTACCATGAGGAATTTTGCGGCAGAACTTCAAGTAGGCTCAGAGCAGGGCGATTCAAACCTGCCATCAGTGCCCCTTCATCTTGCCGGTCAATAGCCTCATTCACTTGGACTAAAGCTATGTGAACTGAAATAAAAACAATGCCCATAAACAGTAAATATGCCTTTCATGGGGGGAAAAATGTCCATTGCTGTCAGCATCTCACTTTTTGTAAAAGCCAGCTAGGGTGGCAATCTTTGTCTAGCAGAGAATTACCTTTCATGTCCAGTCCTACAAAGGGAGTCTCTGGCTCTGTGTGAGCCTGTGTAGAAGCTGTTCAACCACAGCTAAGCAAAAGCTTATGAATTAATTTTGGGTCTATACAGAAGAGGGGGTCAAAATTTACAGTATTCTGTACACAAAAAGAACATGAAGAAACAGACCAGGCAATAAACTATTTGATTCTGAACTGAGGAATCCTCACAGCAAAAACCACAAACAGAAATTAGCAGCACCCCCCCACACACAAAGATTAGTAGAGAAGGAATAGCATGACAAAAACAGTTGTAGAGAGGTATTAGCCACTTGTGCATATTGTACAAGTTTCCATAGAAATATTTTGTTCAGGTGGACTCAAGTTGTGTTCGGCTGTAATCTGGGACATCACATATTGTGTGCATACTTCCACGAGGATCCAGAATAGCTTACTGTTTATTTTATTGATATTGCCTTGAATCTCAGCTTGTGTCAGCAACTCCTCGTAGACATCTCTCTCTTCATCAGAAATTGTGCCATTCTAAGAAAAAAAAATTGTTGCTGGTTCACACAAAACAGTTTGCAAAGAGAAAAGCTGTTAGCCAAAGTCATTAAAACTGCATTAGCTGAAGCATTTGCTGAAGGTATTTGTAAGAGAATTTGTTGACTAAGTGAACTGAGGAAATGAGTGCTTTGTCATAGCGACCATTAGCTCTCATGTAAAAGAGCACAGCAGATAATTTCACATTAAATATCTGTGGTAGAGATTATACTTCATACTCAAAAAAGGCTATTACTGTGTTTACAACTTTTTAAGCAGTAAATTTGTTTTTTCTAAAGCAATTAAAGGAAGAAAACGAATCTTTTTTTACTATTTAGTCTTCTGGTATATTAGCCTTTCGGCAAAGTTAAGCTGCATCATTCTCCTAGTAATCATATTCTTATAAAATTGGCTTTTAGCTTGTTGCATTACCATTATTTCTCTTAGTTATCTTAAAAGTGAGGGTTTCTTCCTGATTGTACTAATTTTAAAAATTAAGTTAGTTTTTAAAACAATAATGTCACAGCACAACAAACATGAAGAAACACGTGTTCTAGGAGTACAAATAAAACACCACTACCTTGAGTCTTGCATTTGATTCTTTCTTCCTTTTAGCATCAAAAAGCTCATTCTGATAGTCCTGTGCCAGCTCCTCATCCACATTGAGCAACATTGCATTTGGGTTCCTCAGAGTCGCGATGGTTTGCTCGGCTACTCCCTTCTCCACAGCTTCGTTGATTGCTATTACAGCTGCGTGCACTAAAATTGAAAGCACAGTCCTAAACTTCAGGAAGCAAAAAAGTCAAAGCTGTTGCCATTTCTTCTGATTTATTTGAAAGGAGTGTTGGATTTATGTTCAATAATTTACAGATTTGAACGTTCTACTCCATGTTTCCTCCAGACTGCAGAACCTTGTGTTTACTCAAAGGTGGCAAATCGCAGTCTGTTCCATGTTCACCCTTTCCCCAGACAGGGGTGTGCTGGTTTCAGCTGGGGTAGAGTTAATTTTCCTCTCAGTGATTGGCATGGGATGTGTTTTGGATTTGTGCTGAACACAGGGTTGATAACACAGAGATGTTTTTGTTATTGCTGAGCAGGGCTTGCACAGAGCCAAGGCCTTTTCTGCTTTTTGTACAGCCACACTGGTGAGGGGCTTGGCAGGCTGGGAGGAGACACAGCCAGGACAGGTGACCCAAACTGACCAAAGGGATATTCCAGATCATGGGGCACCAAGCTCAGGGTATGAAGTGGAGGAAAGAAGGAAGAGAGGGATATTTGGAGTGATGGAGTGTGTCTTCCCAAGTCACCATCATATGTGATGGGGCTTGACTCTCCTGGAGATTGCTGAACACCTGCCTGCTCATGGGAAGCACCCAACTAATTCCTTGGTTTGTTTTGCTTGTGTGCACAGCCTTTGTTTTCCCTATTAAATTGTCACTTTCTCAACCAATGAGTTCTCCAGCTTTTACCCTTCTGATCTTGCTGGCTGGGGAGTGAGTGAGGGTCTGTGTGGGGCTTGGCTGCTGCCTGAGGTTAAACCATGATACAGTTAATATTTTACTGACAGAAAATAGAATATGAGTTACATTTTATCATTCAAGTCCTATTTTACTTACAAGGCAATTACATGAAGGAATTGAAAGTATTTTTGGTAGTTTTTACCCTAAAGCTGTGTGTCTGGGTCCATCTAAAAGTACTGTCTAAATTGAATATATCTGAGAGATGCTGCACAAGAATAAGGAAACTGAAGCTCCATTAAACTTGTCCTCTGGAAAAACACATTTAATATCTTCCCCCCTGCCCCCAGGCACATCGCATTTAAGTGTCCCCAGGATGGTTCTTTGCCCATCAAAATCTCCATGACCCTCTAAGCACATGAGACACACTGATGTAATGGTCTCTCCTCCTGTCACCTGCAAAGCTGCAAGACAACAGAATTCAAACAGAGGCAAAAAACCACCCAGCAGGCTTTGCAGAGTCTACAAAAGGTTACTGCACAGGAAAAATGGAAAAGATGCCATGGGACTCAACAGCCATTGATCAGCTTAAGTGTTAAGCATTTCCTTTGACAAAAAAGGAAAACTTCAGCTACTAAACAAATGGTTGACTCCAAGAATTTAAGAGTCACAAAAGCTCATGTTTTTTCACACAGTGAATTTGTGTGAGTGTGCAAATTCAAAATCACTTATAGCTGAATTAGGTGTAGAGTAGTAACTAACACACCTCTCCCAGTTACTCCTCGAACACATTTGGCCCTAAGATCAGTCTATGTGAAGGACTTGCACTAGAGCTACACTTTTTCTGGACCTTCAAGCCACAAAGAGACCTTAGTGGCTGTCTAGTAGCACATCAGTCTCAAGTATTTTACAAACTTTACTATACAGAATGCAAAATTGCTGGTAAATGTGTATCTAGATCATATCCCAAAGAAGGAACATTGCATCTCCCCATTTATCATCACAGCAACTTGCCTAGGATTTACTTTCATGCCACCAAGGAGATGTGCAAAGGGAAAACACAATGACCATCTTTCTACTTGGCCCTGCACAGTTCTGCTGAAGTGGAGAAAAGCATGCAGTAAAAAGAGATTATTTGGATTAAGTTTAACTGTAGGTCTAAATATCTGATTTTGAAAGACTTCATTTTCTCTCAGTTTATGAAAGAAAGCAAAGATACTTCAAATTTAAGGTTTTAGGGAGGAAAAAAAAGGAAGGGAAGTTAGGGAAGTTAGATAAAAAGATCATATCAATGAACACTCAACAGGGGTAAATGAAGGATGAAATGAAGCTATCCACCCTCAGATATGCAGCTACTGGAACTTGCATAGCTGTTGGTGCATAATCCATTGCTCAGCACTGAGTTAATGCCAGAAAGTTGTTCAAAAACATTTCACTCTAGCTCAGCACAATAGAGATGGGCAATACAAGTAGCTAGCATGGTGGAGGAGACACAAACAGAAGCACACTGGTTTCATTTGTCATTAAATTTTGTGAAAAGACAAAGTTCACATTGAACATGAGGAAAAGTTTTTTCATTGAGAGGGCAGTAATTTACTGGAATAAGCTGCCCAGAGAAATGGTCATAGTATCAATCCAGACAGTTCAAGGAGCATCTGGACAAAGCTCTTAGATGTTTGGTTAGTTTTAGGTAATCCTGTTAGGATCAGAAACTTGGACTCAAACATCCCTATGGGTCCCTTCTCACTTGAGGCATTCTGTGGTTCTGTGTACATCCATATGCATGCCAAGGGATTAAGAGTACTGTCCTTAGACAAATATATGATCCCTACATCCTCATATAACAGAACATATAGGAAGGATGTTATCTCTTCCACAGTTGTGTTAGAGGCTTCAGTAGCCTAAATTGAGCTAGCAGAAAGCAGTCAAAATATAGGTTCCAGATTAGGAGAGAATCAAACAGATATTGGTAGATGTGAACCCACCTACCAAGAGAAACAGTGAGAAGCCTGACTGGACTTGAAAGAGCAGGCTGGAAGTATGGAGTAAGAGAGGTGTCCTTGCTGAGTTAGCTCTCTATGAAACCATTTCAACTTATTCTTTCCATGCTTATTCATACTATTGTTGGCAGCAGAGTAGGACTCATCAGGAGTTGTTCCACTTTCATATCTCCTTTTGCATACTCCACTTAGGAAGAAGGATGGTAGACCCCTTCTTTTGGCAGGATCTCCATTATCTAACCTTGCTAGTGTATGAGGGTTCCCATAGCAGATGTTTCCTGCCATGGGGCAGGGCATGCTATCTACAGCACAATCCTTGCTCAGAGGAAAAGAACCACCATCAGGAAACACTGCTCTTCTAAAACTGAAAACACTTCAAAAGTTAAAGGAAGCCCTACGCACTATAATAAGGCTTTCAGTAAAGGATGTTTGAGCCCTTTCATTTTCAGGGGAGAAAGCTCCCTGAAAAAGTGCTTGGTAGTCACTAAATATCTAAAAATCTGCTAAAAAACTCCTGCCACTTAAAAAGGCAGCATTTTAAGAGCTAGCTTTGGTGAAGCAAGCATATATTAAGCGTGCTTCAAAATATACAACACAGACAGTGTGAATCAACATCGAGTGTGTTTTAACTTAGGATCTGCAAATTTCAGCACACTAGTAATATAATGAACCAGCTTGCCACTTTGCAAGGTTGAATAAAGTAGCAAAGACAATCCTTCTGAAAGGATTTACCCTTCTGAAAAGACTAGGATCTTAAAATAACTAGAGCTCAAATGTTGGTTGAAGTGGACACACTTGATTTCATATCATTTAAATGAAAGCAATTTTTTTGGGTAATATATCACTTTATTTAACAAAAAGAAGAGAAGTGATGTAGGGAAAAGCACCCAGACTTACACATGAGCAGTCATGAGCAGCAGAAAAAACACTGAATTCTGTTTCTGAATGGAAGTTGTTCAAGATAGACTCAAAAGAACCTGTACTGTCCAGCAGGACCTACCCTCCGGCATGGTTCTACCATACAGTGGGTCACATGCCAGTGGTCAGACAGGTTGAAAGCTACCCATGGAGGAAAGGTCCAAATACACAGCACCATATGTGAGAGTTGTCTGTCTGGAACAATGACTTGTCCTCACAGCAACTCGTTTGAATGTTTTAGGAAAACTGCAAAAGGCAAAAAGAAGAGGCACAAAGAAGGCACCAGGTGGCCGTGGCTGTCTTCATTGTACTCATATGCTGCAGAGGCATGCACAGAGGTCAAGCCTTTATTCCAGAGGAGCACTACCTACCAAAACACATTAAACCCATTCAAAATATTGTGAGAAATCTTTGCTTCTGTTAGCATTTCCTATGGGTCAATGGAGATACGAAAAATACAAACTGCCAATTTTGAAGAGGCCTCATAACAAGGAAGCAGTGTGGTAGTGAAAACTTGCTTGCTTTTCTTTCTAGCTCTTAAGAGGCGGCAAACTAAGTGCATGAGAACACAGAAAATATTTTGCTAGCTTTCTATCAAAGCATTTGGTAGAGAAGAGAACAAGATCCACACTCACAGGCAGCTTCATCCACTGATAATTCACTGGCCAGAATCCCACCAATTTTACTAAAAGATGGCATCTGTATACCATATTTCTCTAGCTCCTTTCGCATGTTGCTGATTTCTTCCTCTGTCCAGAAAAAAAAAAAAAAAAATTATCAGAACAAAAGCATGACAATTTCACTATGAATAACCATACCTACAAAAAAATCTACAAAAATGCTTCTGAAATGGTTTCTGAGCAGTTTTTCTCTCCATTTTGAAGGACTCCAAGATACGATATATATTCAATGAAAACTCCTTCCTCCTGTCCTTCTGAGGCTGACAATCATTACAGACAGCCACCTCCCACCCGCCTGTTTAATTTGTAACAGTGTTTGTAACAATGCTGTCAGAGGAGAAAGGCCATAATAATGTATAAAATATGGACAATGGTAACAGATTTGCAGTGTAAAAAACCATCTAACATACGATTAGATAAGCATCTTTTTACCTGTGAAGTCTACTTTTCCCAGAAGGTCCTGGATCTGTGGAGCTAGTCCTAGTTTGAAGAGATATAAACTGCAAAGAAGAAAATTAGGCTTTTAAGTTCTGCAGGTGGTTGAGCTGTTTGCTTTCTGTACAAGAGAAAAGCACTTTTTATAAAGTTTGTCCTTTAACCTTTGACTTAAGCATGCCTATATAGAATAAATCAACACTACGATTTTCTTTGTGCTGCATTTTTAAGTCTTACAGAAGGAGAAATCTTTTTTCCAAGAAACATCTCTAAGCAAGAATCAAGTCAGCGTATCTCAGGTTACAGGGGATGCATAAACAAGTAGAAAGCCTCAGTGAAACATAAGTAAAGAAATAAGAAGCTAGTACTGGGGAAAACCAAGATCTGAAAGCATTTTAGGACACCTTATATCTTTGGATCTATGTTCTGGTTTGACTTGTGTTAATTACCTGCCATAATAACAGAAGAAGACATAAATCACTGACACCCTTCTTACACCCTTCTTAAGGGTAGAGGGCCAAGAACCTGTAAGCCCATCCAACATCATCTTCTAAATATTTGTGCCATTACATACTTTACTCTTGGAAAAATAAAGGAAGTTGATTAAATGTAGTATTCAAGAACTAATTTTTGTTTTTTTAATACAGCGTGGAAAATACCTTCACTCATTCCTAGAGCTCTGGGGTGCTATCTGAAAGAAAACAGCTGAATATATATACATTTTCTCAGTACCTTCCAAACACATGTATTTATCTACAAAAGACTAATATTTCTATATTTTTTCAGTGAAATTCAATAAACAAGTGAGTTAAACAAGAAAGAATCAAAAAAGGTTTTTAAAACAACACTTAAATAACACAATCCTCCAAAAGGATTGTTTTCCACCTCTTTTCAAACTTACTTTACCCCAACATCATTCATTTCAAATGTGCTTTGGGGTTCAGGTGTTTTTTTTGCTCCTGGAGAAGAGTATTTTCCATTTGTGTTTTGTTGTAGAGGAGATTTTTTTGCCAGTAGCAAATTGTGGGAGGAGATCTCAAAGCACATATTTGTAGATGTTGTATGTATTTAGGAGTGTGAGGAATCAGCATTTATCTTCCATGCTGCCTCAACTATTCCTCTGTCCTGCCCCCATCTGGATGAACACAACAAAGAATCTCAGCGAGGTGAACATGCCTTTACAGCCTCAAAATCATTGCTGATGTCATTCTTATATTTCAAATCTGTCTAAAATGCAAGTTAACTTTTTCATGGGGAGAAAAAGCACATAGACTTTACCAGACTATAGTAACAAACCAGGTTCCTCTGTTACCCTGGTCCGCCTTCCAGTCTTTCTGGGTAAAAAGAGATTTTTCTCGAAGTTTCAAACAAGGACACAATCCTGTCTGAAGTGCTGGGTGTCACACAAACAGTTATAGAAATGAGCAGCTGACTGCTGACTCTTTTTTGCGTCACCAATAAAAAAAAACCAATATATGAACATTAAATAATATTTTTTTTTGCTGTTTAACAATTCCAGAATGATGTAGAACCATGTGTGGCATTTCCTATACTCCTCTGTTTGGATAAACTTATTAACCACCAGATGGTGCTGAAAATGTTCCTCGAGTCTTGCAGAGAGCACAAAGACACTTCTCTGAGTTAACATATCATTTCACTTGAAACAGCTTGCTTAATGGTTAAGAAAACTGAATTCAAGGCACTAGGAGCATGGGAAAAACAAAGGAGGAAGAACAGTTCCTCGGTGAAACTCCTTTCAAGAGGAGGCATCTCCCACACAGAACTACATCTCATATCAGGCAGATGTTCCCAGGACTTTTTTTGAGCTTAGCTCACATGTAACATACTGTGAAAAACAGATCTGAAAATAGCATGTTTTTTCTTTTACGGCATGGGTGTTATTCTGCTGCTTCCTAGGAAAACAATGTTTTGAACCTGTCCAGCTTCTAGAGGGAGAGTTTATTTAGGATAGCAGTGATATCTTGCAAAGATAATTTGAAAAATATTTTTTTAGGGAAAAATATCTCCAGGCACTGCTATTTATGGGAAAAGAATCACTGTAAGCATCTTGATTTAAATTATTATTAAAACATTATAAAATATCTAAAATAATAAAATATTATTACATTATCATTTAGTGCAGGAAGACAGAAAAAAAAAAAAAAAAAAAGTGCAAGCAATAGAATCTATGCCTTTGTATCTTTCAGGTTGGAACCAGAAGTTCCAGTTCTGGTTCTACCACTAATTTCTTCCTGGCCTTTGTCCCAGTCAATGCTTTAAGTATTGGTGTTTCAGAGAAAAAAGCAAGAGGTAATTACATTCAACAGGAATATAATAAGAAATTGTTTGCTAGGTCGCTCCTTCCTGGCCAGAGCAGTGTTGTATTTGACAGCATAAGTCATCCCACATGCTTTAAGTGCAATGGTCTTAATTTCAGACTTAAATCAGGACATAACCTAAAACTATATTTAAACCAACATGCTTGGAGTACCCATCTATCTTTAGGCCTTCTAGTGGCAGATCAGCAAAACAATAAACAGCCAATGACTTTCCCTGCAAAATGTTAGTATTTCAGATGTCAAATGTACATTTCAGATACAGCTCAGCATTCCTCTGGTGCCAGTCCACCTGGGAGCACTGCTGGCCAGACAAAGCACCCTGTGCTTAATTCTATTATTTCCCAAACAACTTCCAATATAGCTTGAGTGCCCTTCAACACTGAGATTGAAGTTTGATTGAAAGACTTCAGTGAAAGTCTTCTGGCACGCATTTTAGGAAAAGGTATGGAAATAAATAAAGCTCAATTATTGTTTCTTCTATTCTTACATCCTGCACAGGTGTCTACAATCTCATGGGAAAGCATCACAAATAAAAGCCTTCCAGGTCTATTCCCTTTCAGTGTGGCATGACACGTTTGATATGAAGTCCACTTCTAAAATAATAGCACTAATACTTTTTTGGGGTTTTTTAAGTACAGAGGTACAGCGTTAGAATTTTGTGTTGATATGCATAAAAAAAAATTAATTTAAACAGGACAAACTTGGAAGTGAAAGCTGAGACAACACAGACTAATTTTGGTACTGCATAAATCCTGGGGCCTGACAAGATGGAGAAAGGAAAATTTCTACTACAGGTCAATCCATCTCAGCTCAGGATAAGAATTATTGCCATTGCAATGATAAGGCAGATCTGAAGAAGATATTTGATGGAGTTGTTGTGTATGCAGCATTCAAATCCAGTTAATAATGTGGATATACACAATAATATACATGAGGGAGAAAATATTAGAAAAATTAAATGTGTTCTTGCACCTCATGCAAAATGTTTGAGCTGGCCCATAACACAGCTGGGGATGGGGGGCTCCACTGACTCAGCCTGACCTGGTTAGGGTCACAGCCCCACACAGCCTCTTCAGGGAATCACTTCAAGCTTACACGAGACACTTGCTGTCAGAACAGACTGCACTACTAGGTTACAGGCAAGAACCACCCTCAGATAGTCCTGGGGTCACTTCCCAGTTAAAATTACACTAAGTGTAATAATTTCAAGGGGCAACTCTTGTTAAAGATGGCAAAAATATACTGAGCTGTCAACTATGAACACCTGGCATATTAAACAAATACAGTGAACTTTAGTGGTAAGTCCTGTTTTTGAGGAGTGAGCACACATCCCAGACTGCAAGAATAGGCACATAATTTCAAGAATTAGCCCTACAAAAGTTTTATTGAAACACATATTGAATAGTCTCTGTCTGATAGCCCTGGAGCAGCTGATGTGTCTTTGAACACCATTAGAAACAGAGAAGAAAGTTTGGGGGGCAAGTTAATTATGTTCTCTAAGAGATTAGTGCCAAAAAATATTGAAAGGGAAAGGTCTCTCTGTGCAGGAAATGAGCTAGAAGACCCACAGGAGGATGGAGCTGTCTGCCAACAACACTGTCCCTCACATCAGGGACAGCACAGGGCAGATGTTTTTTGTGCTAGACATCAAGAAAATCCTTAAGGCAGAACATGAAAAATTTTAATTGCTACTTTCAATGGTGTAGCCAAAGCCTCTCTGACTTTACATTAAAAGTCAAGTTGCTCAGAATTTTGAAATATTTCAGAATGTATTTTTTTTTTTATATTAAATGACACAGAATACAGTAATTTATTGTTTCAGTTTTGGGACAGAAAGATGTCAGTTCACCATTATCACCATTATCATCATCTGATCAGCATGTCTGCTGTATGATTATAGTAACGTTTTGCTAAGTTTCTGTTAATTTGTTTTATTTCTGACGAAGTGTGTATTTTGAAACTGTATATTCATTTTTCAAGGGGGTGTACTATTGAGAGAGGGATTTGCATGCTAAATTCAGTAGCCCTTAATTCTATTTTGAGACCTATTTGGCCAATAGACCTGAAAAAGTTCAACTTTTATCTCCAGCTTAAAACTAATGACTTTATAAATTCTGACAGATTTTGATACACTGGTTGTCCTAAAGCCATTTCAAGACTTGCACTCCTAACTTTGGCAGTTAGCATAACTTTTATTCATGTCAGCAGTTACCTTAGAGCGTGAATACAGTATATCATTCTAGGGATGTTTTTCCTATCATAGACATCCGTAGTCTCTGGATAAAAGATCTAAAAAGCAAAAGCACACAGTTAAATGAGAAGACTTATTACTGAGAAGAAATGTTTACTCTGCAAAACCATACCTTAAACTTACAGAATTTCAGCTGTTACTTTTATACAGCTATGAGTCATGTCTCTTCTGATGTTATTTTAACTTTATCAGTAGTTTTCATAAAGAAGAGCTTAATAAAGCATAAAAGCTACTTAATAAGAGGGGAGAAGAGGAAGATACGCAGGCAGCATTTCAACAAGATTTTTAGAAAATGTCCTTTGGCATGAGCTCAGTCAGTAACGCTTGTCCTCTACAGCCACCCAAAACCTGGAATGCAGTTAAAATTTGCAAAGCCTCATTACAAACCAAACCTATCAAGTATGGTTTAAAAATGCATAATTCTAACTGCCAGCACCCCTAACTTTTTGAATACATCATTTACAAAGAAAGATATTTAGAAAGAATATTAAGCAATTTAGCCAAGAAGTCACATCATAAGTTCCAGTTCTGGTTCTACCAGTAATTTGTTCCTGGCCTTGGTCCCAGTCACTAAACACTGTTTCTCCACAAAAATATAATAAAAAGACTTAGTTAACCGTGAGAGTTGGCAGCATGACCCAGGCTGGTCACTCGGGGCTGCACTGTCCCATGGTTAATGGGACCAGACTAAGTCAGAAGCACAGAGCTCTCTTCATTTGCTCAAAACAGCTTTGTGAGAGAGAATTGGGAAAGCTTTAGGCCATGACCATCCTCTGCAGCAGAAACACAATCTTTCAGAAGAGGGATGGCAGGGTGGAAATCAGCCAGCTGACAGAGGGCTGAAGGACTCCATTGGAGGAAAATAAAAAGCCTGACCTGGAAAGGCCAGGACCCCTTCTCATCTCTGGCATTTCTGATGGCAGGCATGAGTGCCCTTTCTGGTTATAGGCACCTGCGTTGAGTGGGCCTGCAGTAGATGACCATTAGTCCCTTTAGCCCTTCAAGCAGCTCCCTGAGTGTCCCCACTGTGCCTGACCATAGTGCCTCAGGCAGCACACCTGGGGTGGGGAACTGCCAGAAGGCACAAACAAGCAGCGTAGGTGTTTGCACACAGCCCTTTATTAAAGGATTTTGATCCAAAATAGACTCACTGGTGCCCAGAAACAGCAGCAGAGGGGGGAGATAACAAGCGAAGACCCACAAGGAGGAAGGTAAATATAAGAGGTGACTCAAGAAAGCAGCTGGTGGAAGAAGAGCAGGAGCACAGTCACGCAGATGCACTGAAGGGTGCAAGAACAGTCTGGAAACAGGGTAGAGGCAGAGAAACTGGGGTGTACAGTAAGAGGAAGAGGCAGCAAGAGGCACGATGTGAAGAGGCAACCTGAAGGAAGCAAATATTTAAGTTTTCTGTTTTTAACCATACTCCTTTCAGCCCCCCCCAGAGATTGCATTAGCAGTAAGATTCCAAGTGCTTGAGCTAGCTCAAACCCTGCCTCAGCCCACACACACCAGCACCAGCAACACAGGACTGACACTCCCACTGCTTCCCACTGCTTTTACCGTCTCAGTGGTTTTTTTTTTTTTTTTTTAATTACCCCTTCCCTGTAGACTTACTGTAAGGAACTGTTTATGCTCAAGAAGATGATGGGGGATCTCAGTGAGCCAATGATTTGAGCCACTTTCTTTGCTGATATTTAAAGGCTTACCTTAGGCAGACCAATGGACTCCATTGCTCTTAGCCACTGCACGGTGTTGTCAGTGTGACGAAAATGAAGGCCAGATCTCTATTGGAAACACAGAAGATTATCAAAGTCACATTGAACAAATTCTCTACTTATTGATCCTTCTGTTGTTTCCCAGTTTAATATCCTGAAGGTGAGTTCACAGAATTTTCCCTTATTTGAACCCAGAGACCAAAGCGTAACAGCTTCAATTTTGGTAATGAAGCATCCTAACGCATCAACAGCTCCACACTGAGTTCAGCTCACTCTTTCACGTTATATAAGTCAGATTTGTACCCACCAGGGCAGACCGTGATTAAAGTAGAAATTTGTATAGTCCTTAAGTATTCTTTGAGAGGAGAGGGCTGGATGTCAAAGACAAGGAATAAAACCACAGAAATAGTAACTGCTCAACACTAGCATGAAGAACAGATAAGGAAGTCCTGGAACTCTTCAGGTCTACTTGAATACCTGACCTGACCGTCCCTAAAGCCTATGCCACAGCATAAGAATAAAGTGGGAAAGTTTTTTTCTTCTATTTTTAATGTTATCTTTTAGGGCAAAGGGAAAAAGGAATCTCTCAAGTTTTGGAAATTTTCAAGAGAAACATTTAAATGTAATCAGAATTCTTAAACATAATTTTTTTTTCTGCCCCCTCTATAAGTTGAGACAATGCATTCCATAGAGGGACTACTGTGTATGATGGTATATGTATCTGCATTGTTGAGGTTCTTGGAGCTAGCAAAATCCTGTGCAGGGAACAAGTTAACTCACTCACTGGTAGCTTGTTTTTTTCTTCTTGCTGTTAAAGTTGATAAAATAAACACAGAGATCTAATTAAGTGAATTTCAAATATGCTTCCATACAAAATTAGGAAAGCTTGAAATAGTTATCAAATTGCTTTTGGCTTTCATTCCTAATGAGAAATAACTTCATAAGTTTCAAAGCTCATGTTCTCCTTGGAGCCAGAAGTGTAATTTGTGCAGCTTTAAAAACTTGGAGCAACACCAAGACATTTTTTCTAAATGCTGAATATTTCTAACTTATCATACAGGCTTCTTACAGCTGTGCATCTTCCATCTAGTCCCTTAAAAGAAAGATACAGAAAGCTAACCAGCCACGCTTGGGAATCTTTAGAAGCTGGAAGACAAACATTACTGGGTTTTGTCATCCTGGTTAGAGAACTGAAAAAAATATTACCTTGTAGCGTGCCTGCTCCACATCATAGATCTTTTTGTCTGACACCACATTAGGTGCAAAGAATTTTGCAAGCTTGGCAAGGTAAACACCATTTCTTAAGCCTTCTTCCAGTTCCGTAGTTGGGGGCAGCTCTTCGTCCAAGCAGACCTCCATCCATCTGCAGAGACATTTGAGAAACATGATTATTTGGGTTTTAGTATGAGTTACAGCTTTTGCCTACAACTATCATAATTTAAATGTCACCACCACAATGTTATTATAACAGAGAAGGATAAGGGGTAGGGAGAAAATTTTCATACTCATTCACGTGACATATCAAAATAATGAGGGGATCATATCTGTGATTATAACCTATCAATAAACAAACAGCATGCTTTGAAGTATTCACACACCAAGAAGTCTAACTCAAACTTTTCAATAGTGCCAGACTTTTGAATAAACAGTAATTTAAACTGAAAACTAGAAGAAAACATGGAGCATTGTGTATTATTGATGTTTGCATTTAAAAAAACCTCTGTGATTTCTGTGCCAGTGCTGAACCTCATGAGCATCAAGGACAGCAGTGTTCTGGGTGAGGCATGTTCCTGTAGCCAGTGTGCTGTGCAACACACCCTCACAGCCATGCCCAGCTCAGTACAGAGCACTCCTGCAGAATACCCTGCTCCTGCATGGGAGCTCTCCACTCTCACCCGTGAATCGCAGTACTGGCACTGGAGGGATGAGTGAGGGTCTGTGGAAAAGCCCAAAGTAATTTACGCATTTGAGGTCTACCTGGCAGTAAGTAGATTGAAACATGGCTTCTTTTTAGTGACAGTGACTAAATCCTCCAAGGTGTTAAACTAGTTATGCATTTGGGACTTAAGATGTGATAGACATGATACTAGACAGAACAATATTAATTGAATACATAGCCAGTTCAGAAAGCCAATAACAGACATGAAACCATATTATCCAGCATGTTTGTACAGAGTAGCCAAGAGAAATTGCTTCCAAAGCACTTCCAAGAAAGATTAGTGTCTTGATCACTGGACCAGAAGTTCCTTACATTGGTGGTCTAAGTGTTTTGGCCCTGTGATATCATTCTTATTTCCAGCAGCTAAATCACATTACAAGAGCTTTAAGTCTGCTTAGCTTTCTACAGTTTTTTTTTTTTTTTTTTTNTTTATTTGCTTGGTCAAACTCCCACACTTTTAGGACATTAATATCAATACAAATAAGAAAGCTGACGGGCAAGAATAAAGTTGAAGACTTTAGTTCACTTTGCTTACTGTCACTAAGTCAGCATCACAGTAAGCAAGACAGCATTACAAATCTAACATCACCTCCATAGGGATGACTTCAGAAACCAGAAATCTAGGATCCATGTTGAAATTGAGCCAATTTTCACTCCACCACGTAGAAGAAGAAAGCTCACTACATCACTTTGTTTCACATTAAGACTCTTGACTAATGTTCTACTCGCTTCCACTTTTGGATTTGTTACAGGACATATGAAAGTTGTTTCACTGGAGCACAGACTACCCAAATAGCTCTCTAGGAAACCAACACCCATAAATCCAACACAGTATCACACAAAACTACACTAAGCGAGTGCCATTAGGACAACTGTATTCTGCAGTATAAAAGCTGCTTTAGTGAGGAGAATCATATTCCTGACGAGTTTCCCAGCTTCATCCTGCACTGCCTGTTCTCGTGTTATGGGTCCATGCCAAGGGTCCCAAAACAGCATTTTATAAACTGAATAGATTCATACAATAAGGCATCACAATTGGCTTTTCCAAAAGAGACAAAGAAAGTGTGCTTCTAGGCAAATGCGATTTTCACCTGAGCCAGTTAGCTTTCCCTATAGAATTTATTTCCTAGAATGTGTCTTTTACAAAAAGAATTGTACAGATAAGCATCAGGAGCTTGCTGAACTACAGCAGGTATTCACCATGAGCCACAGCTGACTCTGCTGTTCAATGGACCATCACCAGAGATATAAACTGTGTGTCCAGAGCAGCATTTTGTACCTTGTATTGGATTCTTTGCACTCCTAATTCTCAGTTTACTTGTGAAAGTGTTTTTCTAACATCTTAAGTCCAGGGCACCAACAAGGTACTGCACTAGGACTGTATTTGAAGAAGATGCACACACGTGCCCACCTGGAATTTCTTTTCTTCCTTCTGGTACAAAAATTTACTAATTGTATACAAAATTGAGTCATTCCCTGAGCTCTAAATAAGATGCTAATCCAAAGTGAAAGCTACTCCTCAGCTTTTCGAATATCTTGTAATCCAACAACAGTAAAATTGTTGTGGGTCTTTTTCCAGCAAGGTGATAAGGCTTTAAAATTAATCTGGAACCCTCCTGTTCTAGTCAGGGAGGCTGCTGTGTCTAACAGGTAAATGCAGTATCCTGAGGAACTAACAGGAAACAGTATAAGGATGCAAAGAAAGCAGAAAGAAGAAAAGGTAATGTAGAATACAACTGTCAAACCAACAAGTCCAGATCAATATACAAGAGAATAAATATCTCTTGAGAAGGAGAATGTTAGGAACTCAGTGGAAAAAAGAGGAGAAAAACTAGAGAGAACTAAGTGGAACAGACCAGAGAGATGCAAAGTTTCTTTCCATTTATAGCCAAAAATCTAGAAGTTATATCTAGTCAAAAAAAAATTAGGGGTATGCAATAGGGCAAGTAACACCATTTGGTAATCAGTGTCCAAGACAGAGAACACAGCTATAGCTGTATTATATATATGTTTTACCAATGTCTGGAAGTTGCAGAACTTAGCCACAACATGATCTACTGTGAAAAGATTTACTGTGTTTTGCACATGTTTAATCAGAGGAAGGAAAAACCTCAGGATTTCAATTAAATCCTGCTAGTATACAAACAACTTTATAACTTAGTTATGCAAACAGCTGGAAGGTGCTATAAGTATTCCACAGAGCCTTCTCTTCTCCAGGCTGAAAAAACCCAACTCTCTCAGCCTGTTCCCACAGGAGAAGTTCTCCAGCTCCCTGATTAATTTTGCAACCCTCCTCTGGGACCTGCTGGGATAAGTCGCAACTTTTCTGTGCTGTGACCCCAGAGCTGGGTGCAGCACTGCAGGTGGGGTCTCAGCAGAGCAGAGCAGAGGGGCAGAATCCCCTCCCTGCCCTG
>PYHW01009486.1:8515665-8526756 GCA_013186435.1 Turdus rufiventris | reverse complement strand
CCTCCCTGCCCTGCTGCCCACACTGCTCTGGGTGCAGCCCAGCACACGTTTGGCTCTCTGGGCTGGGAGTGCCATGGCTGGGTCATGTTGTGCTTCTTGTCAACCAGAATAGCTATAGCACTTTTCTCCCCAGTGCTTCTTACTATTACAGAGGTTTTGTTCCCTTTACACTGATTCAGTTACAAGGCAATTGTGGTTTTAAACAGAAAGAACCATTATTTCCAACCTTCTGAGGTTCTGCTTTTAAAGACATAGTTTGGTGAGTTTATGAAGGTTATTATAGTCAGCAGGCGCATACAGGACAGAGAAAACCAGAAATGCTTCTATTTTTGTTTCGTTAAGTGAAACACAGAATACCCACATGACAGTAAGGATTTATAGATACCTTTGGAGCAATTTATTTTCCTTCAAGGCTAAAGAGACAGCATTGCTTTTGGCTCACTCACTGTTTTGCTGAGCACACAGAACTGCAGCATCAGCATCACCTTTAAGTCTGTTGCAAAAACTGTTGCCCAAAATTCGCCAGGAGATACAGTTTGCACATTTGACTGTCTACTAAAACAGAGAGGTTGTGTAGTCTGCTTCACTGAGGATACTCAAGAACTGGCTGGACTCGATACAGTGCCATGTGCTCTGGGACGACCCTGCCCAAGCAGGGAAGTTGGACCAGATGACTCACTGTGGTCCCTCCCAACTTTAACCATTCTGGCATTCTGTGAAAACAGTGACAGTAAGATTAGCTCAGATTGCATTTTAAAACAAAAACCACCTGCTGAGTCTCATTAAAAGCAAGGTCAAAGGAACTGGAAGCAACAGTGCTGCACCACAAACGGAATCAGTTATGAAGATGTCATTGGTAGTCTGCATGGTCAGAAAAGCACACACACAGGTCAAGAGACTGGAAATGCTGGTATCAATGTTCAGCAGAGAAGAGAGGATATCTTGTACTACCCACTCAAAGCCCATCACATTCAGCACACAATTGTGCAGTGAAATTTATATTTTTGTTGCCCTGTCGTTTCAGATTTATGCTACAAGATGTGGATCCAAGGGCACCAAGTTTGTGGGAAGCACACCTTCAAAAAAGAAAACCTAGGACTGCAGAGCCAAAGTTCAGAACACTGCCTGCTGCTGTGGAAAAGGTGTAGTGAAGAAAAGATAAATTTAAATTACCACTCACTTGTCACCTCCCTTGCTCACAACCACAGCCTTTCAATCTAGTTCAGCAAAAGTGAAACAGACTGCTGACCCAGAGAGTACAAACTGGCTTTCCAGTTTTGTTAAAAAAAAAAAAAATCTTTTTGCTAGAAAATAATAGTAACCACAATCTGACCCAAAGCAAAATGTTAGATTCTAGCTTTAAATGTCTGTGAAGTAGTGGAAGTGGTTTAAGTCAAAACTTTTACTTGGAAATAATCAGAAATACACAACTGTCTGAAACATGTGAACTCATAATTTAAAATTCCATACCATTATGTCTCTAGTTTCCAAATCTACAGATTTGTTAAGAAATCTCAGCTGTTAAATTTTCCTTTACTTAAAAAAAAAAAAAAATAGACTTTTCTTTTAGCTGCCAACATTCCCTTAAATAATATTTTATAAAGGAGGGTGACTGCAGCCAAAGCAAGCTAGGTGTGTTCCTTGGCTGAGCAGTGGGGTGGTGGAAAGGTTGATTTGTTTATAAGGAAAACCTGTATGTTAACTTTGGAATTTGTTCTCATTATATTGCAAGTTTTAGTATGATACATCTCCTAAACCAGAAAACTCAGGAAAAGGTTATTTCACAAACAGCCATAGGCTACTTCCAGAGGAAAAACATGTAAAGCTTCCAGCCATTCCATGAAAATAGATATATAAAATCTAAACGCCATCACAGCAAAAACTATTAGCTGTATAAAAAAGTGTAGAACCTTGGAGGCTTGACTTTGAGGCTGTAGAGTAGAGTGGGTAGCTGAAACAACTACTTTCTTCACACTCTTTTTTCACCCCTCATGTTCTGGTACATTCAGCCCCAAACCTTTCTTACAGATGGGAGCCTTAGCAGAAGTCAGAGCTACAGTTCCCTGATGCCAGCTTACTCCCAGAGCCAGACATCCTGGAAACATCAGCTTCTAAATTTGAGACTCTAGATTCATACTCCAGAGGCAGCCTCTACTACGTGTAAAGCTGTACCCATCCTAAGAAATCAAGTTTTGTACAGCAGTAGGGTGAAGGAAGGTGTGATACAGATCACCCCAGTCAGCAGTTCTTTCATGTCACATACAAGAAGCAATAAGAGGGCAGCAACATGGAGGACACCATGAATCACTTGGCTACACAAGGTCTCAGAACTTCAGCACATAAAGAAAATGTCAAATCCATTAGTAAGAGATTTTGGATAAACTTGCAGTTGTCATTTTTTTACACTTCTGTAAGCTGGTTCAAATTCAACACTGCATATCTTTGAGTCTCCAGCTAGTGTTAGATTTAACAGCATCTCAGCTTTCTACATTCATGATTTCACCAGGAAGGATGCTGACTTTCAGCAAGAGCTACGCTGAAAGCTATGAAACATTCATGTGTGGATTCTCAGTGCATAAATGCTAGAACAATACAGATTTCACTGCACATTTCTGCATTTAGTTGAGCTGTGCATGCCAGCATGAACTTTGTTGCGACATTCATTTCCCTGATCAAAGCCCTTCTGATGCATTTCATATTCTATTCAGATAAGCAGAAGCTAGGAGCAGTGACGCCTTGCCTGACCTGCACAGCACATTAAAACAGCAATAAATCATGTCAGCAACATTTTTCCACACCAGATTTCTGCTGCCATGACAACACTGCCATGTTTACAAAATAATAATAAAGGTGTTATAAAATTCTGGTGCACAAGATGGCAGCACAGATACTATATGCTGGTTTAATCTGTTTTATTCCAGCCACCCTTTATGTGGGTTAATCAGTGATTAAAGTCCACAAGGCAAGGTGCTGCTCAGGAAGCTGGCTCTGGACACAGTCCCATGGCCATTGTAGACTGCACCCAGCAGCAGAGCAGCCAAGTCGTGTTTACTCAGCAGTCTTTTGGTAGAGAAAAGATGTAGAGACTCTCCACCAACACCACAGATGACAAAAGCAACACACCGTGCATGTGTTTCAAGACAGTCCTCAACCTTAGGAATCAGCAAGGCTTTGTTTTGCTGCCTTGCCTGTTTGCAGAGACACTAATATTTAGCACCAAGTATCAACCACAAAGTCCAGGACTGCTATTCAAGATAAAGGTGCTTGACTGGAGGGCCAACAAAGCCCAGGCTGATGGCCATGGAGATGACTTATCTTTTCCCCCTGCTCTTGGCCCAGCTTCAAGCTGCCAAGGTCTGGAGAAGAAAGCTGAAGAGGCAGTAGAAAGAGCAGTGCCAGGAAGGGAACTCACCACCGCGGTAGAGACTGATCAACCACAGCAAGTATGTGTCCCTAAGAAACCTCATCTAATCCTTCGAAGCAGAAACAACACTGCTCAACATGTTACCTGAGCAAACGAGTTGGAATTAAGTCTGTATTCAAAGGTCTCAGGAGAGGAAAAGTACCTGCTGATTGTACGGTCTGAATTAGCCCTTTTGTATGCAAAGAACTGGATTTTCATTTGAATGAAAAAGGGGGAAAAAGGATGAAACAAAATAGTGCTAAAAATCTTGCAAAACCTGTGCAACTAAATTAACACAACTCAGATTGACATGCATCACCCAGCTGCAGTGTCTAGACCAGTTTTAATAGCCTTCTCTTCCAACAGGCAGCAGAGACACAACGGCAGAAACACAAGTATTTCCTGTGTTAGTCTGGTAGTGGTGGCTCATGGCCCCTGGAAAGCATAATTTCAGACAGATGACAGACTCAAATCACTAATGAAATTTTAGGCAGTGCAGACACAAGCTCTGTAATAAGTCCCACAAACAAGCATAAAGAGTCTCCCTATAAATAAAATAACACTTATCTCTGAAAAGAAGATGTATTTGGCATATGAATTAATCTAAACTAAGTTTTTCACAAATCTGTATAGACACTGATTTGATAAACAGAAGCAGACACAGCAATAAAAGCATTTATATAGTACATTTATACAACATTTGTCCATGTGGAAATGTTGCAAAACAAGTTATTCCCCCCAAACACACCATGTTTGCTTTAGGAAATCTCTGCAGACTGCAGTTTAGACTTTCACATTATACTGTCTTGCTACATGCTACAGCAGTTTGCTTTGCTCTATTATGTCTTCTATAGCTACAATATGGTAATACAGTTTAGGGCACCCTCTTAGAACAACATATGGCATTTCAGACTTACCAATTTAAAAGGTTCTGGCCTGGAATAATCTCATAGTCTCCCAAGCAATCCACTTCAGTAGAAGATGCATGCCCCTGGCAAGCCTCAGAAATGTGGCAGTAAAATTAACAATGAGTCCGGGAGATAATCTTCACACCTTCTTCACACAATAGTCCCACTAATCTCAAATCACAGTCTTTATTCGAAGCCTACACCCCGTCATGGCAGTAATTCCTATCCAAATCTATAGAAAAGAGAAGTAATCTATCCAGCAGTCATTTTGATGAATCTTCCACTGCAGCTAAATCACATCTGTCTATTAGGAAACATGCATCTTATGTTAACCCTCTCCCAAAATCCACAGCATCATCAGATGCGGTCTTTCTATCGGCTGTCAAACCAGCCACACATGGAAGAATTTGTAAAAATGTCATCAAAGTAACACAGTAATTTTTACATCAAGATCTAACATTACATGTGTTTGCCCCTTACCACTGCAAAGTGCCTTCCATGCAAGTATTAGTCCTCAAGGTATCCAGAAGGATGTGCTATTTGCAGCTGAGAGGACAGGCATAAACATTACCACCATGCCTACAATCATCACACCTTTCTAGAGAAGGAAAATGACCCAGGAAAGTATTTCCAGTGTAGGTTCCACATAGAAGCTTTTACAGTGTGCAAATGTTAAAGCCAAGGCTACGATTCAGGATCAGCAGCAGCAGGAGACAGCTCTGCCTGCAGACCTGCATATTGGCAACTAATGCAGCAGGATCAGCACAAACCTCCAAAGGAGGTGAGCCTAAAGACTGCACTGAGGCCACAGAGAAAACCTATGGTGGAGGGGGAAACCAAATTTGAGCATGGCAGGATGCAGAGTGCTGTTCTGACTCCTTGAATCAAGTCCACTGGACCACATGCGAACATTTATATTTTTCTGTCTTAAAGTCTGACACAGGTTAGTTTTGTGAAAGCAACTTGCAGCAAGTCTGCAGGTACAGAAACCATAAAATAACCCAAGACATACATCCACTAGACAGGCAGCTGGGACTTTTAAAGAAAGGTGCAGGACAGCAGCCAAAAGAGAATTAAAAGCCACGCATGAGAGAACAAGATGTTAAAGTAGTGAAAAGACTGAAAGAACCAGCTTGTGAAAGGCTGAACTGTTGTTCAAAGCGTTTAGTGTTATGTAAACTCTACAAAACTGCAACAAGGAGTTTAAACTTGGTCCCATGTCAAAAAGAAACACAAGACCAAGGAACAAAGTTAAAACCAAGGCATTTAGGTGAGGCGCAACATGTATGGCACCTAGAGTTACCTTTTCCTGTTTACTTTTTCCCATGATTATGCAAGAAATGCTCTCCTCCACTTTCCATGGCTAGAGTGACAGTAGACCCCTACCCACTTAACAGTCTGTACAATTTGGGGAAACACATGCACAGAGATCAAATCTGCTGTAGATGAGGAAAATGCAGGCAGCAGTATGTAACGGCATTTGATAATCCATAAAGAAATTAAAACCAAACAAATTAATGGTATGCCTTTACACTGGTAAAGAAAAGCAGCCACTCTATAAGAGGAAAACAGGGAAAATATTTACGAGTGCCCTGGCAGCCTCACCTTTATCATCAAAACATAAGATAATAACTTCTGAAAAAAGCTTTGGATCCTCCAGGATCATATCTTTTTGCCAGTTTCAAAACTACATAGCATTTTCTTTCCACAGATCTGAGGTAGACAGATAGCAGTGCTTTACATAAGGGTCATAACCAGAATTTCTATATGATATGTAGACATGGGCTCTTGGTGAAGAATAGGTTGAAATTTTCCTAGTGTAAATTGGAGTCTTTTTCTTGAGAACATATAATTTACATCTACATAAAATGGTAATTGACATCTCAAAGACATCTTTCTAGATAGTATTTAAGATAGAGCAATAAAAACATCCTTTAAAAAAATGGTCTGTAGAAATTAAGCAGTAAAAGAAGAGGTTTTGGCTGCAGAACTCTAAAATAGTTACTTAGAATGAGGAATGTACTAAGGAATTATATTAAAGTATTAAGGCAGCAATGGGATAGTGTGAAAGCTAAAGTGTAGTTCAAAGACTAGGTTAGGCTATGAAGAAAAGAAGTTTATTGTAGTCAGCACAGTAAAAATTTAACAGTGCAATTAATCCTGTCATGCAACAAATACTCAGTGTCTGGTGACAGTACTTCAGTTTAAGGTTTTTGAGATCTCCATCCCCAACATCCATGTACACAAGACAATCTCTTCTCCAAGAGCAAACAGTGATACACCCCCTATCAGAGTACTCACCAAGTGATAAGAATCTACCATCTATGCCCTAGTGTTCAAGTTACTCAAGTCAGTAAGAGAGGCACAAGACATACTTAATCAGCTAAGAGGCTTCCAGGTACCTGACAAGATATTAAGGACTGGCAAAAAGCAGGCTACTGGGACACCATTTGGTTCAAATGCCACAAATGCATCAGCTGTTGCATTAAGCCTGTTTTATGGACTCTAGAACCAGTTGAGGACACCCTCCCCTGCCACCACCTTGACTCCAGGTACCAGAATATAAAATGCTTTCTTTTGTCCTGTCAAAAAGCAAATAAAAGTATTTCAGCGCCCCAGACAGAATGCTATCACCATTACTGGTCACACTGTTAAACAAGATGCCATATGCAAGTAAAGTCGTCTTAACCCCTATTTTGGACATTTGAGACTACTTACAAGAAACCACATTTTTTATGCAAAGTAGTAAACGTAAAACAAAGTTCTTCTTTGTTTTCTTGTTTACGCACAAGGAGGAAATCAAAATGCAAGAATTTTAAAATCCAAAGGAAAAACTGACAAGTTTTAGCGACTATTTAAAGCCATTCATGGAGCTTATGTACTATACCTCTGTGTCCAGTAAGGTTTCAGCATGCTCTAACCCTCTAGCAAATTGTTAGCTGCACAAAGGCTTGCTCATCAATTTCTGTAGACATAATTTCTGGAAATAAAAACTGCTGCAGAGAAGCTCAATAGAGACTTTTTCAACCAACTCAGTTGCCTATTTGGAAATACTCTTGTACCACCTCCAAGAGCTTTCAGGCATAGAAATTAGCTTAAAAACTTCTGTATTAGAAAATGGAAGTAGTGAAAGCCATTTTTATTTTGAAATCAAAGTAAAACACAAGGCAGACACCTAGGCATTCTTATCAGCCCTCTTTCATTAGGAAACTAATTTTTAAGCTGGTATAGCTCACTTTATAATTGTCACAAAATGACAGCAAAAAAGAATAAACACTAAAATGGTTTACAGGAGCACTTTTCTGTTTTTCTTCTGAAGCAGTAGTAATCTCTGGGCCTCTAATCTGCAGTCAGCTAACAATTTAACACAGACAAAAAAGTCCCTGTACCTATGAACTTGAACCAAAAGATATTTTAAGTCAATTTACCTTGCTGCCAAGCCTATTAATGGCCTAGTTACTTTGATCAAGGTAATCAGCAAACCATCACAACTTGTTAACTCTCAGCCCTCCACTGAGACCTAAGCGACTTAGGTTGCTATTTTGACCTGTGAATTTGCTCCCTTTCTTCCTCTGCCCATTCCTCTACACTTCATCCCAGTCAAGTACTGCACCTGCACGGCACTATTCATGCACTCTAGGAAGATGCTGCAGTTACACCCAGAAGCCACTATAAAAACTGGCTCCCCACCTTCCCCTATAATTCACAGAAGATGTTTTTTATATATTTTTGGTAGACTCAGGTATTATAGCAGGTGCAGCACCTGACCATCATGGGCAGTATGAAGCCTCATGTAAGAGGGCAGTGATGCTACCAACCCTCATGGCAATCTCTCCTGCAGCATCGATCAGCCAGCCTGCACAGTGGCAAGCAAGGCAGCATGCAGGGTGTGGGGACAGTCACACACCAGTGCTGGGAGAACAACTGCCACAGGGGAGAGGAAGAGAAATGCAACCGTCAAGATGCCAAACAGTTCCTGTCAACAAGAGAAATGGATAGGAAGAGCCAACCACGGTAGAAACTAGATAAGGGAGACCCACAGGATGAACGCCAGGACACAAAGACATACGCTAGGAAAGAAAAAGCCTGGTAGACAATAATGACTGAGGTTTAAAAGGAGTGTGGAGGGTTCTGTACCTTAGCCTAGGTCAAGAACAAGATGCAGCTGGGCCCTAGCAAAAATAAGATTTACCAAACTCTAAGGAATACACGGGATCCCTACCCTCCCATCAATTCAATTATCAGAAGCCTGATCATGAGCACTGGAAAAGATGCATAACGGGCAGGAAATTGCCTGAGGATCACAGCAGATTTGGCTGAAAGAGTGAATCTAAAATTGTTCACTAGAAACTTAGGAAAAGAAGGAAGACCCCAAAACAGAGTGTTAGTATAATTATGCACATATTCCAGCAGATGCAAGTTGAAACTGAAGGAATACAAAGTTCTGACAGAGAGCACCTTCATCCCTAGATATTACGCTTCACATAAGATTTAAAAAATGTCTTGCAGAACTTCTGCACATTTCCTTTGAAATCCAGCCAAATCCTTAAATAGCATATTTACTTCAGCTTTTTATATGCTATTCAATATAGTAAAAATGTCTCCATACTCTTTTTCTTCAAGAGAACTAATATTTATATTCAAAGAAACTTAACAGCCCAGTTATTCTTAATTTTGAACGCAAAAGTTACACTCTTTGATTTCAGGAGTGCAAGTGTTTTTGCAATGAAATGAAAAACCCAGCAGAAGATCCATGTTCACCGAAGCAGAGGTTTTCTATGCAGAGGTGAAAGTTGTTTTTCTCTCACTGGGCTGCAAAAATATCCAAAGACCCTCTCAATAACTCTCATCTACTTCAGATGGGGAAAAAAGGGAACAAGCACAGTCCTCTTGCCCTTTTTGTTCCCTCATAACACAGTCAGCCACTAGAACTTCATCTGCTTCTACTACCAGCTTCTAGTACAAGCAGGGGACATTCGTGCAGACAGCCATTCCAAGTTCCCCAGACTGCAGACTGGTAGTATGTTTTCATCACCACACAACAATAAGGGAATTTCTCCAAAGTGGAAAAGCAGAATTCCACATAGTTGCCAAATAATACCTTCTCCCATCTTATACTGTATAAGTTCTCAAAGAGGCCAAATCTTTGCAACTTAAAAAAGTATGCTGAAAGTAGCGGAATGCTCATCAAGAGGCTGGTGGTTTATCCAAGTCAAATGTCCAGTCCCTTAAAATTCAAAAACTGTTTTCAGGAGATACCTGCATATCCTTCCTTGCAATGCTGCCACCACCAAGAGAGTAAGCCCTATTGAGACTATGCAATAGCATGCTGAATGCTTCATTTAAAAAAGAAAATAATCAAAACCATATTTCAGCTGTTATGCGTCTGGCAGAAGCAGGCTTCTCATGGAGAGGATGAACAATCATGTATACTGAAGAAACAAAACACAGTACTACTGAATTCTATAATATAACATGTAAATCCAGTATCTAAGTGGGAAGACTGTTTTTAGATATGCACATAAAGACATTTAAAGAATTTTGATGCCAGCATAAAAGTACCTGGAGGGTGACAGTCTGGAAAAGGAAGTGCAGAAGCCCATTCAACAGCTGAGCAAACTCCAGTGTTGCCCACCCAGTGACTCAACATGTTTCCAACCTCTCTCCCTATTGCTATAGGGCACTGCCTGCAAGCACATCAAGGTGACACTTGGATATAGGCTGGGGAAGCACATGAAAGTTAAAAAAATACATACATCCAGCCTAATGAGCTAAATGGGATGCACAGCCCCATCTAAGCAGCAAGTTTGATCAGTTCATTTGATAGCTACTGGAAATCAAAGTGTTTAACAGCAACTGCTTTTCCACTAATCATCTTACTCCTTATGTTGCCATCCAAGAAAAATTAATTCTATTTGTGCACAGTAACAAACAAGAAACACATCTCTGAAAGAAACACTACAGTAATTTCACGACTATAATGCGCACCCTTTTGACTAAAATTTTCCCTCAAACCCGGAAGTGCGCCTTATAGTCAGGTGCACCTTATCTGAGGGACAAAGCGGAGAAAGTTGACAACCCAGAAGTGCGAGCCGCGAGGGGGAGTGGCCCCGCGGGGCTGTGCTGGGCTGGGAGGGGGGTGGCCCCGCAGCAATGTCGGGATGCGAGAGGAGAGGGGCTCCGCGGGGTGGGCCTGCCGGCATCGGGGCGTCCCCCATGCAGCATCGGGGCAGCCCTGGTGCGGGATGGGGTAGAAAGCCACCAAAATCAGGGTGGCCCAGGGGCGGGGGGAGTAGAAAGCCACCAAAATCAGGGCGACCCCAGCATGAGAAAGGGGAGAGCCACAGAAATCGGGGCTGCCCCGGCACGGGGTGGGTAGAAAGCCGCAGAAATCGGGGCTGCCCCGGCACGGGGTGGGTAGAAAGCCGCAGAAATCGGGGCAGCCCCGGCACGGGAGGGATAGAAAGCCGCAGAAATCGGGGCGGTCCCAGCGCGGGGAAGGGGAGAGCCTCCGAAATCGGGGCAGCGGTGGCACGGGGTGAGCCTGCCAGCATCGAGTCACCCGGAGTGCCAGGGGACTCCTGGAGAAGCAGGGCCCCAAGGATGCTCCACGGAGCGGCGGTGGCCGTGCCCCATCCCCGGGGACGCTCCACAGAGTGGCGGCGGCCATGCCCTGGCCCTGTTGGCTACAGGCTGGCCCAGGGGCCAATGGCTGCCGGGTTGAGGCGGGGCCTTGGCCAGCAACTGCGCAGGGGGGGCTGTGGGCGGAGCCTCACTAAA
>PYHW01009486.1:8491325-8515615 GCA_013186435.1 Turdus rufiventris | reverse complement strand
AAAAAAAAAAAAAAGTGCGCCTTATAGTCCGGTGCGCCTTATCTAATCTACATATTGCGAATTTTGCTGGCTGTCAGCGGGTGCGCCTTGTAGTCCGGTGCGCCTTATGGACGTGAAATTACTGTAATTGTGCTACCCATCAACTGATCATGGCAAGTACATAATCTTTACTTCTCTTAATCCTATGAAATATAGTGCAATGTCCCAGCAAGCAGATGGCATAAAGTCCCGATTCAAAGATAGCTCCTTCTCAGACAAAAAGCTGGAAATTATTTTATTCTATATATCAGCACAACAGTGCTTTGTCTTCACTATGGCTGGCCAGGGAAAGAGTGTAAGCATTTATTCTTCAGAAATAAGGGTCTTTTTTTCCTTGCCAATTGGTTTACAAAAATGTTAAGTGAAAGATAAGCTGTCTTTTCAATATCACTCTGGTGGCAAGTGTAGTCCTAAAATAGAAACAACCTGTTAACAAAATCCTGAGCGATTTATTTCTACATTTATAAATGTATATATTATTCTTGAATTATAGCACACTCCTTTCACACAGCTTACTTTACATAAACACTGCCTCTCCGCGCCATTCTGGTTTGCTTTGAAAAAATATCCCCTCCTGCCGCTGCAGCATACCACATCTCAGGGTGAAGTATTTGCAACAGCTGAATAGAGAAACACCAACTGTGTGAAGCAAGACAGTCAAGAAAACTCTAGATTAAGAGGGAAGCTGAACCTAGATTTTTTTTTTTTTTTCCAGAAAGTTTTCAGGTCTTTTTCATGCATTGCATTTTTAAACTCATTTCAGTATATATGTATTCTACTACTGACTGTGCGTACATGCAAATGGTGAACTCCCAATCTCTCTCATGTTGGGGGGTTAAAGTTAATTAGATTTTTCTATATGCAAATTTTTAGATCATTTGGGGCTCCAAGTCAAACACAAACTTTACATGGACCGTTTTTTAAAATTTAATTTAAGATATTTGCTTACTTGAGAGACAGCACCGTATACATTAGAATATTTGCTGTATAGCAGTAACCACACATTTGCCTTTACTTTTAGGAGTTTAACTAGAAAATGATGGTGGGCAAACATTAAAACACAGTCTTTATATTGCCAATTACCACCATTCAACAGTGGGCAGAACTCAAAAGCTGCCTTTGTGTTGTATCAGTTTCTGTTACATAGTTGAAATAGCAGTAGTCTATGTAAGAACAAAAACTAACCTGCACACAGCTGTAGTTCTTAATTTTAAGGAAGAATTTTCAGTGTCTCCCTAGTCCTCTGTCAAGGGACCTAATTTTCTATGACAAAACACCTGTGCCAGAAAACTTAATTCTAATTTTCAGCAACTGCCAGTACCTTCATCTTGCATCTTCTCAAAAAGCTAGAGGAGGTGATAGTTTTTTGTTTGTGTTTTTTTGACAAAAATTTCGACTCAGTCTATTCTGCTTTAACATGAGTAAAAATAAATTTATATTATTGTAGCAACTTCTATTAGTAGTACATACACTTACAGGAACATGATGGTTGCCCAGCAATCCTCCAGTTACTCAGTTTTGCACACACAAATCTTATCACCATGATACTCCAGTCTAAGCACTGGGAACATTTCAGCTCTGTTCAATGCACATCAGTTTGCATAGCCAGAGTTTTCCAAGAGCAACATGTGCATGTCAAGGGAAACCAGAATGCTCAAAAGCATCTAGAAATATTGAAGCAATGTGGAACCAAGTCCAGGTGGGGGCTTGAAACATTTAAAGAACAAGAGGAATGCATTGCAACCCCTTTCAGTTTTGCATATGCATTATTGGGTCTGTAGTTAGCTCTCCTAATGCTTAACAACTTATTTATGCTTTGTTTGGGGTTTTTTACATCTATGTAAACCAGCCACTACGGATATTTCATTGGCAATGCATTTAAAATACACATTATTTAGAAGAACAATTATTTGAACCAGGATGAACAATATCCAATGTTCAATGCTCTTTAGTTACAGACTGATGGGAGCATGATATCTTTTTATAGTCCTTGTCACCTCAGTGCCTAAATGGGAAATCCCACTCCACAAGTGAAAGGCAGCCAAATGATGAGCCCTTCTAACTCCTGTTAAGTTACAGTTCCAAGACATCCAAGATGATACAGGTTAGGAACAACTGAAGGGCAAACATATCTTTCTGAATGAGTTTTAAATTATGAAAAAATTTATTTAAATGCTGTATTTAATGGTCTTGCCAGGAACATCTGTTGGTATTCTGGTTGCAATTAGGAGCAGCAGAAACAGAAAAACACTGCTCTAAGGGGCAGAACCAGTACTATATCACTTAGAGAGATGAAGTGTATAGGCTAAACATCTAGACTTACCTTGCTTAGTGCTGTACTTTAATACAGGTGGATTGGTTTACATGCCAGGTTTTATTCACAGTTTGGTTTTAACACAGAGACAGAAATGAAGTAATAAGAAACATGCTGCTCTATTCATTTATCTTGGGAATACACTGTGTACAATATTCCAGGCCAGGGTCAGACATCTGAAAACATGATGGTTAGTAGCAAGTTAAATTCCACATACGTTCCCAAACCAGCAGGACTCAAATTGATACATCTGCCAGAAGCAGGAGAGGAACAGAACAAAACCGTAGTGTTAGAAGACTGTTAATTTTCCCACAAAATCATATCTGTTGGCCTCTTTTGCCTTTGACATTTTAAAAAGGAAAAGCCTTTGACTCCAGTCTTTCATCTGCATGTTTCATCTGCCTATGCAGGCCACTGTCCGGGAGCTCCATCACTGCGTGCCAGCATCAGAATGCCCCAAATTGCTGTGATAAAGGACTCCTGAGGATGACAAGTTGCTCCCCAGGGCAACCCTGGAAAAGGCAGGTCCTGGTATAGCACAATGAGCACAAACAGCAAATATTGGTTTTTTGGATTGTGTGGCTGGGGGGCAAAGGGGACACAAAGAAGCATCTTGTGTCAGTACATTAGATGTTCACATTTGAAATTGTCAAACTACTTAAGTGAGGCCAAGGATGTAATTTCAAGTTTGCTTTGGGTACAGATAGATAACCAGTCACTGGAGAAATTAACGTGCTTCTCCTGCTTCCCGTTCTCTACTGCACTCTTGTCTACATTTTTCCCTTCAATTTTTGGCCACATCAATGCCCCAGGGATAGTAGGGAGAGTGGAACCAGGGAGCTGATCCTGCTGAGAACTAATGCAACAACACAAAATACATATGTTAGTGTTTGACTAAATCAATTCCCTGATCTGACACAGCTTGGCTGCATGAACTATTGCTGGCACAAGACAACCAGCAGGAGAACAGGATTACCCACTCTGCAGTCATCGGAAAACACAGCTCAAGAAACACTGAAGCTTTTCTTTATGCCTTTTGCACTACTCCTGTACTTAAGCACGCACACAATTACACAGATTTTAAAACTGAGATATGCATCTGATATGCAGCTATTTCCTTTTTGTAGTTGTCAGCCTAATTTCTAAATAGCCTTTGGTTTGTACGTGGGATACTACAGTATCCAGATGACATAATTTTCTGGCAACTAGGGCAGGCCTAGCCTGTGAGTCACTTTGCAAAATGTGGGGAGAGCATAGCTGGGGAAGTACACATGATTCAAAGGTTTCTATTGTTCTAGTGGACTGTGGGGTCCACACAAGTTCAGCCACTGCTCAGTACAGAAAAAAAATCTATAAATCTCATTTTTGAATTAAATGAAAAGCAGCACCTTAGAGAAGAGATCAGGCAAATATAATTCTACAGTCCCAAACACCAGAGTTACACTATCACATGCTTGCATGGATTGGTGTATTAATGGGCAATTCATAGCAGGCATGCAAATACACAATGAGGTACAAGTTACTGTATCTGCTTTTTCCAGCTGAGCACTTCCACAGCTGTAAGCAGCAGTTTCACTAACCCTGTTCAAAGGCAGGGCTACAAGACTACAACAAGGCTTCTCTACTCAACCCTGTCCAGCCCTCCAATTATCTATTTGGGAAATAGATGGAAAGGGACACAAAACACTATGGAAACAATTTCTCATTACAGACTGTCTTGAGGAATAATGCTAATTATCATGGAAGTGTTTCCAATTCTTCACTGAATCCAGACACTTATCCACCCTGAGAAGAATGTTTCCTCTTTAGTCACTAATTGGATCTTGTTTGTAAAGCCAATCTTTGTTTCTAAGTCTGTCACAGTTTGGGAACAAGGTTGCTGTAGGGGCAGAAGATTTAAATGACTGTCCACAGCTGACAGAGACAGTAGGAATATTGTTCGCAGATAAAAGCATAGCACACATTAACATACACTACTTTCCTTTTAGCTTTTATTTTGTAGCTTGGGTAAGATCTAACACTTTTCAAGGTGTATTGGAAGCATTTCACCTACCACAACTGCAGAGTCTCATCAAGTGCTTGCTAACCCAAAGGGCTGTCTGCACACTGAATTACAGATTTATTCATTGCTTAAAGAGATATGTACTCCAAGAAAGAACAAGCATCACTCATTGAAGGCACTGCTGCATAGAGGAGCAAGATACAGGTTTGCTGTACCAATATCTCCTTGGTTCAGACACAACCATTTCTGCCCTCCCAAATAATGGTGTTAGCTAAAAATGCTGTGGTTGAGTTTGTGATGTATACCCATCTCCTTCACATGACACTGGAAACAGACTTTTCCCAGATTTTTCTACCCCTGGTGCTTAAAGTAATTATAACTCTTTAAAAGTAACCATAATTTGATGATTGATAACCAACTTCTGCACTTTTAATGTGTTTCTTCATTTTATGACATTAATAAACTAGCAATTACATTAAAAAGCCATCCTCATGTTAGACTATTGTCAAGTGCTCTCTACTTTTTTTAAAGTCATCATTGACTTCAGCTTTCTGACCTCCAGTCAAAGAAAGGCAAACAATACACCATGTTCTTTGAACACTAGCAGACACCACAGCATCCTGCAGTATTTTGTGCTCCAGCTGTGGAGGATGCTCACATCTCCCAGTAGACAGCACTAGATGAGTTTTCAGACACAGGTAGCAGATGGCCTCCAGGGGCCAAGAAATCCTCGGCAGTAAAAAGATACAGAGCAAAGCTGTTGTTAAGCCAGCTCTGTCCTGTTGCATCTTCACTCCTCCCTGAGTCACTGAGATGTCATTCAAACAGTCCCAGCCTCTCCCCTCCACTGCAGCTGAGCTTATAACAGAAGAGCAGAAAAGGGCTTTCACTATCTCCGCTTTTAGAGCTATGTACAAGAGAAAAGTCACATGTGCTAAGCTGTCACACCATGCAGCACCACTGTGAGAACTGAAAATCCAACAGGTGAAAAAAAGACCAGCAGCCCAACATCCCTCATTGGCTACCACCACCATATTTAGTCACTGAAAGCACAGATCTTCATGATGTCTTGGGTTTTGTATCAAGTCCAACTACCAAAAAAATTCCTCAGCTTTACTACACTTTGAGTAAGCTACATTAGCAGTGTACGGCAATTTCACAATTATAAGCCGCACCATTTTGACAAAAATTTTGGTCCAAACCCGAAGAGCGGCTTATAATCAGGTGCGGCTAATATACTGATGAGATTCAGAAATTTACTAACCCGGAAGTGCGAGCCTGCACAGCCCCGAGCCGACACACCAGAAGTGCGGCTTATAATTGGTGCGGCTTGTAATCGTGAAATTACTGTAATTCTCCTAAAAGGTAGCCACAAGGAAGGCTGTCCAAGCTAAGCTGTTATGCACTTGAGAAATTTAAAAGCTCTATTCTTAAATGTTAGAAAAATTATTCCAGCCAACCATGATACTCTGCTTTCATGCAGAAATGGGCTTATCAATATACATTTTGTCTTTTAGTGGAAAAGTACATGAGGATTTCTGAACATTGATCATTTTAATACCAGGAAATCCTACTGGGTCCTGAATATTATATCAAACTATTCAAAGCAAAAAGCTTCAAGACAGAAAAATCAGTGTCTGTTTTCTATCTGCTTTCCTAAAATAAAAGGCCAAATTTGTGGCTATACCACAATACAATAAAATTGCACAGTAAGCTAGAAGCAGTTAAGATAGACCTTATTATCTCAAAAAAGATGGAAAAATGTGTCTTCTCTGCATCTGTGAAAGCAAGGTGAGAACATGGCTTTCAAAGTAGTGGAAGAACAGCTCTAATTCCTGTGCTCAGTGAATCTGGATGCAACAATCACTCCTGCTTTTATTATGCAGAACAGCTCTTTGACTAAAGACCAATTTCCCCAGGACCTGGCTGTCTGAAGAGGGAGCAGTAACCAATGTTCACCTGGGTGAGTCAAGTCAAGTCAGTTAAATCTATCATGCCCCCATGCAAATTGAAACCACATTGAAAAAACACAGTATTTATGATGGAAGAACTGGATTTCTAAAAAAGCTAGTTAACCCAACCATTTTGGGTTTTATCAATCAGAATAAAATATCGCAGTTTTGTATGCACTATTTATGCTTACTGTCAAAAAACAGTACTTCAAGTCAAACTACTGGACTGGCCAGATTTGTTGCCTGCTTCATAAAAATCTCCAAATACTAACAAAAGAACTTTTTGTCAACAAAAAATTACATCTGAAATCATTCTTTTTAGGACTGGGTTCTCACCCATTCATGTGAGCAAGTATCTCAATTTCATGCTCCTTTTAAACCATTCTCTGAGAAGCATTTATCATCGTAAGTGTGTTGGGCTTTACAGAGCAAGTGCAGATTTCTTCTTGCCATCAAAAGACTTGAAGCAAACAGTTTATGACAATTTCAGCCCTAAATCAGCATCTAAAAGTTTTCCTGAATGAGAAACATACCAGAGAGCATAAACTGGAGTAACAGTTACACAGGCGAGAAAAAAGATCCATGCTCCATACTTTACTTCCCAGCATATCCAACAAAGAGGTACAGATATGTATATTAATGAATCTCATAATACTGAGTCTCAGTTTCTCAGAAGTTAAAAATTATTTTAAACATGTGATTTCTCTGTACTACCTACTTCAGAAGGCATAACCAGACCTGGAAGAAAATGTGACAGGTTTGTAACGAGCTTCTCTTCTGAGCACCATTAGACCTAAAGTTTAGGTACAAGACATCAAGCTTCTTTGCACACAAACAACACTGGACACTATTCGAGCGGCTGTTACAGAGCACAGTCATTTATTCCAGCAGTTGCACTGTGGGAACACACAGGTGTGAGCAGATGGTGCACAAGAAAAGCAGTGTTCTCAAGGACTGAAGGCTCAAAACTACTTGGTTCCTTCCAAAGGCATCGAAATGCAGCACTTAGAATCATGTCAGGCTGAAAGCCAATTAAAACTTGTTTCATTAATGCATCTAGACATTTTTCTATGCATTTACATGGAATGTATGAAGGACTAAGAGGGACTAGTCTAATTATCTTAAGCAGAGCTAAGCTGCTGCTCAACATTTTTTTTTTACTAATCTACAAATGAGCGCTTTGTGGAGATCAAAGGTTGTCACTAAATTATCAGTCATTACCCCAGCACCATAAAGATGTACATACCCGCTCTTTGTCAGAGAGATCAGCATGTTTCGCTATGAGGTGTAGGTCTGTTTCACCTGATTTGAATACTTGTATGTATGATCCTCTATGCATCTCCTCTACTAACTGAGGTGATGCCATGAGTCTGAAGACAGTGGTACTCATCACCTTCTAAAAACACTTTACTCTGCTTTCAAGGCACAGATCACTAGAGCCCCTACATTATTGTGCAACTGAAGCCAAGTTTACATTTTTGCCTGCATTCTTAGCCTGGGTTTTATTTGCCATATCTGAATGGCAAATAAAAACGAATCTGAAAACACAGTGTCATCACATACACAGTGTCTGAAGTTTGCCATCTGACACAACAGGTTAGAGGCTACAGATATATCCATGAGCCCTCCACCTTTAGCAGTGAGAGCAAGAACAGAAAGGCTGTGTGTCCTTATCACTACCCTTTCAGGTGACAAACACTCACATGCAAAGGTTGCTTCTCAATAAAATGGTTCAACACTCTCACTACATATATAGTTCTTTTTATGTTTAATCTCTATTTAAACCTCTTTTTAAATCCAAGTGGTATTTAATTACATTCTCAATGGAGATAATTTCAAAAAAAATCAAGAGTTATTTTCTCAAGAACCTGAAGTTGATGCTTTTGAATCACTTAAGATTTAAAAGGAGGATATGGGTGGCTTTTTGGCTAACTTTAACAGCTCTGACACATCTTCATGATAAATTTTCATTTGGTCAATAGTGCTCAGACAGAGGTCTTCTTTGATATCTCCATTTTAAAAGAAATAAATCTCACACAGAAAGGAACTTGGCAACTGTCTCTAACCAAGAGTGCTTCTTGAACCAAAGTAAAGCAACTAAGCCTAATTCATTCTGACCCAGAACAGGCTACTACTATAACTGCTGGGATTTCTCCAGATCTCCACAAGTTCCTTGACAGAAGTCACAATAACCTCAAACAAGTGATTAGTACCTAGACAGCAATCTTGGCACACAGCAAAAAGCTATTTTTGTAGACTTTCATCATAGCTCTTCTATGCGTTATAATCAGCCTTTGCCTCACTACTGTCTAGTAATCTCCATTATATCTCTGATGTCCACTGTATCAGAGCTTTCCAGTACGAGGAAAGGCAACCATCTCTAATTTTTTGAGACAACCATTTGGCCTGACCCATGAGCCAGTTGCTCACCCATTGAGTGGTTTGTTTATCCATCTGTACACCACACATTTTGGCCAGAAGGATCCTGTGAGAGGCAGTACCAAAACCTTTACTGAAATACAAAAAGAGCACATCAAATACCTTCCCTTGATCAACTAGATGGGTTACCTTGTCATGAAAGGAAATCAGTTTTGATGAGATAGACTTTCCTCTCATGCAGCCAAGCTGGCTGTGACACATGACTGCATTGTCTTTCAGGCGTTTGTCAAAATATCCTAGAATAATCCTCTCCATAAATTTACCAGGCATTGAAGTGAGACTGACTGGCCTGTAGTTACCAGAGTTGTCCCCCTTGCCCTTTCTGAAAACTGGGACAACATCAGCTACAAGTGAGCTGGGACCTCTCTGGATTTCCAAGGCTACCCAAAAATCATTGGGAGAGGTTTTGCATTGGACTCATTCAGCTCTTTGAGGATTCTTGGATGGATCCCATGAGGCCCCATAGATTTTTAGGGATCCAGCTGTGGCAGCAGATCCCCAACTCCACATATTCTATAATTCTGAGTGAAAACACAAATAATACTAATTAGGCCATGAGTTATGGGTGTACACATTTCCTATGTAATTGTATGATGTCTAATCAGCAAGTCAGTGATGGGTATGTTGACTTAAGCAAGTGTGTTCCTATGGGGAGAATCAGAGGAGACCACAACCTAGAAGTACTGAATGCAAATTTCATTTCTAGATGCAATGAAAGACACAGCCAGCGCTATTTGTCTACATTGCCCAGCACACTGGCTGTGTTGTCACTCGCCTTTCTTACATCAAATGCTAAAATGAAATCCCAAGCAAATTGCGAGAGCTTCCAAATTCAATGATAAAAGGCAATCATTGTTCTAATGCCTGGAAATTGTGGAATGAAGATTAACAATGATGAACATCTGGCTACCATCATTCTTTGAGGATCAGAGAAGAGCATTAGCTGAACCAAGAGTATCTGGTGTTTCCACCTTCATGCACACCAAATGGAAAAATCCTTGCCAGAAAAAGTATCTGTACTGCACATAATAATAAACAGCTGTTCTGGCCTAACCAAGTCTCTTTTCCAGGAAAAAAGTGTCAGCCAGCAAGGAACACAGCACAGGAGCTGCAGCTGTGCCATGGCAGCCACTTCCCTTGCCTGTGCCCAGCTGCTGAAGCCAAGAGGAGAATGTCTCTTCCAGGTTGGATCACACCTGCCAGGGTCTGCTCTGAAAGAGGGTGAAAGCTATTTGTGTCAGGGAGGCTTAGTTTGTTGCAATCAAGAGTTGCATGAAAAAGAAACCTCTCTAAAACAGACTACACCAAGGTGTAGACACATGCTGATTAACAAGCAAACCAAATGTCTAGGTGACTTACTTTGACAAATTTTACACCTTTTAAGCCCAAGTCCAAACATTCAATAATACATATCTGTTTTCAGTGTCATTATGCTTGTTCTTATGTAAAAAGCAGCATTCTTGAGCTGATAGCATTCTGTCATGGGGTAGGATAGCTTGAAAGGACAAATATTACACAATGATTCCTTTCAAGCACAACATACTGGCAAACTTCCATCACTTACAAACAAGAAGTTTGACCTGGGGGGATGAACTTCCATAGAATTTAAGATCTCATTAAAATACATAGGGTTTCTCATTACAGCAAAATCTTAAAATGTGAATGTAACATAAAAGTATCACCAAGTTGCTGAGCATGCAGACAAATTGTACAGTATTTTAATTATAATTTACTGTCTTAGCAAAACCAAGGAGATTATTCTAAATATTTTGCTTCTGATGTCCAGGATAAAGACAGATTCACGCCTGTTTGGGGCAAAGAAGCAGATACCAGTAAAGTGTGGGAACTTATTTGACAGTCATTAACAGGAAGCAAGTCTCTCAACTATCCCAAAGGCAAGGACTGAGGAAGATGCAGTACTGGGAAGAAATCAGATTAACTATAAGAGAATTTCAAAAAGGGAGCCAGAAGATAAACTCCACTTTTTTTAAACCAAAGTGAGGAGGCAGAATAAGAATTAGAAAATATAATGAAGTTTGGATTTTTTTTTAGTTTTTGATCTTCCCCTCCTCCCCTTCAAAAATAGAAATACACTAATTAGGCTTCATCTAGGGTTGGAAACAAGATCTGCTGAAACATACAAGATCTTATCCCCACAGCCACTTTCCTTTCTCAATGGTGAGGTGTGATATTTAAAAAAATCCTTCCCTGACCACACTTTCATTTTCATGCTTGCCATTAGCTAACAAGTACTTCTAAATTATTGCTCAAACTATACAAATAGTCAAATATTTTCAGCTTGCTTCAGATCAGGCACACACCAGTTTGAAGCAGACACTAAGTGAAGGACAGTAGTGAGAGGAAAACTTTGCTGCAGGGATATGGAAGGTAGCGTGGTAGATACGAGTAAAACTGCATCAGTTAGTAAATTGCAAGCAAGAAACAAATCTCTGGCTTTTAATATTCCTTATAAAATGAAAGCATTGAAAAATAGAAGCCACAAAGATATGCTCAGTATTCCTGCACAGATTATACTACTTCTCTCTGTTAAGAAAAACTGGTATAAATCAAATTACAGGTCCTACGTTTTGCTCAGGAAACACTGCTCAAGTTTGCTCAGGATACACCTCCACTAAACCAAATGTTTGAGTTTTCTTCCTGTGCAAAGTCAAAAGAAAACTGAAACAGAGGACAATAATTAGAACTTAAGTTTCACATTCACTTCTCATAGATGACAAACAGCAAACCAGGAGCAGATTCAAAGTTAAGCAGGAAGCAATAAGTGATCATGTAAAACTGACCTAGGGAATACATCTCACGAGCCTTTGTCTGGATGAATTTTCTTTTTAGACAGGTCACAGATTTTACCAGGTCAGTAAAAAATACTCACCAAGAAGACTTCATTAATCTCAAAAATTATCCTTCATGCCAAGTTTGGATGGCTACTTACATTTGTCATCTCTCCCCATTCCCAAACCATTTCACTGGTTTGATATTTTTTATTTGTGCTTCTACATACAGAACAGGTCTCTGTTTTTCAAATTCTCTTTGATGAGTCTTGTCCTGTTCACTTTAAAGTTGCTTGGCTATTCAGTCCTTGACTGTAAGTATAATGCACATCTTCAAAACAAAACCTCCACCATAACACACTTAATCTAAGTGTTTAACACCATGTTTTTAACTGCCAAAATTACTACAGCAAATTGCCACTTGATTGTCAAATATCCTGGTTATCCAAACCGTTTAATCTGACATGTTCAGAAGTTGTTTAATCTAGGGATCAGTGACTATCAGGTCTGAGGCACTCCAAGAAATGCACCACCAAGGACAGGCAGACCTTGTCCCCCTCTCTGTAGCCGAGTCCCCCAAGCACAGAGCTGTGATCGAACAATCACCACACAACTAGCACAATGTGTTGACAGTTATAGCACATATAAGCTACTTTAAAAGAGCAAAGAATACAGTGTGCTTTAGCAGTTAATTATTAGATGCAAACTATTGTTTACAACGTAAGTATACAGAGCTTACAGTTCAACATTTGGATGGAGAAGAACAAAGACCTTCTTATCCTTACAGAAGTGAGCACTCAGCACTTGTTCTGAGGGAAGAGCAATGTTCAAAACTGTACTGACAGTTTTAGAATTTTAAAATTTGCAAAGAAATAATTTTTAAAAAGAGGATAATCATGACTAATTGAGCTGTTCATAGCACTACAGGAAGTATTAGCACCATAGCTGCTAATCTGGGAGAGGTTACAACAAAACTATGCCCTGGCTGCTATCAGAAGCCCACCATGGGGAAAGCCTGCATTACCCAATGGTCCTACTGGTCCTCCTCAGTCCTGCTGAACTTCTGCACAACGTGTCACCACCTGAGTTTTCATCCAACCCTTTAATCAGTTCCAACCTCACTAGAGTCCAGCCCTTTCTGCCCACTCTGCAAGTGCACCACCTTGCATTCCATCTGTCTATCCACCTCTTGCCTGCATGCTTGAGGCAAAGAACAGTATTTTCATCCTCTGAAGAATCAGTCTTCTCCCTTCTTCCAAAAAGCTACCCTCAGTTCCCCATCATTGCTTTTCCAGTTTCTTAGACTGCTTGACTGTGGCCTGCTGGGGCAGGTTCCCAGGAGAAGTTTACAGAGATTTCTGTGGCTGCTCCTCTTCTCCCTGCATGGATCACCCCTGCTCCCCCACACCATCAGCCTATGTTTGCTTCTGCTCTTCATCTGGTTGCTTTCCTTCAAGCTCACACTTGAACCCTTTGATGTTATCCTAGTCTAATTTCTGCTGTAAAGACTATTCATGACTTTGTCAGTTGCTTTTCTGAGGACATATTCTGAGACTAAAGCAGATGACCAGCAAGTCAGTCTCTTCAAACTCAGAAACAGACTTTATCATCAGTAGCTAGGGAACTGCATCTCCAGATCTGTCCCCAACACTCAGATCCAGCTGATGGAACAAAAGTGACCATTCAAATCTCACACTCAGAATAGCTTTTCATCTTTCCCTTCTCTCTTTCTCTGCTGATGAAACCATTTGGTTATGGTATCATCAGAGGGGCCACCTGAACATCATCTTACCTGTTTCTTTTGCCAGTGCACATCTTTAAGTATTGCTATTTCCTCATCCAAACCTTATGCTTTGGTTTGACACTCAGTGACAGGAATAAACCATCTGCACTGCACCATGTTCAAAAGCTCTCATTCTCTGCCTGCCTAGCAGAAAGCCATATGGGCTACAGCAGTGCCATACTCGCTGTGCAATGTCTTTTATATACTGAGACAGGATATTCACTGTATTCATTCCTAATCTTTTCAAGTAGGTCACTCAGAGTTCAGGGTTGCACATACCACTGACAGTATCTGGAAAACAGTATTTCCCCAAATACTCTGAAAAAGCATGTCAAACACAGACCTCAATCAATGTGACTACCTATAAAAATATCCCAGATTTAATCAGAGCAATAACTTGTCAAAATACGAACCCTGAAATCTCCTTATATGTAGATTTAGATTTCCAGTCGCTAGCAAAAGGCTAGTGGGAGAGACCTAGAGGGAGTGAAAGAAGTGGCAGAAGAAAAGAGATTGGCTCCCCCCCTCTGGCCTGGTGGGATCCCAGAGTCCAGAGCATGCATTCAGGTCTCAGTAGTCCTCAGGTCAGGAAGGACATTGACCTGTTGGAGGAAGCCTAGAGGAGGAACACCAAGCTGATTAGAGGAATTGAGCACCTCTCCCTCAAAGAAAGGCTGAGAGACTTGGGTTTGTTCAGCCTGAAAAAGAGAAGGCTTAGGGGTAACCTAATTGTTGCCTTCCAGCAATTAGGCAGGGAGCTCTTGTAGGGAGCCTGCAAGAAAGACGGAGAGAGAGACTTTTAATGGGAAGATGGATGTGACAGGGGAGGAAAAACTGAAAGAGCAGATTTAGATTTGATATTGGGAAAAAATTCTTTACCATGGGGGTGGTGAGGCACTAGAACAGATTGCCCAGAGAAGCTGTGGATATTCCATACCTGGAATTGTTCATGACCAGATGGGGAAGAGCTTTGAGAACCTAGTGTAGGGAAAGGTGTACCTGCCCAGGTCAGGGAAACTCATGATCTCTAATATCCCTATTAATCCAAACCATTGTATGATTTCAGCAGCTAGCATCAGATTTGTATTAAAAGAATTTTAGTTCCTTCAATGCACTCAGTGGTGAAGACTTGCCAGCTATAATTCTTACACATCAGAAGAACAGAGCTACTGCTGACTTTGAGGTAGGCCCAGAAATGAACATGAAGAAGTTAAATCTTTGAGACTGCATTTTTTAAGTTTTAGGGAAACGGTATTAACGGGTTCCTTAGAAACCTGGGTGCATGGTTCTTTACTATTCACATAATGGAAAATTGTCAAACTTACTAGCTGAATATAAGCAAGTCAGATGAAACAAAGCTTTCAGTTTCTTCTCATGTATCATGGCATTTCCCCAGTGAAAGAGGGAGAAAAGGTCTGGGTCACTATACAGCACCTACTGAGCGTTTCTTAAACTTTTTTTTCTCAGGAAAGTGGCAGGAGTCCATCTTGAACTCGCACACAGGTATAACAAATTTATAATTCAAAACAACTCCTCCAGTCTCCAACCTTGAAAATCTACTATGGGACAATAAGCTATTTCACAAGCCATTAGGTAACTTCTGCACATCAAGTAATAAATCTCTGATGTGTCTTGACAGGTTCACATCAATTAATAAATTGTAGCTAGAAGTCTTATCTTTAGGAAAATTCAGTTCACTTATAGCACCATAAGCCAGCATAGCTAACAGAAATTAATTATGAAAAAGGCTCATTTTTATCACCAACTCAAGCACTTTTGACCTTTAAAACATGACCTCTGTTCAAGGCAGAATTGTAGTTTAAACTCATTAAGGACATATGTCAGGGTACTTCATCACGATTTCTGAATGAGTGTCTTGAGAGAAACTTTCCAACAGATGATACAGCAAGAGAAAAGATGCCTGAGGTTACTTTTTTTTTGGCTCCTTGATCAGACTCCTTAGAGTAATATGGTCATCATGAAAACATTCTGCAAACACTAACTCAATAGTATTTCAATGTTTAAATGTCAAAATTGGATGAAAGCAGTATTGTGCAAAAGCACTAACAACTGTTATTTTAGAAAGTGCTTTATCAGGCAATTACCAGAGCTGTACTTCTAAACAAAGCAGTTTTCTTGTTTTACTTACATGCTCTAATGTTTCCCAGACAGAATTTTTACTAGTAGATAGCCATGTGAAAGGATTCACTGCCTTGAGGTGATATATCCCATTTTACATGAGACCCACTCTTATTTTCAGCAACATTCAGAAAGCTGAATGCTTCACATCAAATATTTTCAGACCTAGTTCAGGTGAAAAATTTGCACCCTCTTTTCCCAACTCCTTGCTCCACCAGCCATGAGAAATTTAGAGGTTTCTCTCCTGTAGCAGGAGGAAAACCCCAGCTGCAGATCATTCTTCTGTACCTGCTTCTGCTGCTACAGATGCTCAAGCAAACCCATGCTACCCCTCCCTGCTCTGTCCCAGCACTACATGTACCAGGACAATTATCTGACCTGACACAAATGGCTAAGAGAAAGTGACCACGGAGAAAGGTCAGGAGCTTTGTTCACTTGCTTCTTTAAATGAACCTGAGAAGTGGAACACCTAAAAAACAAGAGCAAGAATTCCTTCAGTGCCTTTTTAGCGCAGACATCAGTCAAGAGCACAACTTTTTTTTTTTTTCCAAAAAACAATGCTGTGTTTTTCATGCCTGGGAAAGGCACAAATTGTCAAAACATTTCACTTACAAGAACTGTTTCTTTCACCTTATTCAGTCTTTTTGTTTAANGGTGGATTTATTTTGGTGTACTGTCCTTCTGAAAGGCCAGAAAGCCATTTTCATACCAGCTTTATTTTCACCAATTGTTGAAAAAAAAAAAAGTGTTAAAAGGAATTTGCTTATTCTTGAAAACTCCCAAATGAACTTCACACTCCCTCTCAGTGCTAATCCTTGCCATTCCTGTAAACAAGAGAAAAATACTCAGATAAAATCAAAACATTCTACAAAATTCTACAAATTATGCCTTTTTGTTGGTAATGAACCATATAAGCCTTTTGTAGATCGAAGGAAACATTTCATTACAGTCACCTGCTTATTCACATCTTGGATCACATGAAAGGCCACACAGCACACTCAGTGTTAATTATTAATCTAATCGTGTTATCAAAGTACCAGCTAAGCAGGATCTTCAGAGAAGATACAATTCCTCCGGTGACACCCAGTTCAGACAGCACAGGAACATAATAACCATACAGCCCTGTGAACTCTGCCCTGAGACAGTAGCTTCTTTTGAAACACACCGATTTCGACATTCATGTAAATCAGAAGCACTGCATGCACGTTTTTCTCTTTGAACTTGCTGGAAATTAATGGACTGCTGAAAATTCTGCACTTCAGTGTAGGTATCAGTGCTTTTAGGAAGCCTGTAAAGCAATGGCAGAGTTCAGCCCTTGGTTTTGAATTCTAAAGACAAGCCACAAGAAAGTGAAAGTGCTTAGAGATTAACAGATCAAATTCTTTCTGCACTAGGCAGAATCCAAACGAAAATGCATGAAGTAGAATCTTATGCCGACATACAGATTTTGACTTCATCTGCTGAAAGCAGAACAAATACAAATAATAGTTTTGCTGACCCCAGTGAATAAGGAGCCCTTTATAGATTTCCGAGGAGGTCTCATTTCAGCAGCTGCAGTCTATTGCCTCTTCCCTGGCATCTCAGGCTATTAAAGGTCAATCTTGTTTAATCCTCCAGTTACCCCTGCCTTTCTAGTTGTTTTTTTTTTTTGCACTGCAATGCAAAATTCAAACTTTTGTTAGACACCATTACAAAGATCTGAAAATGCTGCTTAACATGAGTTTTTAAAATTTATTTATGGGCATTGTTGCTATCATCATAACTACTGTTGTCATCATCATCATTATTATAATAATTAAAATGTTCTTCACCCGTAGGGCTGTTGGTCACTGGAAGAGGCTCCCCAGGGTACTGGTCACAACACCAAGCCTGACAGAGCTCAAGAAGTATTTGAATTACACTCTTAGGCACATGGTGTGATCTTTGGGGCCATCCTGTGCAAGGCCAGGAGTTGGACTTTGATGTTCCTAATGGGTCCCTTCTAACTCAGGATACTCTATGATTCTGCGATTTCCCAAGAAGCAAAATAATTGCTGCTGACATTGAAAATAGCATTGCAATCTCAGACAGTAACCACCACAGCAAATTAATTAACCCCTGCAAGTTTCAGGCATTGAAAACTTAAGCAGACACCATTTTTCTTACTTACATTATTCTCCAACAATACAGAAACAGAAGATGCTACAAAAATAATGACAAGTTCCCCTGTACTCCTACCTTGTCCTCAGAGTAGGAGCACATAAGCTTACAAATAAATAACACTTCTGGAAGAAATTGCTCTCTTCTATTGCTTCTCAATTAGAATTCTCAATTCTCATTTAGAAAAACAGTATGTGCTACTAACCGCCATGTGATACCACTTTCACCCTGAGGAAATGGAGAAAATGTTGAAATCAGAATCACAACAGAACTACATTTACTCAGGAAAGACAGATCAAGGTCTCTCACTGTTGAGACAGAAGGCAGCAGGAATATTTAAAAATATCTCCAGCTTTATAAACAAAAATATGCAATACCATTCAATAGTTCACTTTGCATTTACCAAGACTTCCAGTAGATATCCCAGTATTAAGTATTATGCCAATCACAAGGTTAGATCAGGGCTCTTGTGGGAAGAAAAAAAAAAAACGGAAAAGAGACAAAAGGATTTTGAAGTACTCTAAAAACATGCTATTAAAAATTCAGAAAACCTGCAAACACATTTCTTTCAATGTCATCAGTACTTCAGAAAAAAACAAACCACAATTTTTCACCCTCTCCCAACAGCTTATGTTCAATGTTGAGTGGAATTTTGATTTTTGTTTTTTAAAACAATTGAAGATAGTGTGCCTCAAAAGTTACTGGGTGGATCAAGCCAACACTTCCCTATTCTGTAGAAGTTAAACAGAAAAATGGGAAGCCCTAAACCCCAACTTCAGTCACGAATCCCATTGAACTCTGTTCCAGCAAAGAGACTGCCAGACCAAGGCCTGGCACTCCCCCAAACATGCTGCAAAGTAAATCCCACATGAGCGGGTCTGTACATCAGGCAAATGCAGATGTACTTGGATAAAGCACACTGTGCTTTCCTTGGATCACGGCAAGGGAGGGGATGCAATCTGCAACTTGGAAAGTGTCAGGAAAGAAATACATTCCAGCTTTCAATATCCACTGATGTGACATCATTTCACTGCTTTGTTTCTTTAACAGAGAAAGAGTTTGGCACAATGTATAAATAGATATTTGATTTTTACCCATTTTAGAGCAGCCTGTTTGACAGCCAAGCTTTAAAGACAGTCCTGCCACAGAACATAACTTATGATGCAATTGATGCTTTGAACCTTTCTCCAAGGTCAGTGACAGGCTGCCCTATGGGCAAATGTGACTGGCATGCAGCAGCATCCTCATAACCCCACAGCCTCACAACTCAGGAACAGTAGCCAGGGTCCATAACCATGCAATGGCCCTCCACAAATTCCTCCCATCTTAAGCCTCCAGTCTGGGATACTACTTGCACATTTCCAGTGATCTATTTCCCTGTCTTTCCTTGCTCCCAGAGCTTCTTCTATTCCATCCACTGGCAAACAAAGTGCATGAGTGACCTGAGTATAGCTACAATACAGAAGGGCAATTTCTGTACAGTGGGATATGCATGCCTGCAAGAATCACTGTTTCTATTGCCTTAGTGGACAAATTCTGCCTTTGGACCTACAACAAACAGACATAGGACTGAATGACAGGAGTAGCGAAAAGCATTGGGTTCAAGCTAATTTCATTCATTACCAGAGTTTTTCTTACACCCTTACTGCATCAAATTTTATAATGCATCTACCTGCTTTGATGGCAAACAAGTTTCAGAAACAGTTAAAGTGCTATGGTTGACATAAGAGCTCAAGTTGTCAGACTAGCTTTATCACTTCTCTTGTGAGGTGAGAAGTATAATAGCCCATAAGGGAGCAATGAAAGCCAGAATGAGAATATAGGCTCTCAAGCTTGCCGCCTTGCAAAGTGAGCAGTGTATTCCTGCCTTGCAGGAATTACATATCTTCACAATTGCCAATCCATGAACTCTCATCCTGGAGCAGTCTAGCTGTTTGTCCTCTGGATAGCTGGAAAATTATACATGTCATTAGCCACCATCCTCCCAGAATAAGTCTGTACTCAATGCCACAGTACAGCTCACCTGTTAATACTTATCAATTCAACTCAAATAATTAAAAAAAAAAAACCTGTAAGATTCTCTCCCCTTTAAGCTAGTAGAGCTGCTACACTTGCAGATTGTGGAGGTGTGTTCTCCCAGGCTAGAACCTGACTAGAATTTACAGACACTGGAAGCTGTATGAAACACTTCCCAGCACTTCAAGTTCAAGAGCAGCTTCTTCCATTCACTTGAGAGGGTTCATTAATTATCCTTCCCCCAGATTTAAATATGTCAGGCTCAAAACCCATTCACAGCTCAGTCTGTTTCTGAAACCAATTTCAGGCCTTAGTTGTCAAAAACGGTCCTAGTGCACTACAGTAGAAACAGTGGAGTACCCTAAACATTTGAGGCCATGTCCTGCTACCACTGCCAAAACAGACAACCAGTATCTCACCTCTTTATTTTGTGCCTAACACAAGGCTAATTCTGAACACATGCACCAGATTACTGCAATATTTGGGCTACCATTTCTCTTTTCACAAAAAAGAAAAAAGGTAACTCCACAGTTGCTCTTCTATCTTTCATCGATTTGTGAATTGATGTCTTATAGCACAATCACTTCATATGGGACACCAACCAATTCATATGATTTGAAACTGAAAAATAAAAATCTGATAAAAAAATTTTCCCTTGTATTTTAAAGAAAATATTCAACTGAATTACTTTAAGTTGTACTGACTCAAGAATGCATGCCAGTTCCACAACTCAGTTGAAAAACAGATGCATCACTTGAATTTTCCAGGGGGTGGTTTGGCTAAAAGAATCTTTCCCCCTTTTGGTGTTAAATGTGGGATTGAAGAGATTACCCTGAAACCTGTATTCCTGTACATTACAGAAAGTCCATAAGCAATTCAAAGAAACATGGGCAGCTGGAAAACAAACAATGAACCCATTTTCACAGCTCTCTAATTTGACTGAGGTGGAAAGAATCTGAGGGATTTACATAGCCACACACAGAGGTCTGCACATGCCTATCTAAATCTAAAAATAAAAATAGCAAAAGCAATTATGGGAGACTTTCAGCCTCAAATGACACTATCAGTCTCTTGATGTTCCAGAGCATCAAGAAGTTCTCTGACAAATGTCCAAGTTCCTACTAATTCCATATAAGCTCTTATCTCTTCTGGGACACTACTATACCTCTCAAGAGAACCTTCAATTTAAATACAAGTGAAAATACAAAGTCATCTTTAGTAAAGCACACGAATTATTGAAACCAGCAGCAATCAAAAGCATCATTCAGAGCACACGACTGAGCCACACAACCTCACAACTAATCAGCCCAGTTGTAAATCTGACCACACGTTGCTTTAAAAAGCAACCACACCCCTTGCAGAGGACTGCCGCTCATCTCGAGGTGGGGAACACTGGTTGTGCAACAGCTCTATCTACTAACACAGCATTCACATGGTCTGTGGTCAGCAACGTCCACAGCCAAAGCAGTTTCCTGCATTACTCCATTCTTAAATATGAGATACAAACTGCCAGAGTGCTTCTTCTCTGGACTGTTAAGATATTTGCAACAGAAATGATTTGCAAAGGAACCCAGACTACACCCCTCAGAAATTGCCTTATTCTAGGAGGTGCTCGCTTTCAATACCTAGAAGGCAAAAGCCTTACTTACACATTCAGTGAGCACTGACCTCTTCAAACCTTGAGCAGCTTTTCCCATCCAGAGCTGGATGTACAGCAGCACATTGGCTCTTTTGTAAATCTAAACAGTCATTGGATGACTGTTAGGACTTTCAGTCTCAAAGCAGTAGCTAAGTCATAGAGATGTGGGTTTCTAGTGTCCATAAAGTAATAGCAAAAGCCTCCTGCTCTAGCAGCATGTTTCTCATGAACAGTCATTTCTTGTATCCAATACAGTAAAATCCCATAAAGACCTGTGGGCACCTCACTAGCAGCTAATGGTCAGCACAAAGTGGTGCTAAAAAGGTTCCATATAGAGCTGCTGCCTCATCTCTTCTGAACTATGAAAGAGCTATTCATAACTCCCCACAATGTTTTCTGCCAGAACCTGAATAAACACTTCTTCTGAAGATCAACAGCTCTCCAGGACATGGTAAGCGGAGAAAGGAGGATCTCAACACGTGAAAAATACACTCCTGCAAATGGGCTGTTAAGAGGTAAATTCCTTCAGTCCAGGTAATTCCCTCCTCAGGTCTAAAGCAAACAGTCAGATGATGACATAAAGGTTTTGGAGTGCTACAACAGGGATATAGCCCAATTGGATATGTGCCAGGGAGAATGCCCCAGTCTCTGCTCAGCTACTCCAGCAGTATGGCATGCAACCATTGCAGCAATGCAGTGTGGTGGCATGGGCACAGCTCACAAGCCCTGCCACGCTTGCTGTCACTTATTCCATCATTTACACACAGAGAAGCAAAGACCTTGGCTGCTCTCAGGTAAACAGGAAATACTGCAGGACTTATCCAAAGGTCAAGAGCAACACTTAAGCCCTTCAGCTCTAAGCAAAAGATGTCCTTCCTTCCCACGGATACTGTCACAGATCCTTCCCAACAGCAGCTTCATATGACTGTCTTGGGCAAGGTGCAAACCTCAAGTACCTCTGCTACCTCTAATCCCCACAGCTCTGTTCCTCTCTGTACATTTCAGCCCCAAGCTTTCCTTCAGCAGCCCTTCCAGATACAGAGTTTTGGCTTGGTGATGTACAGGTACCTCTGCGTGCTTCCCTATTCCTTCAGGTGCTCCCTATGATAATGTAAAAACTCAGCCTCTACTGATACCTTGGTCAGGCCATCTCAGATCATGTTTAATATTAACTAGGAGCCACCCAGGGTACAGAATGAAGCCATCACTTTGATCTGACAATCGGGTGGACTTGTGAGCAGAGTATAAAGTCAAATAAGCTTTCTAGTTGTACCACAGACAACCCAAGATGTAGAGGGGAAAGTGAAGGAGAAATGAAAATGCTGTGTGCTCTCTTGGTAAACCTGAGTCTACAAGCACTCATACATGGGCAGCAGAGCAGGAACTAGATTCAAATTTGTCAGTCTTCCATTAAAAAAAGAACAAACCCAACAAACTGCAATTCCTTTTACAAAGGAATGTGAAGTGCCAAAAAGAAAGGTGGAAAACTTCGAGAAAGAGAACTAACTGGCTCTGAAGTGACTATATTGTTAGCTTCAGTACATGCTATGGGACAAGTGCCATATGGTTCAGTCTACAAAAACAAAGGTCACATCCATCTTTACTTGGCATTATTATTCCACAGCAATACACACTGAGCAATGACCCATTGTACGTTACCTCAACGTGCCAGTAAGCAGGTCAATGCATCCTGTACAGAAACTAGCACAAAAGGTTTCTCTCGCCTTTAGATCTTTCCATCAAGACTTTTCATATGCAAATATCACTACCCAGGCAATTATTGGACAGATTGATTGGTATCACTGACATCACACTTGCATACAAAAAATCTGGCTTATCCACACAATTGTGTAACTCTCCAAAACAAAACAATGTTCTACCAATATCTGGCAGTCTAGGTAAGCGTGCTGAAGACCAAGATGTGAAACAGCAATTATACTTGTTGATCAGTACTTCTGCATGGACCAAGATACTGCAGCAAGAGGTATAACACAGCTAAGAAGGTTTCTTCAGAGAATTTCATCTCATGACACACCCTGATTTCAAACATTTGACTTTTAGAGTGGTGCTGCCAGCCATGTTCACTAGCACTTTATTTGACTTAAAGCAGGCAGAAGTGAGGATACAAAGCAAAGTTCATAATTTACAACGTGATAGTAGACGACCAATTCCAAAAGAATTGTCTGACAAACCCACATGAAGTATGTTACTAAGAAATATTTTAACACTTTCTGCCTATAATTAAGTAGTTTTACAGCTAGATTAGAATATTCTATATTTACTAAGGGCATAGATCTTTAGATATTTTCTGTAGTCTGAAAGCATTCGAGTAACATTAATTCACTCATGACCTGCCAGGGCTGAACAGTTGCCATAATTTTACTCCTGGAGAAACATCAACATGAAACCTGGCAGACTACACTTGTAGTACACCAAGTCTTTGTAGGACTCTGGTACCTTCCCCAGAAACAGTGACCCCCTCAGCCACCCTCCATGGTCCCACAGACCTGGCAACTTGAGCTTTCTGTGCTATGGTACTGCGAAACATTTGGCTTTAACTAAAGCAAAATAAGCACTTTAGGGTTTGACCTTTTAAGTACATTAAACTACACGTACACTTTTATTCAGCAGTTCCTAACTATCATATCATCTACCAATACTGCAAACAGCTATTGTAAATGCATTAACAAAGACCAACATCATGAAAGAGGCAGGTTTTGGAAACAAAACTAGATAATTCATTTTTCTATTGAAAAGAAGTTGCAGAAGAATGATAATTTAATTTTTTCAACGTTAAAGACCTCTCAAAAAGAAATGTTCTGTATCTTTATTCTCCTAATATTTAAGCTAAGGCTTCAGTGTTTTACACAAGTTACTGCCTTACTGAGCAGCTGAGCAAGAAAAGTTCTGGCAGCTCTGGTTATGAAATTGCAGAATATGCTTTATAAAACAAATACAGTCATTTCACGAATATAAGCCGCACCATTTTGACTTAAATTTTCGTCCAGACCCGGAAGTGCGGCTAATATTCCAGGGCGG
>PYHW01009486.1:8463856-8490468 GCA_013186435.1 Turdus rufiventris | reverse complement strand
CGATTGTGTTACTAAATGACGACTTTGTGATAGTTCGCCGCGAACGAAACTGCGGCTAATATTCAGGTGCGGCTTATTTATTAACGAACACATCAACGTTGCCGACACACCGGCAATGCGGCTTATACTCCGTGCGGCTTATATTCGTGAAACTACTGTATATTGCATTTCATGCAGGGAGAGTCAAGACTAGTAAAATGAGGAGTCTCATGGTTCAAATTCAATCATAAGAAGGTATAATTTCTAAAAAGCCAAAAGAAACAGTATCTTCTTAACTATGGATAATTATAAGCCTAGCCAGCCACAACACATTTACTGAAAATTTGCTTTGATTTATATGCCAAAGCTTCAATCACAATTTAAATCCTTCAAATCTGTATTATCTTTACAGTGCAGTAATTAAACATCTGCAAAGAGACAAGCAACACAAAAGCCAAGCACAAGCCAGAATCTGATGCGCTGGGTACTTCCTTTGGAAAGGAGGATGCTGCGGTAAATATTACTTTTGCCAGATTGGGGCTGGGAAAAATGTGAGCATGCACCTGTTAAAACTCACATAATTCAAGAAGACATGAGGGCTGGTGACACCTCACCACATGAGCTGCTCATACCCACTTTAGACCTTTGCTATTTGCTAGTAAGATTTTTACAAACCATACTGGATATGTGTCAGGGTAAGATCTAGAGGGCTTCTATTGATGGCATGCATAGCTACATTTCTTGAAGTGTGAAAATTACTACTCCTAATTGTATAGTCTTGATTTCTTCTCAGAAGTTCAAGGACATGGGATGCTATCCATTTTATTGCTCCTTTTTGTTTTTTTTTTTTTTTTTTTTGTTTATTATGCAGGAGTCTTTCCTTAAAGGCAAAAGTAATAACTCAAATGATGTATACCAGCAACCAAAACCTCATTTTATCAGATATGTAATTTCAGGAAAAAAGGGGTCCAGTAATCTAACAAAAAAGCTTTTTTCCTCAATATCAAATATAACACCCTCTCAAACTTCGCTGACCTCTGCAGATATTACAAGCCTGCTCATTGTGTTTAAAAACCAATTTCCTATGTTGTATAGGTGTAACAGATACTGTGCCTAGCTCAGAAGGTATTTGCAGAAGCATCAGCTATTAGTGACAGGATTCTCTTTGCATGTTGAATTTGCCAAGTTTTTATTAAAGCTGGGCTACAGGAATTAAGTATGCAAACAGTGATCCCAAAAGCAGCTGAAAGCACACATTCTCCACCAGTTTAATTAATTCTGGAATTTCAAAATGCAGAGCTGCTGTAAAATAATGTTTTTGTTGCAAATACGGTGAGAAACAAAATATGCCTCCTGACATAGTGCTATCCCAGTCATGTTCTGGCTCATCTTTTGCTGTTTATTGTTTATTTCAGTATTTATTACTCTCCAATATGACCAAAGCACATAGTATTTGCAGGCAGTTGATTATCTAAAATAGTATTTGCTGTCATTTCAGCAGCTGCCAATCGAAAAAACTCTACTTACTTATTCAGTCTACTTATTGTCATTGATATCCACACTGTTACGAATATATTAACAAGTACTGAGGACAAAGATTAAATATGTCATAAAGGCAGCTCCAACTCCCCAGATTCGGCCAGGGAAGTACTGCTGTGAGCAGGCAGGCAGCAGGCATGGCCCTGGGTGGTTTCACAACCAGCTGCTGCACCTGGGGCTGGAGGCACCATCCTGCCTGCTCCGACCCAGACCCACTGCCAGCTGTACACAGCAGCAGAAGAGGGCCTACACATCCCATGGGCACTGCTCCAGAGCTGGGGAGCACCCAACTGGGATCCCTCTGTCCAGCAGCAGCAGAAGTTTTGGATACCCCCTCCCTTGAGAACGTTTCCTGGGAAAACACTCTCCCAGCACAGCTGAAGGGTAGGACCCACCACGTGCTGTGGAACAAGCCTGCACTCAAGCCTCCCCAGCTGGTCTCATATGAATTATGACCCTGTTGCTCTCTCCATCTCACTTTGCAGAGTCTGCAGTTTTGCTCAGGCTCCCTAGTGACAGCAAAAATGCTATAATCATGCAGGTACAGACAAGGACTGCACATAAACATGTTTTACCCCTAATCAGGTACACAGAGGGAATAACCATGCAGTGAGGAGTGATACTGAACTTTGTCATGTTTCCCATTTTGCCAGATTGGGGTTGGGAAAAATGTGGGCACGCACCTTTGACATCCAAGCCTGGGCCTTAGTTCAGCCTCCCTTGACAACATTGGTCACTTCCTGGGAAAGCAGGGCTGGGGGCTACACAGCAAAGAGACACAGGCATTTCTACTTGTTTGTGCAAGCTTTTTTGCACCCGTTTTTTGTTGAGTTGTTTTCACAGTAGTAAGAGTGTCTTGGGGCAAAGTCTCACTGTACAACAAAACTACCTCAATGGTTCTGTGTGAAGGGAGGAGTTTCCCCTCACACTTGTTTTCCTCACAGTAGCTCTGTCTGCCCAAAAGCACTCCCAGGGCCTTCACCACACCCTGCATGACCACCCTTTCCTTCCCTAGTGAGCACTGAGGCAGAGGAGGACATTCAGCAGCCTCGTGCTGCCACATCAGCTCCATCCGTGACAGCCCAATCCCTCAATAAGGGAAGTACAATGCTCCTCACACTGCCGAACTCATCCATCCCCACGTTAATGAAGTAACAACCATTGAACAGTACTAGCATATTCTGATTTTCCAAACAGAGATCCAGAAAAGCTTCCAAGTGCCTAACAACCCTGGGAGTAACTGTCCTGGATATGAGGTCCCATCATGGACTGCAGACCTAAAGAAATGCTTCATCTAGAAAACTGCTAGTGGCAAGTATCTCTATGAAAATAAATACAAGGAATGGGAGGAGGATACTCATAGCAGATGCTAATTAAAGTAATTAGTTGTAAAAACAAATTCACATTTCTTTGTGAAATATCAAGGACGCTGCTTCAAATTAACTAGAGTACTTTGAGTTCAAAGTGACAAGTAGCCCTGGGAAAGGGGAAAGTTGAAGAGAGCCAGGAAGAAAAAGTAGTCATAATACCAGCAAAAGAGAAAACATTTAATTTGGAGACTAGATACCTTTAATACAGCAGGTAGGGAAGTTGCAACATACCAAGGAGAAATCTTGAGTGAAATCAAATCTTGACTCACTGAGGTTAGCTGAGATGGTGGACCTTATCCACCATCTCTACAAGTGAAACCTGCTCCCTTCTCTCTCTCTGGTGTGCAGCTACACCCCATCCACCATCCTCTTGCTTGCACAGATTCTCCTCTGACCCCTTGATCAGACCAGTCAGTTCCCTAAGCCACAGAAAACTAACTCAGCAAAAGAGCTAGGAATTCCCTTAGCACAGCCAGCATAGCAAGCTGACTCATCTGACTGAGGTTAGATCTCTTGCAACTGCGTGCTGGGGGCAGCAGGAGCATGCAGAGCAGGTCAGTCCTCCCTGGCAGCAGGAAGACACTTGCCACTTAAAGGTCTGAACAGGGAACCACTGCAGAAGAAAGAGGAAGAAACAGCAAAGGAGGCAATATTTGCTACACCAAATGGAACAATGTAGAGAAGAGGAAGTAAGAATGGATAATTTTTATAACAATGCCCCTAGGACAAAACCATTGGCAACTATTGAGAAGGAAACCAAGTGGATTCAAGGCCCAGACTACAATTTAACTGTAGGTTACTGAAATACTGAATAAAGATTCTATACTTCATGTTCACACTACGTTTTCACAGCTTGCACTGCTAAGCACAGTTCAAGTACTCTTTTCTCAATACGAATTAATAGGAAAGTCATCCAAGTACAGTTTTGGATGTAAACTAAAGACACCATCAACAAACACAGAGCAGAAGCAAGACACTGTCAGTGGTGCCAATAACAATAACGTGAGTATAATAGACATCTTTGAAAAAGTCTGAGCAGACAGAATACAAAATATGTTTTTACATATACAATAATTGCAGCACTTGAAGCTACTTCAAAAGCACAAGGATATTGTGCCCTGTTTCCCTGCTCTCTAATTATGGAAATGTTTTTGAATATTTGTTTTGAGAATGAAGTGAACATAGCACAGTACATTTGCACAAAGGTGATCAAAACTCTGTGCACTTTCACCACAGCCTTCAAGAGATGAGTGCTGCTGATCAATAGGAACTGAAGTAAGAGCAGAGTCCATCTTATCTTATTGCCCTGCCTGCACTTACCATTGTAACACTGAGATGATATCAATCATTAAACCTGTGAGAGCCTGGGTGATTTTCTTAGTGATCATCTTAGCAACCCGAATCACTCCTACAAGAGGGGAGCACAGTCACAGAGCCAGGAGCAAAAGACTTTCTCTTATGTTAATCACATAAGCCTTACTCAGCTTCTCACAAAACTACAGCTTTGTGTTTTAAAATACAGCCCATACTTTTGGTGAAAATGGACACCACAGCCAGTTTCAGGATGTTGCCTTGATTATTTTTAAATCTTTCTTTGAACCAGACCTTGCATATTGGGCATTGGTTTTTCATACCAAGTGCTATGATATTCTGACATTGAGTTAATCCAAGTAATCCAAGATGCTGAATCGAAAATTATTGACACAACAGTCCTGAATGTCCATATTTAAAAGCCAGAAATAAGTGTGCTCTCATTTACTCACCTTTTTGCTTCTTCTAAGTGGCACAGATACTCGTAAGCAATATTCTGACGCCTCCTCTCATCCATTTCCTCTGCAGAAAGCCTTTCATCATCCACAATAGCTGAAAACAGAAACCCAAACCAAGTTATACATGAGTCAAAGTGATTTTTAGAGCAATTTTGCTTAGAACCTGGGTGAATTACTGAAGAAGGGAAATTAAAACAGTTATCTCTTCTCTTTAAAAGAGGCCTTTTATAGTATGGTTCACAAAGATGTCTAAGTCACCAACAGCATTCTGTTCTCTCTGCAGTGAATTCCTCAAGTTTCACTTCAAGACCAAGCACGCATTGCTGTGAGGCCATTGCCTGGTTTGGGGGCAGGATGGAACACTCAGAGATGGGGGCTGAGGCTGGGAGTGAGCAGAACTTCAGTTACACATCCTCAGAGGAGTTTGAGGACTCTCATGAGGAAGCTCAAAGCACAAAGCAGGTGGAGCAGCCCCATGCTAAGCAGATCCTCAACAACAGAGACAAAGACAACACACTGCAAAGGTACCTCAAGGACAACATGGGAGTTGGCTGCAGCTTCAGGAACCTGTGAGACTGCAACATGCTGAGCTGCCTCCCACTGATGGAAGCAATGAGGGCTGTAATCAAATGAACCATCTATGGTTTCCCCTACTTACTGCTGCTACCTCATCACCTCCCATAAAAACTCTCTCCCAGCCTATTAAGGATGTCTGTGCACATCTCCAGCTGTAAATGACCCCAATTATTTACAGCTACTACCCCGTGCCTAGTCTTTCTGTACTTGTAAGGTACAGAGGGGGTCTCTGTGAGCAGCTCTCCAATGCTTCCAAATGTTTCTAGCAGTGAGTCTGAAGGAGCATACTGTAGTGCTGACTTCTAGATGAATTTCAGCCACAGCAGGTGAGACTTTTGTAAACAGCTTTCAGCATAAATCAGTTACCAAAATTACACCCTATCTGTACTAAGCTGAGTGTTGGACTAGATCATCTTGAAGGTATCTTCTAACCTTGATGATACTGTGAAAAATGTGGTCCTACATTCTTCCATGTTTCAGCCACATGCTCACATCACCTCTCATGCCACAGCTGGCAACCCAGTGTCTGCATCAGTGAACCAGAACAAGGGGCAGCTCAGGCTAGAGAGACCTGTTTCTGGGAGGATTTGCTCCCTGATCTGAGCCACTGCACCCTTGCAGGCACAAGGGAGGGGACAGAAATGCAGGGCTGGGCTATCTGCTTTCTGTGGTAGCCCATGAGCTGTTTAGCTGAGAACATCACGACACATCCTCAGTAAAACAACACAGGCCCTGCTCCTCCTGAAATGCACTGTGACTTGCTTTGTTAGCTCCATTCCCACACAGACTCGTGCATGCCACGAGCATGCTCACGCCTTTTCCCAGGAAACTCTAGTAAAAGGAAGTAGCACTTAAAAACAGCAGCACTCCAGGCTTTGCAAGTACTCACATACCTTGAAACCTGTACCTAAAAAAAAAAAAAAAATTTCCTCACATGTATTTGCTGAGGACACAAAAGAAATTACACTACTCACTCACATTTTGGACTGATGACATACAATTGTTAAGCTGCTTTAAGTTTTGTAGTTTAAATTTTAATGACCACATGGGAGTTGATATCTCTCATCTTCCTTTGCTTTTAAGATTGCTCTTCCTAATTACCAGATGTTTCACACACCAATCAAACAAATACATGTCTTGCTTAGAGTTTCTTTCAAGTCTGGTAGCTCCAATAGGCATGACTCACTCTAAAATGAGCTCTCAGATACTATAATCAGGATATCACTTGCCATGAACCAAAACATTAGTTTGGAGGCAAACATGGGATGCAGATGGTAAAACACCGTGTCTGGCCAGCTGGCCATGGAGGCTGCTCTACTACTGCTCTTGCCCTCACCACCATCAGCACAACCAGACAGGCTGCTCCCACTCCATAATACAGCTCCTCTGCTGCAAAGGGCTCCTGACTTGCCAGAGTGAAGGAAAAGTGCAGAAGAGCCACCACACTGAAACATAAAATACGATTTTATTGTTTGCAACTCTGAGATCAAGGCCGCTTTTCAGAAGCTCTCCCAGCTATGAATGCTCATAATTGGAGACAAGTGCTGTCAGAAGAGCCCAGCTGATTGTCCTAGTGGGCTATGGGGGTGGGACAGTCAATACCAGGCCAAGTCCTCTCCCCCATGACAATTCCCATGCCCTGTTCCTGGTAACTTGTTAAACAGTTGTTTACTCCTGCCCTCCAAAGACAACTCAACACAGCCATAAGCAAATCAGAAAAAAGGCAGTTTGTCTGAAGGTAGGTGAAGGAAAACCACATGACCCATTTGATAAGTATCAGTCTAGGAATTAACCTGAATAACACTAACACTTCACAATCTAGTCCTGGATCTGCACATCCATGGGTGCCTCCCATCCCCAACAAAGGCATCCCAAATCAAGCAGCCCTGGCCAGCCTCAAATCCCTCATTAAAACTATTTGCAAAGATTGATTCAGAGAGTGGATGAAGGCACCAATAGATATTGTGGAGTTGTAATAGTTGCTCTGCTTAGCAAACACTGCAACAATAAGAGGAAAGGGCAAGATTCAAAAACAAGTAACTCGTAGACACTGAGAACTGGAAGACCCAGCTCCTGTTTTAGAGGAGGTATAGGCAGCTCACAAGCTGGAAATCAGACTTCTTTCCTGCCAGGAAAGCATCTAAAGTTTCTGGGCTGGATATCTGCACACTGAGAATACAGAGCACAGAGAATGCCAAAACCTACAGTGCTAATCCTGGGAGGAGTCGCTTACAACACCAACTTCCAATAAATCTGATTACACACCTACCCTCCACCATTTACTGGCTTCAAAGCAACTGCACTATCACATCAAGAGTGGTTGCAGACACAACTTTAGAAACAGAAATGACAACCTGCAGGATAAAGGTGGCCTCAGGACTGAGCTGCAGAGGCAATTACTTTGACTTGGGTTCTTAAGGTCCAGTCTATAATAAAATATTTCGGCAAGGTTTCAGTCTTTGACTAGAGCCCTGCATACATCTTTCTTCAAACATCCTGAGAACTCCATCAAGCCAGCCACACCACGTTCAACACACAAGCAAGTTTGGTTTGGAGACAAAGCTCAGTCTTTCTGCTTAACAGAGCAAGTATTAGTCAGAAGACTAGGAAGATTGATGGAAGAATAAACATATTTCTGCTGTATCAGTAACTTTTTGATTATGCTCAGCTCACAAAGGAAGAGAGTGCCTCAAATAAAGGGTGTTGTGGGGCAGAGTAACCAGGGTGGGGCTTCACCTGAGGACCTCTACCAAGCAGGATCCTGACACAAAATGTTCCAGCTGAGAAGATCCAAATGCCATGGAACAAGGCTCTACATGAAAGCTATATAGAGGGAAAAGAGGCATCTAAACAATATCTTCTGATTAAATTCATTAATGATGTGACCTAATTTCAAATTGAGAGGAAAAATCTAAAATACTGCCTTGAAGAGGGACTATTAAGAGTGCAGCTGTACAACCAACAAGAATAAAAATGCTAGCCTTAAAACTCTCTATTTAAATTCATTTTAGATGTCGACACTCTGTTAGCCAAGAGCCAGTAGACACAAAATGTGCTAAGTTCACTCAGACACTTCTTCACGAAAAAACAGCAAAGGAAGTGGATGTATGAAACACATGGACCAGTGAGCAATACTAAAGCTTAAATTGCCACACATAAGAGATTTATTCTGGTACTCAGAACAGTGCACCAACTTTCTAATTCTTCCCATAATTGATTCAGCAGAAATAAAGTAACATTCTACTAGCAACTTCCTACGTGTGTATATTCTACATATTTAGCACAAAAGTGTTTACAAAGGAGTTTTCCTCAATTGAAGACTTGGTCATCTTCCATCAACTGACACATTGTACTTACATGCACCCTCCTCATTCTAAAATTGTCCTGTGTAGGCAGTATCTAGGACTAATTGATGTTGGGGTCTGGTTACAAATTGCAAAAACTTTCTGATGTGCTCTGATCCAAGATAGCTACTCCAGTTGTTGGCAAATCCTTGGAGTTATGCCAGTTGCTGCCCACAGAGCTGACAACTAAACCCAATGGGCTCCGTGCGCCTACAGTCAACGTGGTGCCTTCAGGATTTACATCAGACTTAGCATTAGTAGAAAACATGAAAACATTTCAGATTTCTGAATTCAAATAAGTTTTCAGAAATAGAGCCACTGTGTCTGAAGATGCAATATCATTACTGAAACTAGCAATCAGCCCAGGTGTGCAAGAGCCAATAGAGCCTTACTAACAGAATCTGGAAAAATAATCAAAACTTCAGGTTCATAGAGATGCGGTCACTTTACACAAGAGTTTTAAAAATAAATACTGTTTCTGTAAATGTCATCCAATTCAGAATTCATCCTCATATTACATCCATTACAAGGATTTTGGAGATCCCAAAATCACAGAGATAATTTAAATTGATACTGAGTTTACTGGAAATCTAGTCACTGTTTCAGTGCCTCACCACCTTTGCAGAATTTCTTCCTAATGTCTAATCTAAATCTAACTTCTCTCAACTTGAAGACATTCCTCATTGCCTATTACTGATCAAAAGTGCCTCTCCATCATTCTTATAGGTCACAATAAGGTGTCCCAGAGTCTTCCCTTCTCATCCCAAATTTGTCAGTTTTTCCTCACAGGACAGAGGTTTCAGCCTTCTGATGATTTTTGTGGCCTCCTCCTCTGGACCCTTTTTAACAGATCGGCATCCTTTTTATGCTTGCTTGGGGCCCCAGAGTTGGATGCAGTACTCCAGATGGGCTGTTAAGTGGCTGGAGTGGAAAGGGTATAATCACCTCCCTTGACCTGCTGGTCACAGTAGTTGATGTTAAAACTTACATTAACAAAGATGTTTCACGGGTCTAACTTGCAACAGTTTGCATGTCAGTGGATCCATGGATTATGCTTTTAAATGGTGCTAAACTTAAAATTTTTGTTGTATCTAACAAAAGAGCATGCAAGGAAAAGTAATATTTTTTACAGTTTCTGAATACAAATTCATGGAACGCTTTATGAGGCATAATCTTTAAGTTATTCAGGTATAACCATTTACCAAAGAGTTTTTGTTGTCTTGAAAAAACTGAAAATGGAAAAAAAACCCTGAAAAACCTATAACAGCACTTGTGGCTTCCTGGTCATTCATTCTCTCACACATATGACCATCTGCAACAGTTCAAGAATAGCACGTGGCTGCTTCTAGTAGTTAGGCCCTTTAATAAGGCATTTGCCACGGACACACCAAAGGACTTCTTACACTGAAGGCAAAGAAAGGAAAAGAGGCTTTTATTTCACAGAGCCAATCCCCCTCAATTTCCTGCCACCAGAGACTTTTTCCCATGGAAAGCAAGACGTGAGCAATAGGGAGGAGAGCTCTTTTGGCACAACAACAGGGAAGATCAATTAACAACACAACAGACTATGGAGAAAACAAAATCTTCTTACAATGAAAGAACAGAATTTGTAAAGTCAGGGTGGGGGAGAAAGATACAAGAGTAAATACTGTAAAATGCTGGGATAAAAGTTTTTCACTAGAGTGTTTGAATTAAACATTAGCTAAACCACATTTGACAATCTCATCTGTCTGCTGACCGAGCCACACAGTAAGCAAGGCAAGGCAACGTTTCAGTCCACTGGCAAGAAGTTCTGCAAATTCTGTATATGTCCCCCTCATACCTTCCTTCCTCCTCCCAAGCTCATACCCCCCCATCCAATATTAGTACAGTCAAAAGTACTCAACAGATCCATGCTACAACAAAAACAAAAGTCAGGATCCTTTGCACAAAAACTCCTGACAGTTTTCTGGCCATAGCCAGTCCCAGTGACAGCTGAACCCAGTACAACAGGCTCTAGGCAGCACTCCATTTATGTCTCCTTGTACTGTGAGGACCTTAAGCATTTGTCATCACAATTCAGTGCTGTAGTTTCAAGAAGAAGCTAGTTGCATTTTAGATGGTCACAGTGACTTAAAATCTTATGTTGAGAACATACAACTATCTTGCCCTGGTTTGAAAGAGATCAATAAATTCATCTTTTGTGCCTTCTTTTTATTCCTAGTAAAAGTCATAGTCTCAGGTACTTAGCACCCCACAAGTACCTTCCTTGGGTATTTCAACTCCATGGTTGCTCCTAGTCTGGCAGCTCATGTGCTGTCCATTGCACCAACACAGCACCAGCCAAGCCCTGTACATGGAGGAGGTTGAGCTGGCAATGCTCTGAGGCAGGCTCACTGCTCCCCAGGTTGTCTTCATTGCAACAGGACAGAGCTCAGAGCACTGCCAGGACAGAGCTCAGAGCACTGCCAGGAAGCTGGAAATTACAGGGAGAAGATACATGTACAGATATCAGAAAAACACTTCTCAAAGCTACAAGGAGATTGAGTTCCCCTCAAGCCTCCACTCCCAGTATCAACTTGCAGGTATCTAATGTAATAGTTTATTAAATATGCAAAAGAAAGCATATCAACTAAAACTATGTGAACAGAAATAATTCAACAGGCTACTAAGAAAAAATGGCTTTACATCACCAAACATCTATTACAGGTATTCTGTTAAGGTATTTTGTACCCACAGGTCTACTGTTATGCTGGAAGTTGTTAATCTTTAGATGAAAAATCTAAGGCTTTGACGAAAACAGCTTTCTATAGACTTCTGTCAAAAAGTACAATTGCAAGCAAGTAGCATGTGTCTCACGGCAATGAGACCAGATGGCCTGAACCTCTTTCTGTGTCTCTACTTAGGGGTATTCAGTCCATTCCCTGAACATTTGCTCCAAGGAAGGGCTCTAGACAAAGGCAAACACTGTAAACACTAAAAAAACCTACCACAGCTGTGAACTTGAAGGGCAGATTCACATGAGAGAGTAGACTAATATACTTTAAGAACAGGGGTCTTCAACATCTAATTATTCGAACATTTCCAACATTTAAATACTCTCTTCCTTAAAAATCTCTGTATCTCTTCCAATCTAGTTATTTCATTGTCAAAGCAAGCAGGCTCATATTTTCAAACAAAAATAAAAATGCATCTTCTGGCCAGCAGAGAGATATGATCCACTCTCACAAATTGTGTGTCACACAGGATCTCCAGGGCCACTGTTCTGTACTATGTCTAACTGCCAGACACTGCACAAACAGGGAAAGCAAACATGCACCATTAGCATGGGAGTGTTGAACACAGACCTCCAGTAAAAAACATCCTGACATAAAATTAAAAATGTTTGCTAAACCAGTCTTTCCCCTGAGCTTTCCCAGAGCACCTCATTCCTGTGCATTTATTTTCCCGAGTGCTCTTCCTGCCATTTCCTTGATAAAGGTCTTACTTCAGTCTTATGTATTGGCTACCACAAGGCCAGCCACATCCATTTACAGATACTGAGCCCTATTGCAATACATGGACCTTGGGACTGTCGTACAAGGGGACAGTGATGCAACAGCAACCACATTCCATGCCCCTGGAGCCAAGTATCAAAACCACTTAATTTCAGCCAGACACTGGCAAAAGTCTGTAGGGCTCCTCAGACAAGTCTCAAGATACTTCAGTCCCCACAAAGTTCAGAAAAAGTCTCATTTAACCACAGACACAAGATGGCATTGGCATTGAGCAAGTGACTACGTGTGCAGCCAGAAAGTTTAACATGCAATTTTCTGCTTATAGGTATACACATCCTATAGTCTGCTTCTAAACCTCCAGCTCCCCACAGTACCATCACATAACACTTCAGCAGAAGTAAATATTAAAAGACAATAATTAGTTCCAACATTACCCTAATGTATGATGATACAAGAGCATGGACATCTCTTTCCTAATAGGGTCATTTAACCCCGTGCAGAAAAACAATGTTTCATTTTATCTTAACTTCATTATAATTGTATGTATGTTTGGAAGAACAAGAAGAACAATTCCAAGTGATGGAATTGAAGGAAGCAGATGAAAACCCAACCATATTCAATTAGCTGCAGGTGTTGCCATCTATGATTACAAACATGGAATGCAACATATCAGCTTGTTGCTCAACCACTTCCACCAACATTTAACTGCTGGTCTCAACTGTCTCCAGCATACTTAATGTAATTGCTTAATAAAATTGTAACTGTTTATCTTTGCATACTTTGCACTGGTCAGTTCAAGGCACAACAGGTTTTCCCAAGATTCAGGTGCTCAGGAAACACTATTAAAACCATAGCTCCTTTCTATGACCTTAAACTTTTAGACCAACTTAGACAATTTATCTCAATGCTCTTCACTCACTCACATTTTCTTTTTTTTCTTAAACACTCTTTACTCATACTCACTATTTACTAATAAAGCCTTAGCACAGGGTCCCAAAAAAGTCACAAGTCTACAAAACCACTCAGGCTGATGGACCCTGAAGAGGCAGTGAACACCAATTACAAGCTATTTATTTCACTTTCAGGCCATACTATCTTCACAGGCTTAGTCCAAACATATTAGCAGAGCCAAACTTCAAGGCAGCTTTCAGAAGGTTACACTGGTATCACCTCTGGTTGGAAGGTTTGTTTAGTTTCAATGTTTACAGCAAAAAATGATATTTTTCATGGGTGGGTTTTAAAAAAACCAAAAACCAACGATTTTTTTTAACACTCAAGGCATTCAAAACAGCATTGCACATATGAACAAGCTTTCCTTCTCCAGAGATTAGTTCATGAGAAAAGCAGTAAGGTGTCAAGGGCTCCTTTTCCACCTCTACCCGTTTGCTCTTTTCTTAAATAAAGAACTTGCAGTTTGAATTCTATGTATTTTGACACACTTACCTTTTGCTTCATTAATTTCACTAGAATTAAATCTGTTTGCTTTTTATTAGTAATATACATGAAAATCATAAATAAAACAGCCAAAATTGTATCATATGGTACCATTTCCTTTAATTTTACCTACCGTGACCTCAATTCAACTTAACACAAGCAGACTGCAAACAAAATAATGAGAAAGACAGTTTAATTTACCAGGCTAGTAAAATGCATTATGCAACTACAAAAGACAAGAAAATACCAGTGTCTATAGCGTGCTTCAGTATCAAACCTGTAATTAGATTTAGTCAGAATACAAATGCAAGTCTTTTGTGTAGAAATGCCATTGAATTTATTTCTAGTATTAGGCAGTTTATATTTAATCTTTCTCTAAAGAGAAATGCACACAAATCAATAAGCCAAGTGTATACACACGCCTACATAAAAGGACAAGTAACCTGTGGGCACTAAAATGCTAAAAAAAAAAAAAAAATTAAAAGAAGCAAATCCAAAAGGCATTTATTCCCATGCAAGCAGTTGGAATCAAGAGTCACAGCAAGTTAACAGGAAAGGTGACTGTGCCTGCAGCCTTCTGCAGAAGTCAAAGGCAACGTTCATTGTGTGTAATCACACCACCCCACTGCCTTAGACCACAGCCCCACCCATCAACACTGGTGGCAGGGCAGAAAGCCACTGCAGAAGTGGAGTGGAAGAACCGGAAAGTGGGGCTGTCAGTAGAAAGGGCAGGGCACAGACAGAACTCGCTACAGTGGGAAATCCAAATTCAGGCTTGTCTGCCCATCATGTGTTCACACACATTGCTACCCACACCTCTGTGGCACTCCTCACAGCTTTTGCATAGCAAAAGCTCTGACCTGGCAACAGTAAAATCATCCTAATTGTGCTGTTTAAGACACCTCAGGCAACACAGAGGGGCAGAATAAAGCACAAGGCTTGCGGTGGCAGAGGGACCCCAGGGACTGAGGAAGGTAGGCATGTTTGACAAGAGCTACTGATGCAAAGGCAAACTACTTGAAGTCCACAATGAAGAGCACACAAAATAACACAAAGGCTTTCTGATTCTATTGTTACTCCTTGGTAGGAATTCAAAAGACAGATAGCCATTTAAACAGCAGCTAATTAAGGTAATACTTTGCAAATGCAGCACAGGTTTTCTGGCTAAGTCAGGACCTTGTTCAATTTCTGTTTCAGTCTTGAAAATGAAAAAAAAACCATCTGCATTAAAACTTCAGGCCAGGACAGTGACGCATAAATACATTTGCAGCAAATCTTTACTACCCAGGGCCTGGTTAGGGAAGGTTACACTTAAACGCAAGAAAAGAGGAAGACAAGAACAAGGACAGGGGAAGTGAAAGAGAGGGGAAGGGATGAACAACTCCGACCTCCTAAAAGAAGTTTGGGAGGAAAGAGTTAACCTTTGTTCAATACCAATATTTAGATCATAGGAGAGCTGAAACCAAAAAGCTTCCTATCACCAAATTCTCAGTACAGTAACCAAGTGAAAGGAATGTGGCAAGGTGTAGCTTAAAGAACAGAAAATAAGGATGACAGGCAGGAATTCTGGAATAAAAGAGACTGTGGGGAAAGCTGTGTCTGGGTCACTAAGTAACTCAGAATGTAGAGCTGCAGGAGCCTTGGTCTGAGCCATGAGACTCCAGAGGACTGAAACACCTGTCTAGGAAAAGCCATAGAGCAAGAACACCACTTAATCACTGAGTAAATTGGAAATCACCATGAGAAAGACTGCAGTGTAGAAACCGTCAGCCTTGACATCTGGTTTTATTCTTCCTTTGACAATTCATCTTCTGGTTTTTTCACAGCCAGTCTGTTGCAGGGTCCTTCTAACAAGGTCTGAATAAACCATCTGCTCACTTTTTCCACATTTTGAAAGAAGGTCCAGAAAACACCTGAAATGTTGCAGCACATTTTTCCTTCAAGATACAAATGTAAGCATGTGAATATACCATGAGATTAAACTGCAAGAGCACATCTGCCTCTGCCTGCCTGGGTTTTTATTCCCAAATAACTATTACAGTCACAATATCTTCCAAGTTTGTAATACAAATTCTTTGACTCATAGGCACAAGGCATTTTTTATTTTTTTGCTTAACCTTATTGCGGAGAAAAAAAACTTACACATTAGAGATAATAGTACTGAAAATTTATTTTGCAGCTACAGACTCAAACAATGAGATTGAATGGTTTAAATACAAAAATGGCTTCAAATTCAGAGAGCAAAGACATGCTGTATGTTGCATAATACTTATATATAGGTATGGTAAGTTTAGGTGATGAGCAGGATCCTTGGGCACCCAGAGGCAGAGAAGAACAGAGCCATGGCAGTTCCTGTCCTCCCTTCAGCATTCCTAACTCCCCTGGGAAGGCAGCTGAGCTGCTTGTTAAACAAATCAAAAAAATAGCTGTTTCTACAGCTGATACGGCCCAGCACAAGCAGGAACCACAAAATAAGGGTGGAGGCACAATATCGGGCTCACAAACTAGAATTTCACCCCAAAGCCTCTTGGCTTTGTTGACTGTGCTGGTCCACACAGAGGCAGAAAGGCACTGTGAATGGAGATGCACCTTCTTTGCTCCTGCTTCATGGGAGAGATGATAAATTCTTGCAGGAAGAAGGCAAATGCTGTCCACCTGTGCAGGTACACGGTTCAGGGGCGGTGCCAGGCCAGCACTGATCTCAGTTATCACTTGAGCCCGTCGACTGCCTTCACTATGCAATAAGTAAGTGTTTGCAAAAGTACTGGAGCTGATACTGCTGGCTCCAGGGCAACCTCCTCCCAATACTCCCTGGCAGGTCACTTCAGGACCACACTGCACAGGCAGGAATTGCTTGTAGGGCACTTGCCCACGGGATTTCTGCACAACTCTGACCCTTATTTATCATTTGCATACATACCCAGTTATATGAATTAATTTTTCCTTCATCAGCAATCAGAACCATGGGAGAGAACAAAATCACAAAATGTTTGAGCCTTGAATAACAGACTTTTGAGCAAGGTTTAAAAAGAACAGACAAATCTTGACCTTTTAAGTCAGTACATCCAGTACATATTTACTGAAACTTGAAGCTGTTCCGAGTGACAATGACACATCTACCATCACATGTATCGCTGCAAAATCAGATACAGAGTGAGCTAGATGTTGCTCCTAACTTATCAATAAACCAAGTACTTTCATTTCTAGGACAAGTCTTTGACAGCTGCACCTAAAAGATAAATTTTTACTCAAATTATACACTCACAAGTTTCCAAGTATTAGTATTTGTTCTACTAAATTTCCTCTTACCTGACAGAAACTTTGTATGTAGTATCTTGAATAACTTAATTTTTCAGGTTATTTGCTTATGTCTACTTTATAATGCAAAATAATTTCTGGATTAATGGAGCAAGTACTGACCTCAGGACAGCCTCCTCGCTACCTCTGGGCACATTTCCTCTAATGAGAGTATCACAGTGACAATGCTAAATATCAGTTGTGTAAAAAAACATCAGGTGCATATAAGAAGCTCCCCAAAACAAGCATTTTGCTTGAAACAGCAATCTTAAGACCACCAAAATAAAGGAAGCGTAACTAGCATTCAGCCACTGTTATGGCAACAACAGTACAAGCAATGCACATAAACTTAACACCAAACCAAGTTATGTATTTGCAATTTTTGAATTCTCTACCTAAAAATAATTTTGCACACATGAGGGCTGGGCCCAGGATTTTATAATCTTTTGTATGGCTGCAGTGCAGTTTGTTTCCTTTCTTAAACCTCTTCTTTGCAAAAAATCTGCTCAGCCTGTAACAATTCTTTCTCCAAGTTTTGCCCTGGTTTTCAACTCACTCTATGGACAGTTTGCTTATAATGAGGCATTTACTGCTGCTAGAGAGAGCAGAGCAGAGCAAGATACCTAACTGTAGCTTGCCCAGGGCGAGTTTCTACTATTCCTATTCTGTACTGTGTTTCTGGCCCATTGTCACAACAAGCCTTGTTCGTGACAGGTATTCCTCCTTTTCCTGGCCTCCACACTGAAGGCTGTGAAGTGTGAGCATGCATTAAATACCTTCTACCCAATTTGTAACAATTTTCATACAAATGGTCAACTTTCAAGAAAGTCTATACTTCATAACTTCAGGAAATGATATTGAAAAAAATTTGATCGTGTGTAAATTTACATCTGAAATCTGCCCGAGAAGCTATTTGAGACAACTTCTGCTACTGCTGTAGGAGCCCAAAATTCTTAATTGCTCATTTCTTTGTCCTTTTGGGGAGTCTAGACAGGTTTGTCAATGGGCAGCATTTGCAGCCCACCAGACAGCACCTTCCTGATACAGTGACAGGAAAAAGAACACAGAAATCCACCTCTGTTTTCATCAGAAATTTCAACAAATATTTATAAAGCTACATAACTTTGTCTAAGTGTGGCAACAACAAAACAAAACTGATCTCTCCCTCCCCCCAAAAGAAAGAGGAAACTACCAAGTGTTATTGCCATGGTTCAGTGTTATAGGAAACACCAGCCCTAGTTTTGCCTGTTGCTAACCACAGTACTAAGAAAGTTGATTCATTTTGTTCTAGGACAGCTCATATCTGTGTAATCTTCAGCAAAACCATGTGGTCTTACTTCTTATTTTTTATGTGCAGATATAAGCTGGAGCACAAGGGGCTGGTTTTACAAGCGATAAAAAGCTGTGTATTTTCTAGATTATTCTAATCCATCTATTAAACATGACTACCATAGTCAGAGGTGATCTAAATTAGCAGGCAGTCACATCCAGTCCTTGGAGGTAAGCTGTGCATCCACATTGAATAATCGGCTGCCATGCAGCTTCAATTGCCAAGCCAAGGCTGGTTCTTCTCTCAGCCTCCACTAAATCACAGTGAAGAAATCTGTGCTCTGAAAAGCAGTATTCAAAACAACTTAGCTCAGATGTAGTGAAGTCATGTTGTGTGCCTTGTTTTAAAACAGTTGGCATTTTTCCTTGGTAAAAACTTTGCCCCAGATTTCCCTAAACATAATCCCTGCTCTACCCAGGACTCCTTCATGTTCCTCTTCAGTTACACCACAACCTACCGATGCTGATATTTATTCTGCTACACTGTATTGAGAAGAGATGGAATTTTAGAAGTGTTTATCACTAAATAGAAACCATCCAGTCAGCTTGGATAAATCAGTTCTCTTGAAAAACTAAAAATCCCAGAAATAAGCAGCACATACCACAAGTTATATCACATCCCCACAGTTTTGAGACCCTGCAAGTCAAGAGCAATTTTATCAGCTACAAAAAACAAAAAAGGTTGAAAAAGCATCTTTAATCTCACTTTGTGTAAAAAAGCATTTATTGTTCTTTCTTATTTGAGTAGTCTAGAACTCAAAAGTTTCTTCAAATTTTCTTACCATTGCCTGGCAAACACTGCCATCCCTTTTCTGACATGGATCTGTGAAATTACAGCACTAAAGACAAGATTACCTCAAAAATATTTCTGCAATTCAAAACTCCATGGGCAACAGAGAGCTGAAAGCAGCCCCAGCTGTTTCAGAAAGAACACAAGGGTGCCAGCAGCACCTCAGCAGAGGCAGCTGGGGACACCAGGGCGATGCACGTGATGCTCCTTCCTGTGTGCCCCAGTCCACCTTTGAGTTCTGCTTGCACATTTTCCTGCCCCACTGCATGCGCACTTTCCAGATCTCCGTGTGCAACAGTAGCACAACTTTAACTTGATCTGCCATTCTTCCTGGTGGTGCTCATCCCTACTCCAGCCACTCCACCACGCCGGCAGACCTGCCTGCGGGCTAATGCTGCAAACCAGACTGGGGACCTAATCTGGCCAAAAATAATTCCATAGGAGGAGTCAAGGCCTCTTTTTCCACCAGCAGAGTTGACTGAAAGCACACTCAAAGCCACAATTTCAGGGTGTAGTTCCAAAGCAATTTCAGCACCTCTGAATTTTAGCTGCCACAGTCCCACCTGGCCAGAAAGTCCCCCTGGCTCAGCAAGCAAATGAAACTGTCAGACCTGCAGTCATCCCCTGCACAGACCAGAGGTGACTGCAAATCCAGCAATGCAAATCAGCTCTGCTAAAAGAGATTAGCTACCTGACAGATTGGGTATTCATGCTGGCAAGAGGTGAAGTTGTCTTCAGCAGCATGACAGAGCAGCTGAAGACAAGTTCAGGTTGCTGAAACCTCACCAGGTGCAGCTGTCTGCAGCAAAGCAGGAGATGGGATCCAAGTGCAAATAACACCAGTTAAAAAACAGCATCTTATCAATGATGCTAACCCTGGACACAGGATCACATTTTCAAGAAAGTGCCCTTGATTAGCCCAATGTTTTTTTGCCTTGTTTCTAATATGTCAGCAAGAGTATTAGGCACAGGTAGCCCCAGTACTCTCCTATGATTCTTAAAAGCTTCTTTAAAACAACACCCTTAAAACACAAGTGAAACATTTCCTGGCCTATAGTTCAACCTATAACCCTATGGAAAAGCAGCTGCCTTAATGAAGCACACCTCTGTACAGAGCTTGGGCATTGCCCATTCCAGCTGCCTCTGAATTAATCTGTACTTTCCTCCCAGAAAAGCAGGCTCCAATTACACAAATATTATCAGTTTACAGAGCAGTTTTATAAATCATGCACAAATGCAGGAGGTTATTATTCCATTCAGGAAGAACGGACAGTAGAGGATTGACAGCAAGCACAACTACAAATTCCTCTACACACTTAGAAGCCCGTTTTAAACACTTGCTAGGTGCCACAACAGCTTTTTTTGCACTTTCAAAGAAGCAGGTCAGAGTCCACAAGAGAGGACTGGCAGAGACCACATCCTTCATCACCCACTTTAGCAGAAGCCACAGACTGCATAGTGTGAAACACACAGGCCAAGATAGGCACCTGAGATGAGGACAGTAGTTTCTAACAACTTTGGAGCCTGGCTGGCAGACAGTACAGGACCACACCTGGAGGCAGAAAATCTTTATGGGTTGGCAGCAGTTTGCCAGCTGCTGTGAGTCACAGCTCTGAAGTGCTCCTTAAATCTGATTCCTGAAGAATTTATAGCTGGACAACCTCAGCTTGGGCAATAAGTGACAAAGAACTGGCATAATCCCTCTGGATAAGTATTTCTTGCTAGTGCACATTCATTTGAATGAAACAGCAATTCAGCACTGAAATCAGCCACCAGCACAAGTTCATAATGGCTGTCTATTTGCTTATACACTTCAAAATGTTATTTAGAAGCTAAATGTTTGACTGTGCAGAATTTATAGGAACACCATCTGGTTTAGTATCCGATTCCCTCCCTCTCCTGCCACCTTACCAAGGCTGTTAGTCGCCAGAAAACACACTGCAGGCACTGCCTGCCCCACCAGCCCTTGGTTACCATGGGCTAGGGCAACTCTGCCTGTGCCACTGGCAAAACTCAATTGGACTAGTGCCAGGGCAACATGTTGGTCTCCAGCACAACCCCATCCTTGTGTCAGATACTCAGCAGCCCCCCTCTCCTCCCAGCAGTGAAAATAAGGCAGTATATGTTCAGCAAACCTCTCCAAAGCCCAGCTGGCACCACTCTGAAGGGAATATTGCTGTTTTCTGAAGGTGAACATAAGTGCCAGGGTGCAGGAAGTGCTGACCCATGAATGAGCTGTGCAGGACACAGCTCTTGTACGAGTCTAGCTTATCGAGGATCAGCAAATGAGGCATGTACAGCAGGCATCCCTCCCCAGGATGGGGGCACCTGGCCCCTGCCCCCCCAGCCATGGTCCCCAGGCCAGGGTGGGCACAACTCCTCCCCTTTCATTCCACAACATGCAGTAGTTCAAGGATACCTGTTCCAAAAAAACAACTAAATAGCCTGAACAAGTGAAGCAAACACACCGAGTTAATCATTTCCTGCAAGGAGCAAGCACAGGAGAGCACACTTGCTTATCATCACCCTGAAATATGACCCACCAGTCCTGCCTGTCACTGACAGGCATTTTTTTTTTTTCCTGCCTTACATGTAGGGCTATTCCTAGTAAAGCAATCAGCTTGAATCAGCAACAGTATCGAGCAAACTTTGAGCTAGAAAAATTACGTAACTGAAACCCCACTTGACAGAAGAGGCGAGCTAAAAATCTGCATGCTTCCTATTCCCTGCCTCAAGTATTGGACTTGATGCAGCACGCTCACATGTGCTATAAATCCTGTTTCCAGCACAATATTAATATTTCCTGTTTCGACAGCATTCAAGTAGCTTTAAGCATGCTGCAACATAGCTCTGTCCATTCTTTACCATCAGACTTCAGGGGAGATGAACCTGCTCTGTGCAAAAGCACACAGAGAACCACTCCTACCAAGTGAATTATGTGCACTTGGTTAAACAAAGCAGTTAAACTTTTTGAATTCTCATTCAGCAGTTTAATTATTAGCAACCTACAAAAAGAGTGGAAGAGATAAACAGTGTATTTGGTTGCCAAATAACACCCATCAATAAAAAAGGAGAAAAGTGTTCTCATAAGTCACCGGCACCACAAGAAAGCATACACCCAAAAGAATATATATGCATAGGACACAGGAAAACTTTTTTTTTAAGTTTCAAAAAAACTTAGAAAAAAAAAAAACCAAACCACAAAATCCCATCTGCTTTCACTTAGGAAAATCCTATGGAACTTTTAGCAAAAGACATTTCCCCCTTTTTAGGCTGAAAACCAGCCATTTGTTTCCCTGCACTTACTAAGCATGCAGACGAATTAATAGTTTTTTTCGGTTAAAAGCTTTTTGAAAAGCCACTAGTTTGCAAACTTTCACATCCTGCTAAGCAAAGAAGCTAGGTATAGTTTCACAGAGAGGCGTAGGCTGTGTTTCACTTCAGGTTTGCCCTGCCTGTCTCCACAGGCACAGCAGCACTCCCTCCCGAAGCTTCATGCTGCTTCTATGTCTCATCTCCAAATTCCAAGTGCCAAACAGTAGCAATTCTGGGAGCCAGCACCAGAAGTACAAGCAACGCCCTTAAAGCTGGATACCAAAGTCTGTTTTCTCCTGTATTAACCCATCATCCATGCCCAGTGAAACTAGCTTTCTGACCTCAGCAGCAGAGGTGAAGACTTATTTGTGTCTTCAACAGAAGCATCTGCTGATGTTGAAGGACCTAGCTCAGTAGACAGGGACTCAGGGCATATACTAATTCAGCCACTCTGAGCATGTTAATGCCTAAAATCCTTTTAAAATCCAGACACCCGTGGCCTCATTCTCTGTAGCTTCACTACATTCCTGGAAGAGCAGTGAAGCCATTCAGACAGTTCACAAACACTTAAGCATTTGTTTCTGCACACAGATTTCAGGGAAAACTAGCTATAATGGAGCTGAGTGTCAGGAAATGAGCATTCTCAAGGATACACCATTCCTGATTTACTATCTTCTCATGTTCAATCTGTGAAGCACATTTGAGATTTATACTTTTTTTGTTTTCATAATCTTCCACAGCACCAAGCATTTTTGCTATAAAAATGGCTCATACCTCTAGTTGTAATGTAAGTCCCAATTCTCTGCAGTTTTGTGAACCTCTGCTTCTGATTGTGCTGGGATTGAGAAATAAACCAGGCAACAGCTGTAGCCAGACTGAAAACCATGTGAATTCAGTTGTAGTGTGCCTGTTAACACAGTTTCAGCTGCATAAGCTTGCTTCCTTGTAATTTTATGTCCTCACTTGAATTGGTACTAGTGATAAATATCTGTCTGAAGGGCTCAGTGGAGCACCAACAGAAATCTCTTCTGCATCTCTTTTAAGGTATCCACAGCAAGCAGAAGTGGAGGCACCTTTCAACAAGTGGTCCAAGAAGCCACAAAATCTTTGCTCTAATAGACCAAGGGAAGGCTCTAGAAGTTTGCTCAGAGCTCTGATACTCCCATGAAACATGCTCATCCTGAATTAGGCACCAACCCAGAAAGAGACTGTCTTGTTTGACTTCATTCATCTATTTCCTGACTTTAAATATGGAAATGATCAGCTTCAAGATTTTTTTTCCCCAGATGTTCTTTGTGTTACTATATCAGCAAAGCTTGTAATGTACAACTAACTTTCAAGTTCAGGATAAATCCTCCCAGTTACTCACCGTGCTACAAGGTTGCATGCTCAGGGAGAGTTCTTTTCCCCAGGGGCGTCAATCAGTCTATAAAACACTTACAGGCTATATCAGTTAGAAAACACTTATATGTAAATTTGCACATGCCTTCTCTAGTTATCAAAATGAAATGCGACTCATAATCATGCACTAGTTTATAATAGTACCTGGCAGAAAATTATGACAGCAAAATGCCAGTATTCTTCAGAGCAACACACAAACTCTGCTAGGAGCTTGAGGACAAAGTCAAAAGTCCAAGTCAAGTTAAATGTTTAAAACAGTTCTAGGTCATTAAAGCAAGTGGTCTTAGAAATTTGATAGCCTAACTTGGACAATTTATTAACTCCTTAGGAAATCCAGCATGGATGTGGTGTTCTCAGCTAAAGGAACTGTTTGTCAGTAATCCAAGAGAAGTTTTAGTCATGTAGGGAACCTACAACTTATGATGGGCTTTCATAAGAGCTCAAATAACAATAGTGTAAGTTTTCTAGTTAGGGAACCCTTTTTTGTTTTGTTTTTTTTTGTGATGCTGGGTCTCTTTACTTCTCAAAATGGCAGCCAAACGCAGTGCAGATAAAGCATATGTATTTCTCTAGACACAGGCTAAAAAACCCCACACATGCATCTCTGCTTGTCACTACAGACAAGACTATGGCTTGTTCTTTAACGTGCTAAGTTCTCCATGGAGATTTTGGTGTATCTTTTTCAAATATTGCCATCAGCCTGGCATATTTAAGGAGTCTCTGCCTAGTCCCTTGAAAGGAACACAGTTTCAAAGGTTCCTGCAGCAAAAATGGCACTCCAAAAAGAAGTGGGGGTAGCGTTGCACAGCAGCCACAGCCTCTCATTCAGGGAAGGACAGAATAACTACTGCATCCTGAGCAAGCAGACATTATAGTGGGTCAGAGGGGAGGCACCGTTATTAAAGAAAAGTGTACTTTTATCCAGTCATGTACCGTGTACTGGGGGTCAGGGGGACCTGACACCACGAGTGACTACAACTCAGAACATGAACATCCCCATGGTAATGAGAACAAAATGCTCTCAATTACCATAGCAAAGCCCAAGCACTGAGAGGATAGATGGCATCTTCAAAATTTAAGCATCCTTAACATGGTCATTCTTTCCCATAAGTATTGAGGCCTACGATCCTTAAAACGCTCTGAGCAGCTCTGGCAATAAGGTAATTCATCCTCAGCGCCCAGGCAGGAGCAAGATTCAAAGGATGAGCCATTTACTTTAAGTCAAAGCCTAATCTTTGGCTTTATCAGAAGCCATGACAGACTGACTTCCACCTGTTCAGATACACATATTCTGAGACCAGCCAGGCCAGATCCACACAGGAAAACCCCTGCTGCAGGAGTCCTGATGGGTATGCAACAAACATTTGCATCTCAGGCAAGTGGACAGTGTCCAAACTGAGGCTGAAGCACAATGCTGCGCACCTGGGCACTGCCCAACTACACGTGAAAGGGCACAAGCTGCTGGCAGGACTGGCTTCACAAGTAAAACATTCACCTTTGCTAACACAATAGCATGGACATTTAGACTATGCCTGTAGGAACAGTGACCACACACCTTCACAAGGATCTCATCCACCTACTGGGTGAAGTGAAAAATGAAACCTACAGGCAGGTTCCACAAACTGCCCCAATAGAGGGCATCAATAGGGTGAATCAGTCGTCAATAAGAAGAAATGCTCAGAAGACCATGGCATTCTGCAAGCTGTAGGTCTTATCTCCAAGCACTGCTTTTTCTACTTGTCCTAGGTGGAAGCAAGGTGTTCCTTAACACTGTTAAGGAGTTTTGTGTTTCTTTCTAAAAGGAGGTCTTGAAACAGGTTTTATGCGAAGCTATTATGATAAGAACTGGGAATTTGCTCATTAGACCACAGGATGCCAGGGTTGTTATGAACTTTGAAAATCATTTGCGTGTTCCCGTTTTGCAACGCCTGGCATATCAGAGGCATTTCTTGCAAGAATGGCACAGCCATGGGCTTGTGCTGCTCTGCCCCACAGGAGCCAGGAAAAGCACAGGCGAGTGCAGGATCCCCGCACAGAGCAGCACGGGCGGCAGAGAGCAGCAGGAGGAGGTAAGGTGCTTCAGGGGCTTTTCTTAAACATGAGTTTGGGAAGTAAACACACCCCCTCTGAAAAGAGATACCTGCACGGTCTCTCCCCTCATCCCAAGTGACCTCAGAGTTGCAAAGGTCTAAGACAAAGTTATAAAACTAGAAAGCAAAGGTTTAATTTTATAATCCGAAATTCCGAAGAGATAATCCAAAGGTTACCAAGTTACAACCTAAAACTACAGTCATAACTCAAGTTACGAAGTTACAACAAAACCCATACCCGTTACACTAAATTACAATGCTAAAACCCGAAGCTCGACCTCTAATCCAAAACTCCCGAGCTACAATGCGGAATTACAGATATAATCCATTCACAAAATTACCGAACAAAACGCAGCCCCGTGAAAACCTGTTCAAAACCCAGCCGGAGCCGGCTGCGAGCTAGCCTAGAAGGAGCCGGAGCGCTGCGCGCTGCCGCAGACTCTGCTGGGCGGGTTTAATTTTGCCGTCAACTCGCTCTTGCAGAGAAAGCAGAAGGAGCGGAACAACAAAAAAAACCTGAAAAAAACCCCGAAGGAAAGGTGCCGAAACGCCCCCCAGGACCGCACTCACAGCCGTAGCGGGGCCGCTGCAGGGACGCCAGCTCCTCATGGTGCATCCTGCCGCCGCGGGAGGGACGGCGCCGCTCCCCGCCCGCCCTTCTTATGCGCGGCCGCGGCCCCGCCGGGCTCGCTGCGCGGCCCCGGCCCCGCTGATTCGCTGCGCCCGCGGCCGCGCCCGCCCCGCGCGGGGCCGGGGCACCGGGGCGGCCCCGGAGAGCGGGGCTGCGAGAGCGCACGGGAGCGGGAAAGGGAGGGAGGGAGGAGGGGAGCCAGCCAAGCAGACAAGAAAAGAACGCAGAAAAGCACCAGGTCGGAAGGTAGGAAAAGAAGGGGAAACGCATCA
>PYHW01009486.1:8452535-8463806 GCA_013186435.1 Turdus rufiventris | reverse complement strand
CAAAAAAAAAAACCCAACAAAGAACCAACAACAACAAAAAAAAAACCAGAAAGCCAACAACAACAACAACAAACCCAACAAAAAATCCCAAACAAAACGACAACAACAAAAAAAAGCCAAAAAACAAAAAAAAACCCCAAAAAAACCCCAGAAAGCCAACAACAACAAAAAACCAACAAAAAAACCCAAACAAAATGACAACAACAAAAAAAGCCAAAAAACAACAACAAAAAAAACCAAACAAAAAAACCCCCAGAAAGCTAACAACAAAAAACCAACATAAAAAAATCAAACAAAACGACAACAAAAAAAAAGGAAAAAAAACCAAAAAAACCAAACCAAAAAGCCAACAACAAGCAAAAGACAAGCCCCGAAGCAAAAAACGAAACAAAACAAAACAAAAAACAAACTAAAAAGACCCTAAAAGATCAATAATCCCCCAAAACCACAAAACCCCCCCCCAAACACCCAAACAACAAAACAAAAAAAAAATAAAGCAAAAACATACAAACCAAAAGCCAAGCCCCAAAGCAAACACCTAAATCAAAATCAACTAAACAAAAAACTCCAAAAAAAACCTAAAAAAAATCAATAGTCTCCCACAACCACAAAAAAAACCCCAAAAAAACCCAAACAAAGCCCCCACAAAGCAACAAGCTAAAACAAACAAACAAAAAAATCAACCAAAAGTCAAGCCCCAAAGCAAAATAATAAAACAAAACAAACCCAAAAAAACCCAAAAAAACCCCAATAACCCCCAAACCACAAAACCCGAACAACAAACTTCCAAACAACAAAAAAACAAACTGAAACAAAAAAAACCCAACTAAAAGCCAAGCCCCAAAGCAAAAAAAAAACCCCAAAAAACTCCAACCCCCCCAAAACCCTAAAAAAATTAATAACCCCCCAAAACCATCAAAGAAAAACAACAAAAGAACCCTAAAAGAATAAGCTAAAACAAACAAAACAATAAAAAAGCCCTGAAATCCTAGCCCCAAACAAAAAAAAAAGCAAAACAAACAAAAAACTGACCAACCAACCAACCAAACTAACAAAAAAACACCCAACAGCAACAACAAAAAAAAAAGAAAATCATAAAATAAAGTGGAAAAAAACTACATCCACTCCCCCCAGAGCTAGCAAAACAACAACAACAAAAAAAAAGCAAGCAAAACAATCAAGAAATGTAATACAATTCTCTCCCCCTCCAAAAAAAAAATTCTGAAAAGAGTCCCAAAACCAAAAATGAAAAAAAAAAAAAATCAGGAGAGGTCCCCAGAAATCCACGCAAATCTGCTGAAAAAAGGGGAATAAACAAAAAAACCCCACCCCAAACACCAAACAACTTAAATAAACCAAATTCCACAGTGTAGAAAGCCAAGGAACCTTCCCTATGATGTTTTAGCAGAGCAGACTCTGAAGAGAGGTGAAGAACCAAACCAAGGAGTCCCTCCTTTAGTTTTGCTCTTTTGAAAAATTCTCACTCCCCACAAGCAGTGTTTTTGCCAAACCACAAAGCCATCACCATGATCTGCAGGGCACCTTTGGAGTTGGGTTTGCTTGTGTGGGCCTGTCCCATATTGGTGCTCCTTTCTGTAGGGTTTTGTGAGGGAACTAGGCACATTCCTCCATTTGACTCTCTTCTCCAGGGTGTCCCTGTTAGAGAGGGCTTGATTTTGGACAGCTGAGCAGCAAATCCATACGAATCAATGATTCCTGCTTTGTGGCCACAGGTTCCCAGGTCACTATGAAATGCATCTGAAGATGGTCAGAGACAGAAGTTTTTCAGTTGGAGGTGCATTATAGGGCAGGTATTTGCAGTCATTAAGCCCTTGCCATGATGTTTTATGGAAGGCAAGGTGAAGTAACTTCTGTGCACAACCACAGCCTGCCTGTGGGGCACAATGCACCTGAACATGCTTGTATTTTAATGACAGATACCAAGGTGACTCTTAATGTGTGTTTGCAGGTTGTCTGGAAGATTGCAGTCATTTGTGTTTCAAAACAAAACACTGCTGGATCTACAGAGTCTCCTCGGCGGTTGTCCCCAGCTTTGGGGATGTCTGTAGTTTGTTTGTTAGGACTCATTCCATTTTTGCTCATCTCTGGATGTTCTGAGCACAGCTCACTGAAGTGGGGAAATACACTCCTCACAGTACTTAAGACATGGATTATTCAGGAAGAAAAGACTGACAAGGTACAGGAGAAAAACAACACCTGGGAGGAAACACTGTTATTTTTTTGAGGTACTTTTGGTCTCCTCTGCTCCCTTTTCCTCCATCCCCAGAGATCTGGGAGGATGACTTACAGCAGGGGTGTGTGATGCAAGCACCAGTAGAGCTGCAGTCTGCACTTGGCTTTCTGGATGCTATCTTGAGTTTTAAACAAATACCCCTTTACTTGCTTCTTCTCTTATAAAAGGAAGTGGGTGATCAAAGCATGGAAAAGAATAAATTTACTTCCACAATTTAAAGAGTTTATTGACAATCTTGCATTTGCTTTAAATGACCATTTCTACAGCCTTTTACACTGTTACACAGCCTAGGTCAAGAATGCATTGCACACTTTCTCCATCCCTTTTACCCTTTAGTGCAAGAAAGATACTTCAAAGTTTTCTTAAAATATGTATTTTCTGACTAAAATCAAGGGGCTTTTTCCCCCTGAAAAGTTTCATTTTGACACAACTGCACCATGTTTCAAATGACAACACTTCTCTCTGAGAAATGCTTGGCCTAGTCTGCAGGTTGTGGAGATGACGTGTGATACAGTGACAGAGGGGTCTCTGTCCTGAAGGAACAATCTGCTAAAGCCCCAGAGGGTCTCTGTGTGGTATTGCCAGTCTCTGGTGAGTTTTCTTATTCCCTTACCTGATGGAAAGACAAGGATGTGTAAGGACATGCTGTCACACACGTACATTGACACCTTTGTGTGAAAACTCTCATCCCTGTCTCTCAGCCTGCAATGTATCCCCACCCTCCTATCCCTCCTCTCCTGTCCTTTCTCTAGGTTGGCACCAGCATTTTTGTCACTGCATGGGGATTCAGCTACCTGTCCCAGACTGAAAAATAACTTTTTTCTCTTAGTAGGATTATTTCTTAGGCCAGCAGTTGGTTTGTTGTTTTCATGCAGCTGCCTCTCGAGTACAAATGCCAGCTTAGAGCAGGGGGTAGACCAGAGTAAGAAATGAAAGGCCAGGGTGGGGAGAAGTGAGAATTTTTTTTTGGCAGCAGTAACCTCTGTAATGCTTGCAGAACAACAGGCTTGACAGAAACCAACTGCTCTCAGTGGGAACTCAGACAGGTAAAAGAATATTGGAGTAACAAGCAGCAGCCACCCAGGCCTGCTCATGACATTCTGCATTAGGTTTGTTAATCTCTGCTTTTCTGAGTTTAAAGGCAAATTCCATCTGCTGTTCGTGGTATGAAGATTTAAACACCTCTGGCAGGGACCAGGCAGAGAAGTTGCAGCCTGCCCCTGTAAACTGCTGGGTGCTCTGTGTGGAGTGGGGGAGCAGCCCCTCTGCACCTCCCTCCTTTTCCTCCTCCTTCTTTGCCCTTCCTAAGTTCTACTGCAGCTGTGACCGGCTGAAAAGGTTCCCTGGAAGAAAGGTTGTGCATTCCCCCACTTTCTTATGGGAATCTGAGTGCAGTAGAAGATTTAAAGTCAACCACAGATTAGGCAGCCTACACCAGAGCTAACACTGTGGACACTATGTTCTTTTTTATGAGCATACACAAATACTCTACTTCTATACATTACAAGAAGCAAGCACTAAAGAAATCAGTGTAGTCAGCTATCTAGAGTAAATGTTTGAATGTGAACATTTCCTGTTCATACTCTGGGTCCTTTAATGGAGCGTAAGATCAATGTCCTCACCATATTATCAAGGACAATATACTGTGGATAACGTGCTTCCCACTGCATTAATACTAACAATCCAGCTCCAATTTCCACACCTACCTGTGAGGGACACTGTGCCCCAGCAGGGACAGAATGTGAGAGCCAGCTAGGAATGAATAGTCTGTATTTAAATGCAACAACTGTGTGTTCAGAGGCAACTCTGTACTGCTCCAGGTCTAAAGAGGGAAATAATCTGAAGGAAGGGAGGGATGAAAATGTACCCTTCCTACATATCATTGCCTGTACTTTGATCAAAAAGCTGCAGAGGCCTCTGCTTCTTCAAGTTTCCTGACAGTCCTGTTGTGTACAGAGAGATTTTATGTAGTGAAGGATATTGATATTTGAAATTCTTGGGTGGCTTATGTACGAGTGACTCAAGTACATGCAGGTAATTGGAGACACTAGGCTTTTTGTTGGAAACAGAGGCTTTAATATCACTTTTTCTGTGACGATACCTGATTTTATTGTTCAATCATATGCCTTAGCTGACAGCATTTGTCCTACAGAAAGAAAAACTGCATTTGTTAATTTAAAAGAGGTCTTGTTTGGTGAGTTTGGTTTTGATTTGTTTGTAGGTTTTTTTTTGTTCTTTCCTATTAGCTGTTGCCGAGAAAGTCCAAATCCTTTTTATTTTTGTGGGAGAGAAAGCCTGGGCTGGTGAGATCGCCCTGGTAAGTGGGAGCGGGGAAGCTGCTCCTTGGGCAGGTCAGCCTGAATCTCTGCAGCACAATACGGAAGAAGATTAGCTCCAGGCAGGCTCCCAGCTACTGCAAGGACCTTTTCAATTGTTTCCTTCTTACAGCTGATTAAAGGCTGACAAGCTTAAGCTGGAGGTGCCACACAGTGCTTGTGCAGACCCAATAGCAGCGTGTCGTAACCAAAAACGTCTTGCTGCCTTTTATGCTCCCTATGCTGCCAGGAGGCCTTGCCCTGACTAGTGGAGTGGACTCTCAGTGGCTCAGGATGGTGGGAGGGGTCCCTCAGCCCTGTCGGATATCGGAGGTGGCCAGAGCCATGGTGACTCATAAGGGCAGAGCTGTGTGCTGGCAAGGATACTGGTGGGAGTAGCGGGAGCGCCAGGTGAACCTAGACTGATAATTCTGCATACATTACAGAGAAGATGCAACAACTGCTGTGTTTATGAATAAAACTCAAAGGTCAAGAGGCTCTCAAGGCTATGTTAGGAAACACAAAATCAGGAAGTGTCCCTAGTGCAGCTGCCTCTACGTTCTGCTGTGGGTCTTGCAAGCAGCTGCCTCTGCAGGGAAAAGGATCAGCTCTGGGAATTGTGCTGGGTTACCGCCTCCCCCTCAGCACAGTATCCTTCTTATGCATTATTAATTATCATGAGGTAAGTAAACAATTAAGTCATAATTGGCCACAGGGATCCTGGAGAAAATACAGGCTGTGTCAGTGGGGAGACTGTAAGTCCCCTGCTCAGAACAAGCAAGTGAAAGATACCACTCGCCTCTGTTCCCTTCCTTGTGTGCCTAGAGGGGAAAGGCAATGGTGCAGCTCAGCCCTTGCTTCTCTCGTTCTCTTTTCAGCTCCTCCTTTCCAATAAGTGAGGGCCTGTGGTCACAGCAGATACCTTCACTTAAAAGGTACATTAAGCTCAAGCTAGACTGGAGCTATATCAGTCAAAGGAGCCTAAAGAAAATGTGAGATATTACAAATTCAAAACATCATGGTGAACTGAATGGCAAGTTAAATGGAGACCTGTACTAGAAGAGCTGAAGTGCCCTTCTCTCTCAGCAGCAATGATTCCTTCCCATTGCGGAAGTGATTTTAACTTCTGAATTGTCCTGGCTTACAGTTGGAGGCTAACACTGAACACCAAACCTTAATATTTAGAGGAGCACATTCCTCAGATTTTATAATGATTGCTAGGCTAAGGCAAGGTAGTTGGAAATATGTCTGAGCTCTACTGAGCATCAATAGAAATAAAAGAAACTAAATTATATTCTTATTTGATAAAATTGAGAACTCATTTTTTTAAAAAAACAGTGCGTGGGATGGAGGAGAAGCAAACACATGAGTAACTTCAGCCAAACTTCTAGAGATAGAAACCAGAAGATGTATAAAAAGCGTGTTAAAGGATAAAGCGTTTCAATGTATATAAAAGGGTGTATTTGTATTGCACTGACAACTGAAGAAGAAAATGGTTAGAGAAATTACTTCCATGTCAGAAATTTTTCTTCTTTCTGCACTTGCAAACAGCATGTTTTTCTTAAAGCTCCAGGTGCCAAAGTAAGAAGGTGCTTCATACTTCAGATGCTCTGAAGAAAAAAAACTTTTCAGACCCTGTGTTTTGAGGGAAAACTAGCAAACACCATCCTGGAAATATGAATAGTAGTATATCCTCCAGTGTTTTTGTCAGAAACACCTTGTGACTTCCAATTTCCAGGGATTTTTCTTTCAAACAATGTCATCCTGGAGAAAGCAATACTGTGATTCCTCAGTGACTCTTCCCAGGACCTAGATTGCATGTTACAAACTGTAGAAACACCTCTCATGCTGACATGGTTGTGCTCACAAAGCTGTCTGTGGGGTCACACGATTATCTCAGTCATGGGACTAAGCTGACTTAATGTTCCTCATTGCTGCCCAAAAGCTGTGGTTTCCTTTTTCAGAAGTCAGCTCAGCTCCCAAAAAGCTGCTTAAGTGTAAAAGAGGATGGAGTGATGTGCCCTGTGCTGAAAGTGAGAAGCAGTAGTGGAGTGGGGATACCAGATTATGCCATAGCTTGTTGTGTCTACTTCTAATTGCCCAAATGTCATGCATCTAACATTACCTAAGGTGTATTTTGATGATGTACTTTTATATGCCCTTTCCTATCATGTGAGGGCTCCCTCTGCTTTCCCCATCTAGGCAAGACTTTGTTAAATCTTGTCTGTCAAGGTGCCTAAGAAACCAGTTTCTCTGCTTGAACAGGTTTTTTAAAAAAAGGAGTATTTGTTCAAAATGTCTTGGACAAATGCCCTGGTTCCTGCAAAAGTGGCATGAGTTTAGCGAGACAGAGGTGGAAATCTTTCTGCCAGCACCCTGACAGAAAAGAGCTTTCTCCATTTGCCTGTTGGAATAAATATTTATTCATTTAACAGAGTACTTCGGAGTGGAGTGACCCTCCTTGTCTAGACATAATGAATAACCATAAAAATGAATTCAGAACTGTTTGAAAGCAGGGAACATCTGTGGCCAGCTGCAGCTCACAGATTCAGGAAAAAAGCATTCTTTATTGAACTGGATGTAGCAAAACTAAAATCTTGATTGTTTCCTCACATGTTGTCCACAAGCTATAAGTGGTCTGCCTGTGGCAGTGTTTCTTTTGGGGGGATTTTTATGGATTTTGGAATAGCATTTTTTTGGTTTTGTAACACAGCATCTGTGTGTTTCTTTGTGATTGCATGTGCTTAGCAATGTTTCCACTCCACTAAAAGTCTATGCATTATTCACTCATTAATGTTTTATTTATTTATTACTCTTGAGGCACAGCATTAGGAGCTTTGCATTTACAGCATACTGAGTGACAGCTAAGGCAACCCTACAACTATTCCTTGCCTGCCAACAGTTGCCCCACAGATAAAGCACAGGCTGAACTCCCATGGATTTCTACTAGATTAATTCTGGTCTTCTTACTTCCATCACTTTTCCACTGGCACGGCTCCAGCCTTTTGAAAAGCTCCTCATTATTCACATTAGTGTAAAAAAATGAAGAACGTTTCTAAAAGACTGACAAATTCAGGCTCCAGGAGGCTCAGCCAGGGGCTAATCCCAGCATCCAGGACCCTTCACAGAGAACATAGTGTCTGCAGCCTCCTCTTATTTAAATCAAAATGGCTTCCATTTGAATTTTGCTCCTGAAAGTGTCATTGTCATTTTCTGAAAGGAAAACAGGTATTCCTCAGATAACTGGATTCCAAATCTACTTGTGTCTGTAGCATTAAAATGAGATTGTGAAAAATGTGCAGTGGAAAGTTAGTCAGCATCTTGTGTGAGTTGTGGAGCATTGGTATCCTGGCCCTGGCTCCTTGGGTTATAGTTGCAGAGAGGCCCAAAACTGCCTGCACTCAAGATTTGTTCCACCAAAACACACGTCAGAGATGAGCTAATCCCTGGATAAGGACACTGCTCACCCACCTCACAAGCTGTGTGTACCTGGGTGAGGGGAGGGATCTCAGCCTGCAGCTGAGCAATGACTGCTGGAACTCTGGGAGCTTAATTAATAAAGTCTTTCCTGTTCCTTCCATTAGTTATTTTTCCTGCTCCACCTGTAGGTCAGTTTGGTGATTGCGCTGTTTCAGTGCTTGTTTTCCACAACCAGGTTGCTGGCAGTAAAATACAGTCCCTGAACATGGTCAGTGTTAATGCTTTCACTGAGGAAAGATCCTGTGTCATCGTGAACAGGTAGTTTTCCTTGGTTTCAACATTTGTGTAACAGTAACAATGCAAAGTTGTTAATCAGTAATTAACAGAATTAATTACAGATTACTTCTTAAACAGATTAGTGGTCTCACCCATTTCTTCTTTCCCTTGGTTTGTGATCAGTCAATAGCTCTGATATGCTTTTGGCACGCAAAGTCCAGAGCTTTACCCTAGGAAAGGGGCACTATTTGACCCATGTCAAATATCAATGACATATCCATGTCTTTAATAATTATGTATTCTGTATATCATGTACACTATGGCAGCCCTACCAAAGACACAGAGTTAGAGATCACATTAACAGTGCAATACAAATATTTCTGTAACTCAAAAGCACATAAACATCTTAGTGTTCCTTTGATCTGTGACAGAATCTTAGCTAATTGCTGTGACAACTCTTTTCTCTCTTTCTTTTTCTTTCTTTCTTTCTCTCTTTCTTTCTTTCTTTCTTTCTTTCTCTCTTTCTTTCTTTCTCTCTTTCTCTCTCTTTCTCTCTTTCTCTCTCTCTTTCTCTCTCTCTTTCTCTCTCTCTTTCTCTCTCTCTTTCTCTCTCTCTTTCTTTCTTTCTTTCTTTCTCTCTTTCTCTCTTTCTCTCTTTCTCTCTTTCTCTCTTTCTCTCTTTCTCTCTTTCTCTCTTTCTCTCTTTCTCTCTTTCTCTCTCTCTCTTCTCTCCTTCTCTCTTTCTTTTCTTTTTTTTTAATATTTAAGCTCTCTGATTTTATCTAAAGACCAAGGGGATAAAGTCAAACTCCTCCTGAATTGAGCTGATGAGCAATTACTCTCAAGCAGCCTGTGCTTGCTTTTCATATAATTATACTGAACACTATCAAAACGCTAATTTCTGTAACTCCTCATGGACTGAATAGGAGGGACGGGGAAACATATTCATAGCCAGCAACTCCCAGACCTGTTGGATGGGAAAGAAACTTTGGAAAAGAGACCGTAACTGGTATGTAATCCTGCTTACCAGGTGGAATGCCTTTCAGATAGTCTGGTTCTAGCACCAATGTTGCAATAATCTTTGTAGACAGAATTTGGAGTTTGCAAGAGACATGGGCCATGTGTGATGAGACAGCCAGCCAAAGATAAATGATGCAGCAAATACAGGAGTCCACTAGTGGCTTCACTTTGAGAACTCTTGTGAAGGTGGAGTACTCCTAGTTTTTTCTGATTTCTCATTCCTACCCTCTGTAACGTCCAGTGTAACTGCAAAGAATGTTTTCGTTTATAGTCGCACACACCCTGAAAGTCCTGGGGTTAAGTGGCGTACAGTCTGTGTGGGCATAGAATAAAATTAAATGCATTACAAACCAGCTGTTGCAAAATTCACATTTCAAATCTATTGTAATTACTGGCAAAAAAACCTGTTGCTTGGCAGTAATTAAACTCTGCATTATCATGAAACTTTTAAATGAAAGTGTTATTTGCCTGGGGTAGAATAACGATCAGTTCAATTCAGCCAAATTATCTGGATATCCAAGCAACATTGGAAGGTTTTGCAGAAGGCATTTCACAGTTCATTCTTGTAGCTAAGGATTCTTAAGTACCTACTTTTTCAGCCCATAACAGTGTGTTTGAGGAATACTTTGACAATTTGTCATTCTGTGACTAGAAGTGTGGCAGTCTGGCTTTTCTGAAGGATAGTGAAATTTACTCAAGAACTGATAAGACTGACACTGGTTTGTCTTACTATTTTCACAGCTGGAAACATTGCCTGAATTGAATAGTGTGGGTGTTTCCAAATGTAGTTCAGTCAGGCATGTTTTTCTTCCCAAGCTATTTAGTATGCACAACTTTAGTCTGCTATAGTTGTGTACTAAAATCGTTACTGAAGTCCTAATCAGGTCAGTTAGGTCCGGTGTGAGAACCACAAGCAATATGGTGTGAAATGCATCAGCAGAAAGAGTTCATTAATTTCTATACTGTGAGAGATTAGACACAGTGACACTAGAAAATATACAGAGTGGTATGACTTTCAGTTTAGCTTAATATTTTAAGGAAAGTCTATAAAGAACTTTCAGCCAATATTTCTTATCTCTGTTGCCAGGGTAAAGTGCTATTAAAAAGTTCCAGAGATTAGTAAATTGATTGGGGAGAACCTTGGGTTAGATGCTGATCTAACATAATGCATAAACAGTGTAGCTTCCCAATTGCTATGGGTTAAATACAAATCATAGTCTAGCTGGCATCCTAGTGGAAAGCAAGGCATAGGGAGGATTCCCATGATCTATTTTAACACTTGTTCTCAGGAATAAACTGTGCTGGACACCACAAAATGCTTTCCCCTCTTAACATTTGCATCCTCATTCTCTTTGCACTCATCTCAAAAAATATGCAAATGGTCACACAAACAGAGTGAATTAAGTATCACCGTTTTGATAGCATAGCTTTGTCAGCCAGGAGTATACACAAACATACACACATATATATGCTTCCAAAATTCATTTGGAGGAAAGCCGTCCTACAAATGAAGTATCCTTCTTTGCAGGGTGATGTCTTCCAACACAAGTGATGTCCTCCAACACACAATTCCCTGCTATTGAAGGTTTTCTAGAGAGCAGGTGGAGTTTCTGAAAGGTAGCTGTGAAGCATATCTGGTTAAAATTGCAGAAGATAAGAACAGTATTTCTTCCCAGAATGAGAATAGAAAATTCCACTAAGGAATGAGAGAAGTGGATTCCCTTTCAAATGCAGGTGGATGAGGATGTACAGTAATTTCAGGATTATAAACCGCACCGAATATAAGCCGCACTCCTGGCTGTTAGCAACTTTTTGTTCTTTTGTCCATACATAAGCCGCACCTGATTATAAGCCACATGTTGCAATACAGGGTGTGATAAAAGGTTCTATCACCATCGGTTGAGGGTGGGGGCAGTGATCCTTATCTCTGCAGGAGATATTCTGCTGATGGGCCATTGTTCTTTATCTTTTCACAACTGCAGCCTT
>PYHW01009486.1:8434027-8452075 GCA_013186435.1 Turdus rufiventris | reverse complement strand
TAAGTCGCACCTGATTATAAGCCGCACTTTGGGTTCAGACCAAAATTTTAGTCAAAATGGTGCGGCTTGTATTCGTGAAATTACTGTACATTTAAGGAGACTTATAATATGCATTAGTATTTCTGTCAGTTGTATTTAATGAATACAGAATGTTATTTTCCATACTGTACCACAAAACAACCTAGTTGCTAAAGGACAAAATCATACATCCCCTTTGTAACTGGGTTTTGCAGACAGTACTCTTGCATGAGCTGAAAAATGTTTCAATTCACATGTAGTTTAACTTTTCCCTGTTGATGACACAGCTGAAGAGACTCATGTGGTTTTTTTTAGTCCATCATTTGTTGAAAATAGCCTATATTTGGAAATGTGTTTCCGATTTAACCATGGAAATGTCAGAATGTAAATAACTCAGCTTTTTTTATTTTTATTTTTTTTTTGTTATTTTAAAGCTACCACATTTGATCTGTTGACATTTTTTGGATGTGCAAAAAGCACAAATGCAATGAACTTAATATTGTTGCAATTCTGTTTCAGTTTTGTGTGTTTCTGGGTTGGTTTTTTGTGTGTGAATGGTGGTTTGGGGTTTTCTTTTGTTAGTATGTGTTTGTTTGGTTTTGTTGCTGGTGGTGGGTTTTTTCCCTGTAAGTACCAAGTTCTTATGGAATCGTAGTTTGTTGTATAAATTTCCACTAGCCTTTCAGATTTCAGATTCATGATCATTATACTTTGCAGCAGTATGTTTTTCTCATCAAGTTAGACTAGACTCTTTTGTTGATAAGGTACTTCTGCAATGCAGTTATACAGTGGAAGGCCGGGTGTCTATTTTGTGTACTTATGTACCATAAAAAATATGAATCCCAGATGGTTAACTAAAGAACTTTGCCTCTTACAACTGTAGTAACTTTAACTCTATCTTTTTTTCACAGTCACTTAAACTCACTTAACTTTATTAACTTGTCTCATATTTACTTTTACTATATGTTCAACTTCTATTACAGGCACTAAAGATGAGATACATGGACAACCACTATGAAAAAACTACTTCAGATAAAAGAAATGGTTTTTTTTAGTAGATAGTGTCGTATCTTGTGGATAAAGAATAACAATATTCTGGCTATCATCACACTTGGTATGTATTCATTGCAGAGAACATATATTTATTTTAATACAGCAGAGCAAAAAATCATCCCCATTTATTAATCTGATGTACACTAAATAACTTTGCATTTGTTACACAGATAAATATTTTGCAGATAAATTTATAAACACTTCCACATTTTATAGATTTATACTGTACACAGTCATCCTACACAGAGCATGCCCTTTCACAAATATACAGACAGCTTTCCTCAGAGGGCTTAATCAAAACACTTGGTCAAACATTTTGGAAGCTGACAATTTGACACAGAGGAGGATACTGGAAAGATGAGTTCACAATTGTACCAGCTGGACTTGAAATGAAAAATTCAGAGCTCCAAAAGAGAGAATTTATCAAGGCACACACATGCAAACACATATATACAATAATGATGACTGTAACCTGCTTTCCAGGCACACACAGCAGTAAAGGAAACAAAGGAAGAAAAAACAGAGAGGACAGGACCATTGCCAAGATCTTGATGCAGCTTATCAGATCTGAAATCGAATTCCCATGTTCAAATGGCAACTCAACTTTAAAGTAGCTTGTTACCCGTATATACAGTATGTACATGTTACCTTGCACTGAGAAATGGAGATTGTCAGAAATGGTAATGATTTTCTTGACAACAGGTGCCCACTAACATACCTGTGTGTTTGTACACTGAAGGCTATTTGAAAAATGGGATGGCCATTTGGCTCAGAACAGTTGGAAATTTGAGTGGAAGTTTAGAAGCAGGGACCAGAAAATAAGTGCAACAAAACTAGGAAAGACTACATATTTTCTTTCTGTTGCTTGGCATTAGAAAATGCTAACAGGTTTTTAAGAAGATCAGTAAACTTACAATGTCAATTAATTGCAGTGAAAGCAAAAAACTAACAAGTTTTTAAGAAAATCAGTAACCTTACAATACCAGTAAGTTGCAGTGAAGGCCAAGATCTCTACTTGCTGTACCTCATCCTTGATACCTGACTTCTGCATGTCATTACATTGCAATGGAAACTGCCCCATTAAAAAACCATGTAATTTTATACAGTATATTCCTACATACATTTGAGGCCCAGTATGAGATAGCTGATAGTTTAGTTGACACAATGTTGTGCAGCTGAAGGTAATACAGCATTTTTTTAAGTTTAATTGGGTTTTTTAATACAATATTCTGTAGAAAATGGTTAAAATAAATTGCCAGTTGATTCACTTAGCTCAAAGCATTGCTATTAAAATTCTCTAAATATCTGTGAAACACTACATTCATAGGAAAACCCAGGCTAAAATTATTCATCTTCTAAAAATGGCTGAAAAAACACATTTCTCTCACTATAGCGATTCCAGCATGGCAGTATACACAGTCACATACTTAATATTTTTGAAAGACAAAGCTGGGATCTTGATCCTAAAAAATTGCTTCACTGATTTAAACAGGGATCAGATTACATATACAAAGCTTCTCTCATGTAACACTTTGTAGGATTCTAAACCACTTGGAGGACAACAAATGCAGGCAGACACTAGCAGCTTGGGGCATTTTTTAATTCTTATAAATGAGCTAGCTTTCCTACAGTGCTAATTTCATGCCTGGTCTCAATTTTTTTGTAAATGTCCATATAGTCTTTCATTTCATTACTGAGGCACTAAAGGAATCAATCACCATATTAGGATGATTGGTAGCAGGAAGAAACAGGAAAGCCCTAAAAGGTTTGTCCAAGAGAGATTATGGGCTGTTGTGGTTTTTAAGTAGCTCTTCAAATAGTATCTTTTTTTCTTCCAAGCCATTGATTTAAATCTGTGTTTACACATTTCTGTGTACAAGGTAGTATTATCTACTGCTGCTATGGATTTGAATGGCAATTTTATACTTAAAACTGCCTGTTTGTGATCACAATTAGAAACTATATGCTGTAGTTTCACTCACTGCATATGTTTTCCTTTTGGGAAGATCTCCTCCTTTCCAGAAGAACTATCATGTAAGCCTTGCTGCCCCTTTTAGTCTCCTCCCAAGGGTTTGGTATGCACTGTTATCAACTCATGAGAGACATGAGGATAAAAAAGAATAGCAAGCTGCTTGAGTTAGTCAGTTTGTTTGTTTTAATCTTATTATAGAGCTGGCTTTCCTATAGCAAATATACATTCCTTCCTGTGAAAGGAATACGCCCTTTCTTCTGCTTTTTTACGTCTGTAGCATGAGTGCATGTCCCCTACCAGAGGAAGAATACTGCAAAGAGTGAACATCCTGAAAAGGGCAAAGAAGAAATGTAGCAGATGCCAGAGCTTTTGGAAGAGCTCTTTCCACTGTCACTGGTCTGTGGGTATGTGCTGATATTTTCATCCTGGATTGGCTTGAAATATAGTATCCATGACTTTATATGGCACTAATTATGGTAGAAGATCTTCATGGGTGTTAATCATTCATTGAAAAACACCCTGGCAATGGCTCTGTTTCAGGCTGGTCAAAAATTGCTGATAAGAACAGTAGCAGATAATTCTTAACCACATCACTAGAACAACAGCAGCCATATATGCAGAAACAATGAAAAACATACAATACAGAAAATCACAGACATTTTCTCATACATTACACAGAAGTTAGCATGTTGATATCCCCATGGACCATTTTGAAGGCCTTTTGGTTGAATAAGACAAAATTCATAGCTTTTAGGAGTTTATGTAACTGAGAGTGCTGTGTCTCCTAGTCACTGGAACACCAGTGCCTTTGCATGATGTGCTGCTTTCCTGTTTGGCACAGTGTGATGGGGTGGGTTGGGCCGGCAGGGGAAGGCAACAGCTAAGTCAAAGCTCATTTTTCAGAACATTTTAGGAATCCCCTTCCAATCACTGGAAACTAATTGCGAGTTGCAATGACTCTTAGCAACCCAATAATTTTGCACATGAATAAATAAAGGTTTCTTCACAAGGAATGGAGCAGGATGTTATTTCTGTATAATGCACAATGAAGAAAGTCACATTTTCACAGAGAAAAAGATGAGAACATGGCTTGTAACTTTAACATTTGCCTGTGTTGTAGAGGTGTGTCCATATGTGTGTATATTCACCCACATACATCTGCATATGTGTTCACTTCTAACTGTGTACTATTTCTTTACAATACACAATATTATATAGTTTCAGGCTAAGATTTGAAGAAAATATCTGAAAAAATAAAAATAATTGAAGCCTATATCTTGAACTATTACTTTTCATTGTTTACATTTAATTTTATTACATTTCATTATTTTTCCCAACCCTCTTCTTTTGAAGGATCACCTTTTAACTGGGTAAGACAGACCCATGTAAGATTCACAAAATAGATTTATCGCATAGCCAGTGGGGGATGGGCATACATGTGGTCATACAAGGCAGACATTAAGAGGATAGAAGACATGTCCTACAGATAAGAATACATGCAGAATTGTACAAGAGAAGTGCTAGTCGACAACTCTAGTGCTTGACAATAACTGAAACAGGAACACCACATATGACACTGGACTCTTGCAGAGTACACTACTTGCAATGGGCTGTGAGTGCTGTCCTTTAGCATTAAAGCAGTTTCAGCTTGCTTACGACTACTGATGAAAACTCAATGGCAAGTGGTAGATGTTCAAAATTAGAAAGTAGAAAGCTAAGCAAAAAAACAGATCCTTAGGATCCAAGAGAAACGAGCTTAGGTGGCTAGCTGTGGAGAGAGTGCTGAAAGTGCCTGCCAGCTCTTTTTCTCTCTCACTTTTCTCTCACTTGTGGACTGATGTGTCTGGCTACAACTCAAATGTGTTGATGGCCAGAGCAGGGGCAAGGTTTCTACAAATCATCTTGGTTATGTGACATTAAAATATGTATTCATGAGTACCCTGGGTGGAAAGAACAATACTTTCATGTCAGGTCATCCTCACCCAAATACTTCTGTTGTTAAGTAACCTCCAATCTTTGCTTATCAGACTGCGTACTGGTCCGAAGCAAGCAATATGTTCTAGACCTTTGTCAAAAAGAATAGATTGTTTACTCTAGAAAGCACTGTACTTTTCCCTAAGTGTTTTGGTCCTTTTAAATGTAACTCATGTGTATGTTGTGGGAGGAGACTACTGAAAATGGCTGCTTTGTTCATTTTGAGCTCCACAGGATGTTTTCAGAGGTCTCAAACTCCATATTGCAGGCCAGCATCTTTGTACATAATTCAACAAAATGTTCAATAAGAAAAGTAAATAAATCAGGCCAAATTTATCTTTTTTCTCCTTTTTACATACTAAGTCACTGCATTTTAAAAAGGTCCTGAATGTGGATGAAATTCTATAAATTCTACGTAGCAATCTTAGGGTCTTTCCTTTGCAGGAAGAAACAGGAAATTTTAGTGAATCCAAATATATTTTGCAGCACTTTTGAAATTATTAGAAGAAAGCAAATGAGGCTGATAGCAGCACTTGGATTGGTTGTAAAATATGTGAAGTTAAATGAAGGTAAGTGAGATCTGCAAGTAGCATTACAAGTTGATGCTTTCCATTTAATTCAGATTTTGAACTGAGTTCCACATTTTCTGGCTAATGTCTCTTCTAATTCCGCATCATTGCCTGAACCATGTCTTACCTTGAAATACAAGCAAAAGTCTGTATTTTCATGCTGTGTTTTCTCAGCTAGCAACATTTGAAAGTACTAATGCAGGCAAATACCTAATATTTTACAGTAAGTTTAATGAACAAGAAGGCAGGAAATACAAAAAAACGGTCTCTCAGATGTGTTTTCTTCTGGAATATGATTACTGAACATGTGTTTTCTTTCAAAACACCAGAGGAAGTGGAGCATTTCTGTTTTCACTTCTTGTGTCTTTGACCCCCCTGAGTGCAAGGATTCATTTTTTAATGTTGTGATTGAAATTTCAATTGCATTTCCAGGTTATTAAACAGGAAACGTGGCTTGTAGGTTGTATTAGAATGATATCATCTTGTTTAGGTAAAGAGGTGCGACTAGATGTAAACATCTTTCTCTGACTAATGAAGATAAATTTAAAACTTAGAATGGGGAAGAGAGCTAAATCCTAGCACACAGAAGCTGTCCACATGAAGGACTGAGGACTATATTACTTTGCTGAGAATTGGTATCCACCATTGTGTCTCAAGAGCAGTTGCAGAAAGACAAGGCTCCACAGTGGTAGAAAAAAGAAAAAAGAATACAGGATATAATTTCCCTCAAATGGAGCTGAGCTAGTTGCACAGGCAAGAAGATTCCCTCAGATCAGGAGGTCAGTAGGGGCCATTCTGAGAGGACATCTCTTCTATTAGGTCAGCCTTCTCAGTAGGTAGGGAAATGTAGAGTCTGGCTGTCTCAAAAGGTGAGATTCACACAAAGAAACACTTCTAAGGCTGCTTTCCATATTGTTTTAAAATGCAATTACCAAATTGCAAACGATACATAATAAAACTTCTTACTGAATGTTATTGGGAAGTCAGTAGCAGGTGAGAGAGTTTTGACTTTCTTTAAGACTGGTCCCCTAGTAAGAAAAGTAATTTGGGATGGAATTACTGAAATGGCAGGAAGGGAAAGCAAACAGAGCTTGAGTTAGCAGTCTTAACTTCGACCCCTATTCCTAAGATGATAAAGGAGGAGTAGACTAGTGGGGACATCAGGAAGGATGGTTAACTCTTTTTCATCAGTGCCCAAATTTTGTAGTATACAACTCTGTAAGGGAACAGGTTAAAATCAAGCACAGAGGAAGAAGGTTTCCCAGTATGTCATTCTTCACCAATCCTGTTCAGCACTCCACCGTGAACACCTATACCTGGTCTCCTTTCTAGGAGCCTGTACTCAGCAATCAATGCAATGGTTGCCAAATGTTGTAGCTTCCAAGCAACAGCGTGCTAGCATGGATATAAGCAAGCTGTTCAAAGCATACTAACATAATAAATAGGATGCTTTCAAGAAACTGGAGTCTGCTAAGTCAAGTCCTACTCAAGGACAACCTGCAAGGAGTAAAATTAATTAAAATAACATTTCCTTGCCAAAAATGAAAACATGTGGTCTCTTTTGTGGACAGTTTCCAAACTTCAAAATAGCTGACTGTCATGGTTAATAGCATTCTAAATGTTGTAAGTCTTTGGTGTTTTCAGGGGCCATTGTGCTTTTTGTCATTGCTGCTGTTGGGATGAGCTTTTCAGCCGCACAGAAAATTCCTAGGTGTTACATCATACTTCAATTTATACTGACAGGGATTTCTAGTTAGCAGACTAGTTAGCAGTTCTGTGACCAAAACAGACAAACAAGCAGTTTTGATTACATATGTTTTATAACTCTGATACACAAATGCTATCCAGTTTGCTTCTCTCTGGTGTATTAGGAATCTAGCCATGCCATTAAGTGATTCTTTTGTGACATATAAGCGAATAGGCATAGAAAGGAAGTGCAGACCCTTCAGTTCAATATTTATTACCTGTGACTGCTTTGGAGGCTGCAAGAAAAGACAGATTTGCTGAAGACCAGTCAAATTGCATTCGCTTATAACGTGAGTAACATTTGTGTCCAGCTCTCCATAGATTTCTGTTCCAGTCTGTGGATTTCATCTATCTCACCAAGTTATTTATAGCATGAAATTGTATTCACTTTTCTGTCTTTATGCGATAAATCTTTATGGCACTCAAGCAAAAACTATTGATTATTCAAACAACTTTGATATTGGCTTGCAATTAGCTCAGATCTGTTGAGTCAGCTAGCTTGCCATCTAGGAAAATACTAACTTTAGGTTTTGTTTCATATGTTGGACATGTTCTTGGGTTTTCCTTTGTTCATCTCTTTCATTTACTTGTTCTCCCAATTCCTACCTACTGTTATTTTTTCTTTTTTCTACCTTAAAACATTTTCATTCTGGACCATGCAGTCTCCATTTTTTTCAAATCTCTGCTAATTCCTATTGTTGCTACATTCCATTTCATCCAGACTTAATCACAGACCTATGATACAGCTGGGATTTGCAATAAGACCAACTCTGAAATCAATGTAATTTTACATGTCATGAGATTTTAGAGTGTTGAATCATAGTCCTCAAAAGCTGAACATTATTTTTCTGTGACCCATGTGCTTCAAGCTGGTCAGAAAGTATAAGGTGTTGTATCTGAGTGTTATGGGAATTACATGCAGAGATGGACAGAATATACTGCTGCAAGAGGACAGTGCATAGCAACACAAAGCAATATTTTACCATTGTTGTTGATGTTTACTCCAAATATGTACAGAGGCTTCAGATTTCAAAATAACTTGTGCAGTACAAGCAAAGAGTTGAACATGTTCTACTAATGAATTGCACAGAGAAAAAGGGCTCAAATATAATATTAATTGTAGAAAACAGCCTTAAAATAACAATAAGACTATGACTAGTGGACAAAAGCCACAGATGCAAAACTAAGGCCAGAATTTTGATCTACAACTTAGCGAAAAATAATTCTTCCTCATTTATTAGCATAGTTTAGAAAGTTAAGAGACATGTCTCAGTCAGATTTAAATGTAAAATATGTCATGTCAAATATCTTCATCTCAACACTGCAAAATAAACACACCTCCCAAACTTTTCTTACTATAGCATATTTAAATTATTAACATCTAAATAATGCCCCCTAGTTTTCTATACTCACCCTTTTTTAATTCTGCCAGTTTTCTCATTTCATAGGAGAAAATAACATCTTGGGCTAACATTTTTTGTACTACAATGTGTAGCAGAGGCATTTGTTAGTAACTGAAAATGTCACTTCTAGAATCAGCAGATTAAACAGTGAAGTATGTATGTGTTGAATGATCTTCTTACTTAAACTTTTACGGATTCACTAGATATGATGAAGATGATGATTAAGACTGCAGTGCTAGATATTACTACCCAAATCCAAGTTCACATCTAAGAGCAAGAGAAAAATCAATTTTAAAAACTCTAGTTTACTATATGATGACCTTATTTGAAAGCTTAGTTCCTTGGCATTGATGCATATACCTAATAAATGCTGTCAGACATAATTAGAAAAAAAATACTGAACAAAATTTTCCATATGTTTTATAGCAAATTTGTTATTTAACATTAGAAATTGCAGATAGTTAATCAGCTAATACAAGTTGTCTTAACTCCACTGAAAGCAATGCCAGTTTCTGTCATCAGAGGATCAGCCTCTTTTCTTTGATAGTTTTAAAAATGTATCTGTATTAAATTGGTAATGCTGATATTTTAAAGAGGTCCCATAGCCTGTTGCATATCATCAGGACTGATGGGGAATTTTCCAGTAATCAGAACAGTCCATAGCATACAAGGAATATATTTACTACCATTTGCTTTCCATCTATGCACTTGGTCTAAAAAAAACATTACCATTCCCTGTAGCCTTGTCACAGCTTATTTCTTAGTGGCTTTTCAAAGAGACATTTGAAGATATTAAGTGGTCAGGCATTTCTGGAACTATGAAAAATTAGCCAAGAAAATGGCTGTATTAAGATGTAGAAACTATGAAAAAAAAATGAATATCTTTATATATATAAAATTCCAAATAAACCTCTGAAAGCATCATCCTTATCATATAGTTTTATGGCCTGAGTCTTCCTTTATTCATACTAACAACAGCAAGACTATTTGCATTTGTTCATTCCGGGAATATACAAATTCACTGTTTTAAATGGAAAAAAATATTCCAGATGCCACAAGTGAGAATAAAACAAGATTGTCCTGGAGCATCAACATAAAAAAGTGAAAATGTTAATTTTGTTATTCTCCCTGCTGCATACCTATGTGTATTTCAAATTCCCTGCAGTGGCTGTTGCCTCCTCCTCAGCCAGTATGGGGTGTAGTTGGTAATCTTTACTTAGATTGCCTAAAAATGTTTCCCAAGAAAGAGTCATTGCCACGAGTTTTTACCACCTAAGCACAGCTGCAGAAGGTCACTGTTCCCAGTACTGATGCAACCAGTTGAGTTTCCTGATAAATGCTGCATGCATTGATACATCAACATTCCCCACACCAATACTGCTAAGTAATTGATTTGCATGTCTGTACTAAAGCTCACAATGCCATGGTCAAATTTAGTGTGTTTTTTTGAAATAAGCTGACTGCTTGCATTTTAAATATCTAATTATCAGTATGGTTTTTACCTTCCTGGATATGTCACCAAAACTGTTTTAAGAGGTAGCTTTGAACTTTGAAGTGAAATGGGTTTGAATAGCAAAGTATGCAAGCAAACAAAAGTGAAATTTAAGACTTTCATACAGAGGTTGCTAAATCTCTGCTACTCCAAAGTATCTTTTGAGTTTGATTTCTGACATTTGAGCACTCCACTGTGTGTTGAGAATCTGAAGCCTTTGCACCATCAGTCAGGAGAATTGACATTTGTACAAAGAAGGAAATAAATAGTGAACTTTTTTTCCCAGTTACATCAACACCTGGGTTCTTGTATCAGGAAGCCGAAGTCCTACCAGACCTCCACATACTAGAACAGTAGAAGCAAGGAGAATAGGGATTGCTTTGGTGATACCAACAAGGGAACCGAATATTAGGTTTCCAAGTACAGCTGCAGCTTTGCATAGTGCATTCAAAAAGCCAAAGCCTGTTGCCCTAGAAGAGAAAACAAAAGAAATTTAACACACAGGTGAAAGAGTAATGCCTTTGAGACATATCCTCAGTGTGAATAAATCAGTACAGCCCCAATATCTTAAAATTTATGCCAATAAAGATTCTGAGCTCATATTATGTGCTCTGATATAAAATGAGAAATTAAAGCTCAGCTGCTACAGTATTTCATTGTGGCAGTTCATTCTTCTGCCTCAGGGATCAAAATGAGAAACGAATGTCTGAACAGATGAGTTTAGACCTCTAGAGTTGAACATGGAACTTGCAAATGGAAATTCAGTAAGACTTAAATGGCTACACTTAGAAAAGTGGTCATGTCAAGAAGCCCCTGGAGGAGAACTGCTTTGTCATCTGTGTGGTGATTATTAACCAGAATTAAAGGATGATCATCTTAGGGTACTGAATTAAAATGGAGTTTCTTACGGGGGGTACACATGTTGAAATAGTGCTCTTTCAAAGGCTAATGACACTGCCAATATTAATGAATATTCATCTCTTAGAGGTAAAGAAGATAGGGTATATCAAAACCTGTTGGATGAAAGAGATATCTGAGAAACTCTGGACAAAAGGGAAAGGAAATAGATTGCCAACAGAAAGTATGACACTGATAATTCAGGTGGAGCCTTGCATTACAGCTATGTGATTTTAGTATCTGAAGTATTTTAATTATTTTGCAACTCTTGCATAGATGTATTATGCAAACTGCCATAATTTAAATTCTGTTTTGACATCACTGTAGGATTTGTTGATGAAGGAATAAACTTGCCCTACCAAAAGTTTCCTAATAAAGATACCTGTACAATGGTAGAATCTGCAGCACTTCTCAGCTCTCTTAGAAATTAAAGAGAGAAGTGTATGAGGGGCTCGCAATGTGTTTGCTGGGGATAAAAAAAAAAATCAAGAAGACAGTCGTTCTAACTTTCAGAATAAAATATTTCTTGCTTGTACTGCAATTAAAAACCCTAGTCTGAACAACAGGAATTAAGATAAATGCTAGTAATTTAAGTGACTTTAAAAGAGCTCTACTTATTCTACTGAAGCATCTGTGAGGGAAAGGGAGAACTCATGGTCAGATGTAGACTGAATTCCCAAGAAGTTTGAAAAGCTTTTACTGGAGCTACTGAAGATGTGTCCAGAGAAACAGCTTGAAGTAAGAGCACTTGACCCCAGCTGAGAGCAAGGATATAATGGCTCCATGCTCTTCACAAAACACATTTTTGCTTTTGAAAACAGCAAAAATTGATATTAAGGCATGAGAGATCCTCTGTTTGAAGCAACTGGTAGACATGGCCCCAGAGTGTCAGAGTTCACCTCCTCTGCTCTTTGGCAAATCTGTATCTCAATAGTGTAGATCAGTTAGGCCTTTTGCTGTCATGCTTCCAAAGCTGTATGCTAGGGGAGAGGTAAAAGCTTCAGTCCAGGAGAGTTGACCAGGATATAGGGGCTTTCAGCCCAGCCCATGCCCTGTCTGGGATGCTAGTCAAAAGAATCATGAATAGGTCTAGATCCTTTTTGTATATTTCTAAAAACTGTGGTTTGCTTCAAGAAACATAATTCTAGTTAACCCACAAAGTCAATTCCACAATCTGAACAACATTCAGAACGTGTCGTTTTGATTAATAGTGCCTTTCCTGTCAAATTCTTAAATCAGTTAAAAGAATGCCTGCAGAACAGAATTAAGACATGTAACATACTAATTAATACACCTTCAAATAGTATTTTTCCCATTATATTAAATATTTATTTTCCATTGTTGCAATCCAAGGTCAGTTCTCTCACCTAAAATGTGATAAAAGTAAATTCAGAAGAGTTGATAGTGTTCTAGTGTCAGCTTCGTGTACCATGTATTTTTTCTGAATCTGGGACAAAACACAAATTACTTCTTTTAATACTAGGTGATTATATTTATTTATTATTAGTTTGGCAATATATCTCTTACACTCCCCAGCTGTATTTTAATCTCTTTAAGATGTCTGATATTTAGCAAAGAAACTACTGTTTTGTCTGAAGTAAGAACAATTCCTCTTTGTGTAAAGCATGGCATACATCCAGATAGTGCATGACACTAAGTGTTGGCAGTATCTAAAGAAAAAGAGACAGGTCATTTCTATGGCAGAGTAGAAACTACCCAAAAAATCTGTGGAAAAAAAAACAAGTAGAAGAGACCTAGACATGTTTCTTACATGTTCAAAGTCCTTATTTATGTTAATAACTCCTTATTTTGTTTGACTATATTTGATTCATCCTGCAGCGCTTTTAAAAAATACATAGTGGTTAAGGAAACCTAAACATGCACATCCTGGACATAACACTTTTGAAAATTACATGTTCTGCCCTCTGGCAGTCCAGACCCCTGAGGCTGCCAGAGAGCACATTGCTGAGAGCAGCAGATGAGGAAACTTTGGGAAGTGTTGACTTTGAAAATTTCTGACAGAGAAACATTTGCAGCAGCTCCTTGAGAATACCTTCCTCAGAGAAACTAGCAAGTTAAAACATGTCCGTTCTAAGCACGACCTCTGGAGGAATGGTTCTGAAGGAGGAGCATGAGACACTGAAGGAAGCAGAGAAGAGACATCCTGCTGGGGAGAATTTCCAAAGCCTACCAGAAAACAAGCATATCTCTGGTATGGGAACATCTGTGCTCCAGGGATGTATAAAGCCCAGAATATCTGGAGGAATATGACCCAGGCTGGGGTGTAGCTACTGAGAGGGGGGAAAAGCACCAGACTGATGGATCTTGTAGAGTTCACAAAATCACCAAGTGGGTAAGTTTGAAAGGGGCCACAGTCACCTGGTCCAACCTCAAAGCTCAAACAGGATCATCTTAGTCCAGCAGGTCTGTGCCTAGCCTGTACTGGTTATTTTTCCTGAGGTGTGGAACCCTGAATTTACCTCTGTTGAATTTCAGATAGTTTTTCTTCGTCCATATCTCTAGCCTGTCAAGGTCCTTCTGAACCTTGACCCACAAAGCATGCAAATAGGCTGGAGGTTCTTGAAAATGAAAAGGCTTTATTAAAATAGACTGTATTGCAAACAGGTAGAGAGAAGTTAAAGACACCACAACTGTACTAGAAAACCGAGTTTATGTGTTAGGATAACAGGAGATGGCTGCTATTCTGGAGAACTCAAGGGAAGAAGGAAAGGAAAAGATTCAGAATGGTTCTAACATCAGCTTTATTTATGCTCAGAAAGTTGTTCTAAAGTTATGGTGGTGACCGGTTGTGATCAGCATCTGCACATAAATATGATTTTCTTGGTTGCCACTGCTGATGTAAAATCAAACTTATATATCTGAATAACAGTAACAGAAAAAAAACCCATGGAGAAACTAGACACCTAGCCATAAACAGCCTCAGTATATTCAGAGATACCAGAACTCCCCAAAGAATACATAGATCCAGCTAAAACAAATTTGGATAGATACAGGCAGGAAATCTTTGGAAAAGCAATAGCACAAAACACATGGGGATGTTCTACTTGCGTTTAATGTTGTTTTATACTACCTTATAAAGGTAAGCTGTTTCACAGATGTTAGCTGCTTGTATCAACTGCTTACAACAGTGGTCTGAATACAATTTTCTGAGCAATTTGAACCACTTCTTTTAATGGTCTGGTCTCTACAGATGCCATTGTTCTTTAGAGCTATTATTGATTATATACCAAACATTACTTTATTGAGTTTTAAAGTAATTTTTTAATATGTACAATACCTCTTACTGTCTAAACAAAATTAAGACAATTTTTTTCACTGAAAAACCAGTTCTGTTTGCAAAATGATCTTGAAGAACTTTGCTAATTATAAGGGGTTTTTATAAGTCTAATTCCATTAGTGTTATCAAATTATAAACAAATAAAAGTAAGAAAAAGTAAGCTCATTTTATTGCCCTTAGCTGTCCTGATAATTAAAAAATGAACAACCCAGAAGAAGTTCAATCTTTTAATCTTTAAGCAGATTTCAGGCATGTCCTTTTGCCTAAAATAATCACATAATTGGCATGAACAATAAGATTTTAACAGGCTTAAGTAAATTGTTGTTACAACCTGTACCTGAAAAGCATTGTCACTGTTTAATCTTACATCTTCATACCCTTTAATTTTAATACTGAGTTTGAATGTGTTTGTACTTATAGTCAGAACAAGGTGTTCAAACCACCGTGGAGCTCAAGGGTTGGCAAATTCATACTGCGTGTTTTCACAAACATCCTTCTTAGAACAGTGTTTGTAATTCAAACCCTTTAAAATCTGTATTAATTCAAGCTTTTATAATTCATTCTCGTTAATCAAGGGAAATAAAAATACCCAGGAAATAAATATGCTGCAAATGATACTTGTATATAACTATAGTCTTTTGCAGTGTTCGTACTGTCTCTGCTACAGGGTTTGAGGAAAGTGCAAGTGTGTCAGCAAATGATGGAAGTTATGTGATGTATCATTTTAGCAACATGAAAAAATTAAGTAGAAAAACTCCAAGGTAATAAGGCCATTTATATATACACTCATTTTCTTTGTGTTGATCAATTATTGGACAAACATATGCACAAAAATACCGTGTTGACTTCATGAGTAATCCTCATTATTGGCCAAGGGAGATCAGTTTTAAGTAGCAAGAATCCTTTGTCCAGCTAAAGAGTTCACTTAAGTATTTTAGGCACATCAGTAAGGAAACACTGGTTAATCAATTTAGGATTGTCTTTAAAAAAAACCCCAGATACAGATTTTAGTATTGACAGGAGAAAAGTACTAATGTCTTTTACAAAAATGTCAGAGAAGAGAAAGCTGGATGTTACTGAAAAGGAATTTTCCCTGATGTAGTTTACTTCTGCTGCTGAGAAAGCTGTGACAAAGAAAAAATGCTTAGCTTCCTTTCATCCAAGGTCCACATAAAAATGGCAAGAGTCCAAACAGTTAAAAATAGAGGGATTATCCAAGCCTTTAGATTAAAAGAGCTTGTTTCCTGATTGCCACATATGTTCCTTCTTAGACCAGGTGCTTGTATTCCTTCATAAAATACTTCAGATCCACTTCTTCACTGCTGATAAAATATCTAAAAACTTCATTGTCCAGCAGAGTGCTACTAAATGTATAGCACAAATATTTGTTATCCTTCTTGCCAGAGCTATTTACAAAAAAAGCAAGTTAAAACAAAATTTTGTTAGAATTGATAATATGTAAAGCATTAAAACAGAGTTTCCAAATGTTCTATGGACAATTTTCTGATGTCTGGATATTTTACATTCTCTTAAAAAAATTATTACAGAAATACATATCGTGGCTCGATCAATTGCAGTGCTTTATAGTGTGAAGTAAAACTGTGGAATTTGCCTTCGTTCCTTGGACTGCTGCAAAAGGCATAGGTGTGGCAGGTCATGCCTTAGAAATTTTAACATTTCAGCAAAATGCAGTTGAACTATATCCACAGGATGAGAGTAGAAAATAGATGTCAGGAAATCTACTCTAAGTCAATTACTGCTATTATGACTCAAAAGAATAGAAAGTTTCCCTTCTGATATACACACCGATGCAAACTTGGACAAAAGATACTGTGAGAATGATATTTATTGCTCTGGGCATAGATAGAACCCTTAGGGTTCAAGAAAAAGTGAAAAAATTAAATTTCATGAACTGAAGATAGGAGACTTATTTCTTAATTGTGGCCAAACCCTTATGAACTTTTTCCGGAGGCATTAAAAAAAAGGTAAAACAGGATGACTTAATTTTATTGCTCACTTTGAATTCTTAGTATTCCTGGGCAAGATTCAAACCCAGATCAGCCATAGTAAAATGATGACTTGTTGGTTATCTGATTTATTCTCTGTGTGGGAAATGATCTATTTCTATTCCATTTTCTATTTAGGTTTTAGTTATTTGTTGTACCATCTCCCTGATGAGAATCTTGGCTTATAATGCTGGTGCTTCCTAAGTTCATAAGAAGATGCTTACCATTTATGTGAAAGTAAAAATTACATTTTACAGTAATAAAAATGTCCTAATGTTCTCCTTCAGAGAATTTAAGCTTTCTTCCATCCATATTTATATTACCGACAGAACTGAGGAACTGTGCAGAGTTATTGCAGGCCCCTTGGGCACACACATTGCAACAGAAGCCGTAATTACCTCATCACACAATTTTTTCCCCCTGCATCACTCCACCAGTGAAGAGAACAAAGAGTGCTTGAGGGTAAAATGTAGATGTAGTGAAGAAAACTTGGTTTCCCTCATCTGCTATAGAAGTTGGAAGATGCACTGTGAATAAAATTGGGGACTGCAACATGAAAAAACAGTTTCATGCTTAAGACTGCTGCCACAAGAAAGGATAAAATCCCTACTCCTGTTGCAGAATTGCCTTGTGATGCCAGCAAGTCACATACAGCTAACAGAATGGTCTTTAAACATGCATTTCATATTTTCTAAGTGCCCAGCTTAGCACCTTCAGGTTTATGTTGCTGGAGTGCTATGCTCCTATTGATGTATCCAAGTTACACTTTGAGCCCATTCCTTATGTAATGCTAGTGACTGGAATTTTTGGTGTCACACACTCCAGCCTATACATTTCCTCTCCTGATGGATACCAGAGACCATTGAGAAGATAAGGTAAAAGGCAATAGAAAAGACAAGAGAAAATATAAGTTATTTACATCCTGATTTGTATTAATTTACTTGCTTGTCAGAAATCACTGGTTTATGTCTAGCTATCATGAGTGTCTTTAAAAATCTGTGTATTGAGAAGTTCAAAAAATGGTACCATATTATAAAAATATTGTTACAGTAATTTCATTATTATAAGCCACACCTGATTATAAGCCTCACATTACAATACAGAGTGTGATAAAAGGTATCTATTCTATCACCATCTGTTGAGGGTGGGGGCAGTGATCCTTATCTCCGCGGCAGATATTGTGCTGATGGGCCATCCATTGAAACCGGGCAGGCCATTGTTCTTTATCTTTTCACAACCTATCCTTCCTCCAGTGACTCATTTTCTGCTAATGGCCATTGAGTCCCACTGAGTGACTGATAAAATTACTTCATCCTATTGGAAGTTGCTCCAGCCAGGGGGAGGAGCCCAACATTTCTTACCAAGATAAAACCAGAAGTTTTGGGACACTGAGGTAGTCCCTTTCTCCACTGGACCCCAGAAGAAAACAGGATTTCTCCACATCACCACTGGACCTGCAGAGGGAAATTGCACCTTCTACAGGAGCACTGCTCCAGCTGAATCACATCTATCACTGCAAGGGGACTGCAGCCACCATTTAATGTGACTGCTACCAACACCCTGCCTGACGGGGTGTCAGGTTGTACTCTGACTTTGTCAGGGTTTGGGGTTTGTTTCTTT
>PYHW01009486.1:8405949-8417772 GCA_013186435.1 Turdus rufiventris | reverse complement strand
CGATTCTGTTACTATTTGGCAACTTTGTTGCACGCGGGTCCTCGCTGTGAACGACAGAGCGGCTTATACTCAGGTGCGGCTTATTTAAAGACAAAGAACGAAATGTTTTCCAACACCCAGAGATGTGGCTTATAGTCCGTGCGGCTTGTATTCGTGAAATTACTGTAGTTTTCTGTGAACAATGGAAATGGAGACACTTAAAAATCTACACACAAATTATATGTTTTAGGGAATTGCATAGATTTCCTTAATGTTAACTTTTTCTACAAAGTTGATTTCAGTGCTCTTAATAAGAATCACCAATGTGAAACTGAAGGGCTGGTAAATTTTTAACAAAATATCTGGTTGGTTGGTATATTATGAATGGATTAATGAGGTGTTATAATTGTAAGAGAACTAGGAATTTATCTTAAGAAAGAGAAAAGTATTATTTGAGTAACTACCTGGCCTTTCATTCTGGCTTCAGCATAGCAGAAATTTTCAAGTAAAATTTTCAAGGATAACTCATTAAAAGGTGAGTGGAAGATAAGAATAATGGTAAAGAACAGAAGAGATTATTGGAAGGAAATGAAATTTTGGGTAATGAAAGAACTGATGTACTGGATAAATCTATTATTTGCTGCCTGATTTTTCTAGGCAAAAGACATAGTTAATTAAATCTCTATGAATATCAGTGTATAACTGGTAGGACTTAGTACCAAATCACCTATTAAATAGCTCTCTAAAGGAGGCATTTATGTGAGAAATATAATGCACTTTGTTTTTTAATGTAAAGATTCTATGTTATGGATCATAAACACATTACTGGAAAAAAATATCTTTCTCATATTAAAACACTTACATTCTACCACATGAAAAATACTGTCAACCCATGATCTATTTTTACTCTTTATCAATGATTTGGTGAAACATCTTGATCAGCAGATGTGGGAATGTGTTTCTGGTATCCTACAAACTTCCTATATCCCTGAAATTATTTCAGTTTAGGCTACAGAGAAATTACCTCAGGGAGAAAGGGATAAAACTCAATGAGTACTGACAATGATCTTGGAATCCCATGCTACTTTTTTTTCAAGTAAGGTTCCATGTGGATATACTTTACTGCTCAAAATGTCCTTCCAACTTAACAAGGATGTCTAAAAATTAATGTTAAATTTTATTCCAAAATAAAAACTAATAAACATGTAAATAAAACAAAAACAAAAACTTAGAAGTTCATTAGTATTCACTATTTATTGATTTTTGGAAAATTAATAAACATTTGATCTCATAGAATTTCAAGTCTTAAATTTTATGTATGTATTTTACATTTAAATTGTGAGGGGGAGGAAGTGAAGAAAGGTTTACAGTATTAATGAAGCAATTAGAGATCACACCTGTATTTTGGATATTGTGTACACATTTTGTTCTTATAATTAGAATCATAGTCTTCATTACATGATTTAAAGTATATGAAAAAATCACCTGATGCAGGATTTGCAAAATAATTTTTTGGTGAAGTGAATCTCTGGGCAGCTGTGCAACTCCTAGTACTGCAGAGACGGCAGCACAGGATGGGAGTTTTCATCTTTCAGAACATTCAGTATCAGTCAAGGTTACTAGAAACTGTTCCAGAAATACACAAAGACACTGATATAGTTAGGCAATCTGCCTTTCACAGCTCCAGTTTATGTTTTATGAGATTGAGCTGTACAAAGGGCAGTTCTGCAGTAAGTGAAATCAACCTGGCTTTATACCTGTTATAAAGCAGCAGCAACATCTTGAGCTCTGTAGCCAGTCCTGGAAGATGCTCTTGGTAATTTATTTTTGGTTGTCATTTAGTAATATAAGTGAACTGTTCAACACTTCAGTAAAAGCAATACATGCACTGTTCATTCTGCTGTCATTGTGACAACCTACCAAACATCTTTTTTACTCCTCAAAATACCTGAGGGACACGTCAAGTGAAAGGTTCATTATAGTTTTTATTGCTTTTGTTCCATCTTTTTCATTATGCACTCTATTAGCTGCTGCAATTCATCTTGTGATTTAATATATCTGCTGAATTAATGGTAAAGAGTAATGTCAAGATTAAAAAAAAGTGATTTGTAGAAAAAATCCTGGAGCTGCAAGAGAGCTTTCTGGAGGTTGTTCCTCCCATCTATTCCAGCACCAGCACTAGATCAGCAAAACTAACATGTATTTCAAATGCACAGCAAGTTTGGATTAATTTTTATATTTAACACATCCTTTTTCCCCAGGTCATGAGCTAATCTGGATAATGGAACCATTAGAGCAGCTCTGAATTTAGCTCACAAAGTGGCTTTCATTCCTTTTGTATGCAAGTCTTGAAACTAAATGAAATTGTGTTCTTGGCTGTAAGTCAATCTTCTTGATTTATGGCAAAACAGCAAAGGCACAGCAGCCCTACATGGCTGCATTCAGTGCACTGCTCAGCAACTGGAGCCGACCTTCACCCTTGCTCCCTGGCTATGCTGTATTCGAGAGTCATTAATCTTGAGAATGGGGGCCAATGTTTTACGTATTGCAAAACATTTGGTCCAAATGCATCTTGGGAGTAATGTACTGTAGAGGAACCCAAAACCTGTGATGGCTGAATCTGAAGCTGCTGCAGGAATCTTTATGCCAAGTACCACCCTCCTGCTCTCCTGGCTGCTGGAAAAGCCCAAGTGAATCATAGACATGACAATTAATGATTAGAGAAACACAGAGGCACACAGCAGAGCAAAATCAAAATGTACGAGATGCTAATCTGTATCCAATCACCAATTTATGAGTCAAGCACAATGTCAACAAAATCTTGTCTCACAAAACAGCATGCCATCAGCTCCATAATAGTAATAGATCAAAAGAATATAGTAAAATTCTTGCTCCAAAGGAGAGAAAATTTGCCATAGACTTTCTAAATATTTATTAGAGGGAAACGTGTCCACGTTAAGATTACTTTTCTGAATGTGTAATACTTGATAAATGGCAAGTACCTTCAAGCACAAGGATCCTCTCCTACAGTAGACAAGCCACTAGAGAACATATTTATGGGAATGATTTGCTTAACTTTCCACAATCAGGAATGCAAGGAACATGATAGGTCTCTACAAATTCATACGTTACACTAAATTGCAATGTGAGCAATGAAGAATGTGGGAGACCACAGGCTCTGTACAAATATTGGCTGGCAAGGACATGGTTTATATATACCAGAGGAATAAACGTGTGAACACCTTTCAAAGAAACTAAGGTTGGCAAAGAAAATCCAATCAAATATTATGATTTTATGGCATGGTTAGCTAAAGACTGAGCATTTTGACATTTTTGTTAGTCATTCAGTAGGAATAAGAGGAACTATGGCCGTGTCATAAATTGCCAAAATCTGATTTTTCATAGACTTCTGTCTTTTACTAAATCAAAGGAGGGAGTAGATACAGAAACGTACTTAAAAACTACAGGTGGGGGAGAAAGAGGAGCAATGAACTTACAGTAGTTCCTAGACTTCAGAGATTCTTCCAAAGAATAATTTACATGATATCATAGATTTTCTTATTTCTATTTTACCACATAACTTTTGGCCAGAAGTCGGCTTTCTAGCCTTCATTCTCAATGGTTTTGTTTGAAATATTTATGGTAACTAAGAAGCACTATTGCTCTAAATTGTCACTTGGTGGCACTGTTACCGTACTCAATACAAACAAAGCTTAAAACTATTGCAGGAAGGCTTTTACTATCAAATGCTGCTGTTTTGTTGAGTATTTCCCAAATCTAAGCTAAAGCAAAATTATAAAGACTGGAAATATTTTGCTTTAGTTTGCATCACTTAAATACTGTATTATTGCAATTTTTTTTTTCTGCCCTGTAATTACCAAGTTTAACTGTCAGCGTCATCTAGAATTTGAGACCATTAGTGCTACTCATGAGCATAAAGGTGAAACATCACTAAAACTAAAATAAGAGAAAAGTTCAGGTAAGTTATGTAGCTGAGGAAGATCTGCTGCACATTTTTACAAAACTGCATGAGAACCATGATTTTATACAATCGGAGAAATAATACTTTCAGAATTCTTCTGTGTTGTATTACTGTGAAATTCCAGTAGCACAAAGTAGAACACTTGCCTTTTCTGTGATTAAATTATTAATATCACATGGGAAAAGCAGTGTTACTTTTAGCCGGTATAGACAGATACTCTACAAACCTGGTCTCAGCAGGTAATTTCTGAAGAAGGAATTTGGAAATTTAATAGCTGAAGTGAGGCAGGCCATGATGGAGGGAATTTAACAAGGGTGCATGGCTCTCTAGATAAATGCAGCTTGCCCTTGAGGATCACCAGTACAATGGAAGAAGAATGTAAAAGTGTTCAACAGATGTATTTTGCAAACACGTTAGACTCAGAATTGGTCTGCAGTCACTTAAAACTGTAATGAGAAGGAACAAGGCATTTTCTAAAGACATATTTCCTCTGTTGTAAGCACAACCCAAGTCACTCCTCTGTGCTGGTACTGATATTTATCTGAAAACTTTCGAAAATCAGGTCTCCACTCACTCCAGTGGCAGTGTTTTCGATTTAGACAACCCTCAGGACAGCTGCAAGCAGAACTGATCTTGCATAGAAAATAATTTGCTCTCAAGTACTACCAAACATATTCCTGCATAGCACTGTAGTATAGGTGTAGTACCTCTGATCAGTGACATCAAAAGTTTATCTTTAAAATTTCTCTAATACCTGCTGTAGAATTGCCCTGAAGTTACTTTTCATTAAGGAAGAAGTTTGTGTATCCTCATACTTCAGACAATTATATAGTATCCAAAATATGAGATTTAGCGATGACAAGTAATGCTTTCACTTAATCTTACATAGGCTCTGTGGAATACCAACAGAGCTGATAGGTTTGTTTCTTTGACATGGAAATGCTAATGTATGAGGCCTAAAAGGAAAAAAAAGGAACCCATAAAAATTAGTTTCAAAGCAGAATATTTAGAAATGCTGGGGTCAAGGTAGGTGTGGGGAGAAGGTAAGGGAAATTTGTAAGTTGTTGTGCATGTGGTTTGAAATGTTCTCTCTGGAATCTGACTTGCATTTGGCCCTGAAGTATGGCTGTATTAAGATGCCATGACTAATGGTAGTCAATGCAGTCAAGAAGATAATGTGTAAAATTAAGAAGAGGTAAACAGACTTCAATAAATGAATTAAAGCAGTATCCCTAATAAGAGCACTGCAGGTACCCAATAGTCTGCTGATGTTATCTATCTAATCTTGGCAGATGCTAGAAGTGGCAAAGGGTGTTTAATTACTGGTCTATTTATGATTATGAAATCAGAATGTCTCTTGCCTCCCTAGCAGATAAATATTAAAACTTGTGGGGTCTTGAAGCAGGTTCTTATGACTACTGGGCTAATGGAATGGCATGCCTATATCTTGAGTTTAACAAAGGAAGCCATTCTTGCACTTCAATTTTCTTTACTGGGAAGGATACTGGGCCAACGAAACAAAACACAGACATGAATATAACAAGACCACTCATCATCCATTCATAGGTTATGAAGTCTAACAAGGCAGAAGAGAAGCTATACAGAACCAGAAAGCAAGGACTTGCAAACTAATCTGACTATTATAAATTTTCTTCATATTCCCCCTATATACTCTCCTTCAGGAGACTATCCTAACTATTCAGAAGTCATAGCTGTTCCAATAGCTATAAAAAACAATGGAAAAAAGTAAAGAGTATTCAAAAGAAGGAGCTTAAGGCATTTGCAGAATTATATTTCTCTCTTCAGCCCTTACCATAAGAGTGAGAAGGTGTGATAGAAAGAGCATTCACTTATAGTTCACAGAGCTAGAAAAATTCAATTTTAAAGCAGCGCTAAAACAAATTATCACCTCTGTAGATAAATGGCATGCTAAAAAATAGCAAAAAGCCTTTAACTTTGTACAGTTTGCAGGAAACATTCTGGAACTAGCTAATATTAAAACAGTTGACAGGAGATGAAGATTTCTCTACCTCTTAAGTTATCTTTCACAGCGGTATACACGTTATTTTTTCATTTTAGTTTGTCTTCAGGCCACCTCCCTCCATAACATCATCCAATTATAGGATAGATTTTTAGCAATGTGTTGTGTTTTATTGTGGGTTTCTCTGTATTCATATGATATGTCTCTATCTATAAAACAGGAACAGTAATACTCACCTAGGTTAAATTTTAACTCAATGCTATAAGACTTCAGTAACACTGAAGAGGTATAAAAATAACATACTAGTAAGAGCCAAAATACAGATAGTTTTGGAAGAGACTGTACTGTTAAAATCCATAAAGAAAGTATTGACATGAAATGCAAACCCATTATCCCACAAGGGGAGCAAGAAAAGATAGACATCCTGTCTTGGGGTGATTTTATGATGATACTTTATCCCCTAACCATCTGCTTTATGCCCAGAAATGGCTGCTGCAGCTTTGAGATGGTCCCAGGAGTGGAGCGGGGAGCCTTGGGCTCCTGCTTGGTCTGGTTCAAACCTTCCCTTTGGGTGTGCTGCAGGCAGTGGACTGGGATGCTGGGATGCTGCATTGTCCCTTTTGTTGGATTAGGTTTTTGCTATCTTGAAACAATGCTTGGGGTTTTTTTGGTTTTTTTTTTCTCTTCCCCTAAGCTGGAGGCTAGGCTGGTTTTTGGGAGGTTTTTTTGGGGGGGTGAGGGTTGGGGATTTTTTCCTTAATTTTTTGTTTGGGTTTTTTTTTGTTGTTTTTTTGGTTGGTTGGTTGGTTGGTTGTTTTTTGGGGTTAGTTGGGGGTTTTTTTGGTTTTTTTCTTGTTTGGGTTTTCTTTTTTTGTTTGGATCTATTTGTGGCAGGGAGCTACCCTAAACCCGAGATGTCAAACAAGCTGAACCAACACGAGTAAGGACACTAAAACCCACCCGTTTTGCCTACTGCAAGAAGACACTAAAGCTAGGAAGGTTCCCATCAATTCTGCCTGAGCAGCTGACTGAGCTCCTGTTCCTCCCTTCTCTGAGACAAGGAGGGCAGCCAACATCCTTGCCTCTCGGCCACATGGTCTGGTGGCGTTAAGGTTTTGAAATTTATGTATCTAGCATTTAATCAATCATTTTCTGTGCCTTGCAGGCACCCTTTTAGAGTGTTTTGGGTTTTTTGGTTAGGCTTTTTTAATTTATTTTTTTCTCTCTCCACTTTCACGTACTGGTGTTCATTTCACATTGGCAAAAGGGATAACTGGAGCCCTTCTCAAGGAAGCACTCATTTCAGAGTGTTTTCTACCAGTTTTGTCTCCAAAGTGAGACACATCCAGTTTGTCTAAAACTGGTTTTTTTATATACCTGCTTCTCATTCCTTAGAGATTTAGGGTTGCTATCCAATACCCTTTTGACCCAGGAGATGTTCTTGACTGATGTGTGATTACCATACAGAACTTTGCAAGCCTTTCCCAGACTCATCCCAACTTCAGCTGTTCATTGCACCAAACAACATGACACTTCATGAAATTAAGGGCTAAGAGTAAAGCATTCCACTTGGAGGAAAGGAACAAAGGAAGCCACTGATGAGGAGTGGAGATGGATCTGCAGTGCTACACTTCTGTTTGTTTAACCTTGGTCACTGAGTAGTTTCCATTCTCAAGCAAGGAAGAAATAGTGGAAATTCACTTTGCTAAGATGCTATGCTGGTGTAATGTCACCACCGCCATACAGGATACAATTTTGCACCTTGGGAATTCTGAGCATAATTGTAATGCAACTATCCTGTAGGACTGGAAACCTGCCAAAAAAGCACTTCAACACAGCATTGCAATATCTTGACTTTGATCACCAGTAAGAGTTTTGCCTCTGTCCTGTCATTTTATCAGACTTCAAACACCCGTTACTAGCAATTGAGCCTGAGTAACTTCAACATGTCTTTATTCTGAATGCAAACACCATTACATTCCTTGAGAAGTGAGTATATACTCACTTGTTAGGGTCCTTGGTTAATGAGCACAGATTTTGAAAGCTTGCTAGAGCATATCTCTAATCTTCTGCTCAGATGATAAATCAGTGTTTCTAAAATATTCTACTTCGTGCATTCTCAAAATAAATTTCTTTCTCTCTACCCCATAGTTTATAAAATACAAATAAGAGCAAAATCTCTCCTGAAACTTAAGTGGATTGCATACTCCTGAAATTTAAAATGAAGAACACCATGTAGCCATTTAAATTCAGTAAATATGCATATTATAGGCTAAAATGTTCTGAACTTCCCTTATGTGCACTCATGGCCCTTGTTCAGCATAAACTGTCCAACTCTGCTAGAAATGAGTGTAGAAAAACACAGGTCAACTTTTGTCTAATTTTCAGATGCAAAACATGAAAAGAGCTGTGATGAGTAATGGAAAGCTTAAATGTTTTATTTTCCTTTAAATGTCTGCTGTTGTCACATTTCTGCATGTAAATTTTCTAAATTTTCTCCTTTTAGTTAAAGATCTAATATAAAGCTACATTATATGGCACCATCTGCAGCTCTTTGTTACTGCTCTGATGCTCTTTTATATATACATTTTGAATCCAAATTATTTATTTAATTAATTTATTTAATCCCAATAACACCTTTGTAATGCCATTGACTGAGGGAAAAAGTAGTGCTGGGATGCCTATAGGTCAGTGGTTTATATCCATCCTGAGTTTAATGACCAACAGACATTTTTCAAATGGATTTGTGTAGCTAACTAAGGCTAACTATGGAAGAAAGATTAAACTTAAATTTTTTGTGTGTCTATATGGTCTAGAAGCATTTTATGAAAACCCTGCTATCAAAAACCAGCAATAGCTGAACTTTCTTATCTTGACAACCAGATAAAAGAAAACCTATAAATTGTAATATATTTTTCCAATATGAGTAAGATCTAGTCAATAACTACATCGAGTTTACAATTGAGACTTAAAACCATAAAGATGATGTTTCAAGCACTCAGCTATAAATAAATAAATAAATTAAATAGGCCACCAAGGGTTAATATGTAGCTGAAAATCTCATTACAAGGACTGTGGCACATAATTGATCTGACTGTTTGGCTGACTGAGTCAGTGGCCCCAGAGATTTATGTACTCATGCATTTCTACAAAGTCCTGGCTTGGGTCTGGCTCTGTGCAGCTGTTCAATGGAGGTACTTCACAATCTGCAAAACAAAGAGTAAAATCTGCCAACCACAACACTGACAACATCACAACTTAGAGGCTTGTCAGTCTAAGAAAAGGTTATGTCAAGCTTTCCAGAGATGATGGTTCAAACAGATGCAATTAATGTCAGAAATGGGGGGAGACAGCATGTTAAGGGACGCTGCTGTCAGGGCTTCAATATAACATGGCCAATATTGGCATCAAGATTATGCAACCAAATGTCATTGAAATGTGCTTCAAACTTTGTATGAACTTCGTCGGTATGTAACTTTAAATTTGTGTTAAGTTTTTTACCTACATTTTCCTACGTGTGCTTAGCAGTTTTCCACTACTTTATTTAGGAATTGAAAAATGGCTTTGTATTAATTTTGGCATCTGTTTGGATGGCGCTAGAGTATGATAAGAGTAAATCATTGAGAGCAGACAGAATCCAGACAGAATCCATAAGACAATGTAAAATTGTCAAATGCCCTGTGCAGTAGCCATTATGAAGGAAGTCTATAAAGAAACACTTGTCTGCAACAAAATCTCTTCTTATGGTTGTCCTACCCATCCACAAAATACAGATTCAATGATATCTATGTATTCTTGTGTGGTGCCCTCCACACAAGGTGGTGTGTGGTCTATCCCCAGCCCTGAGGACACCAACGGTGCTAAGTTTGATGTGATGCATTGTTGCAGACACTACTAAAAGCAGCAGTTAGATGTGGAAATTAATTGAAAATGTAAGTGTTCTTGTCCTGCTCCAGGACTCCCAGTGATTTATGTGCATCTGGACTAAGGATATTTAAATAATGGGCTCATGGAAAAGAAGGAAAGAGAAGCAATTAATCAAAAAGGACAATCAGTAAAAGGCACAATGAAACACTGTAGCTTATAAAAAGAAAATGGGGCCTCCTTATCTAGCTTAATGTAGAAACAAAACATTAATTGAAATGCTGGAACAATATTTGAAGAATACCAAGTAGATATGTCTTTTACCAATGATACACATTTTATCTTTTGTGTGCTGCTGCAGTGTAACAACAGAATATCTCCACAATTCAAGAAACTCTTTCAAAATTTAACTCTATTGTTTTTAATTGTTCAAAAGATGTTGCAAGAAAAATCTAATTTTCAATGAGCACTTCAGTGCTGTGATTTGTCTTATTTCCTTTTTTTTTCTTTTGCAATTTTTGTTTTCACTTGCCTCTTGTTTGCTCTTAAAAAATTACATTAATGTATTTTTGCATATGCATAATCACATGAATTTTGCATCTGTTGTAGAACAATCACAAAATCAAACATAAGTTTTTAGTGATTTAACATTAAAAATATTAAAAAAGAAATCTTATCAGATTAGCATTTTCCTTGTCTCTAAAAGTGCAAAGCAAGGTTAATGCCTGACACTGCAGGCACTTCTGCTGGTCAGTCTGAACAGGTTTCTAAAGCAGCTTTAGTAACCTGGATGTAATTTTCCTTAAATTATACTCAAGGCCACTTCATTATGTGAAACTGAATTTTCATTGAGAGTGAGGCTGAGAAGCTGACAATTTTATTGTCATAAGAATGATTGACTATTACTACGGTTTCCTTGGAAAATTATGTTTATGGCATTGAACGATGATATTTATGGCAACAGTCTGTTCACCTGTCTGTCAGTTCCTCCATCAGCCTTCTTTAAAGCCATTGAGCTACTTCAATCAAATGTCACAGGAAGTAATACTCCCAAAGATAGTTGCATTCTACAAAACCTTGTGAAGAATGCTGCCCAGGCAGAGAAGAGAGAGCCCATGGGAAGACGAAGGAAAAGGCAGAAGATAGCAGTGGTCCCTCAGGAATGCTGGAGCCTACCTGGGGATAGAGACTGCAGCATAACCACCCAAAGCATTGGCTTTGGCACTGGTCTGACCCAAGCTGAAATGAGTGACCTTCTAGCTGAGAGCAGCTAGGCCAGAGCAGGGCTGTATTGCACCAGGGAGCATGGTGAGAGTGTGGATATCTGAGTGTTTCCTATAGCAGAGTTCTCAGGGAAAGAAAGGGGAACTGTAGAGACTATAGCAGCAAGGGACCTAGAAAAAGCAAGGAGAAACTAAGGATTGCTGTGGTGCCATGTAAGCAACATAGAGGAAGATAGGGCAGAAGGGAGTTTGCCAGGATAAAAGGTGATTGACAGAAACCCCCAGGAAACTGAGGCTCATATCTTCTTTGCTCACAAAACAATTTGCTAGATTTTTACTGAACCTCTCCATAAACAAATTTTCTCTTTCACCCTCAACCTAAAGTGCCAAGAAAAAGGTTATATTTGAAGCTCACTAATGAGCATCTTTAGTATTCATTAAGTAGATGTGCTAAAAGCTACTTACAGTAAATTCACAACCATAAGGCGCACCTGACTATAAGGCGCACCCCCCGAGAGTCAGCAAAAATTGCAACATTGTAGATGAGATAAGGCGCACCCGTCTATAGGGCGCACTTTTTTTTTTAAGCGAGGCTCCGCCCCCAGCTCCCCCTGCGAGGTTGCTGTCTGAGGCCCCGCCCCCACCCGGCAGCCATTGGTCCCTGGGCCCGCATGGACCCGACAGGGGTGGCGCCGCGGGCCCCCAGGCCTGCCTCCTCCCAGTGGCCATGGGCCCCAGGCCCGCCTGGAACCGGGAGGCGCGGTGCTGCGGGCCCCTGGACCTGCCTGTACCCG
>PYHW01009486.1:8391814-8405118 GCA_013186435.1 Turdus rufiventris | reverse complement strand
CCACTGCTCACGGCTCGCACTTCCAGGGTGGCAAATGTTGCAACTTTGTACTTCATATAAGGCGCACTGGACTATAAGGCGCACTTCCAGGTTTGGGGAAAAATTTTAGTAAAAAGCCTTATAGTCGTGAAAGTACTGTAAATTTCTAGGGCTTGCAAAGATAAACATTGAAATGACCATATCAAACTCTGCATTAGAGGACAGAAAATAAAAACCCTTATAAAAGTGGTTTGTTTTGCTCTCCTAGCTAGATTTGCATAAGTGGCTCTTCTAAATTCTGCTGTATTCTGCCTTTATTGTTTTTCCTAAAGATGAAGATTATTTTCAAGTACACATTCAGTGTGATTTAATTTAATATTATTATTTCAAATGATGAACAATTCACAAGCAGAAGTTGATAACTAAAGTTAACATTGAAACTGCCCTGTACACACTTCAACCAACACATTTTAAAAATACATAGTTTCATCTGCAGAATACCTGATGAATGTAAGTGCATTAAGTATTTGCAGGGGGGAAGCAAAGCACATTGGGGATCAATCACTTTGTCTCTTAGAGGAATGTAAAGCAGATCAACAGATGCTGTGTTATGTAGTAGATGCTTTTATGTCTGATCTATTCCATTTGTACAGCATGACAAAGTCGCTCAAAAAATGCAGATTCAACTTAATAAAGCTCTAAATTCTTTAAACTTTAAGTGGTATTTTTCATTTGTTAAGGCTGATTCTGAAGACAGAAGATATATCAGAACGAAAATTGTATGAGGCACATTTGAAGATTTGTTCTTGGTTTTAAATTTTGGTTCACATGTTTCCTCCAGGTCTGAAAAACAGAACAGTATATTGATTTCAAATCCTGCAGATTTCTTGGTGCATTCATTGACTTTTTACAATTTAGAAAAAAAACATTGTTTTCCTCCCCAGGCCATCCTCTTTGGCATTTCTCTTTGTACTGGACAACTGATGAAATTCAGATATCTTCTTCAAAAAATAGAAACTGCTATATAATAAAAAATGGCCTTGGGTTCAGCTTTTTCCCAAACAGCTGTTGCTGTGTCACGAATTTGTTCTGAATTACCATGAAAACGAAGATTTTTAGAGACATGTTTGAGGAAAACAATAGGAAAGAAAAACAGTATTAAGAAGTTGGAGTTTTTTAAAAATGAGAGTCTAGATTTGTAAAAATTAAAGAAGGATCAAGTTATAAATTTTATTTTCTACCAATGCAAGGTTATTTGGCCAGGAAGCTTTCAATCTTCCATTTGGAGCTACCAGCCAGAATAATTTGGTAGACAGGCATTTTCCTGCATATATTGGGAATATTCAATACTAGTTCTATTTCTAATTTTTTAAAATTCTGATTTTTTTTTCTTCATTTGCTGTTATCTTGTCTACCCCAACACAGTGTGAAGGAACAGCGTCTGTTTAATAGAACAGTGGTGAGGGAACTTTGAGGGGCATGCAGTGCATCAACTTGCTTCAAACTAGAATTAACAATGGCCCCTGCAACAGAAATTTCAATACCTAGAGTTTCACTATCACAGCAGTTTCATTTAGATGCTTAGCTAACAGACCAATATAAAATCTTTTTCATTATCTATACTACCTTCCTTTGACAGAAATATTAGCTCAGTCTTTAAATCCACACTTAACAGCTCCTATCACTCGAAAGGATCCAGGTCTGCTCACCAGAAGTGCTGAAAGATGGATGCCTCCTAAGATCTTCCTGCTTTTATTACTCATCAAGTACTTGTACTTGCCGTGCCCTAAGCCTTTAACCCACAGACAGTATGTAGCATTAGCCCTGGAATTTTTAACCCAATGTCACTGCTGCCATGTGACACTGAGAAACCCTTTAGCCCAACAAAAACCCAGCTAGAATAAGGGAGTTAAAAGGTTTTCTTTTTTCATTGCTGCTCCACAATTTTAGTCCATCATGTTCTCAGTTAAATCTGCAGCAGGCTGAGAGGTTAATTCCTCCATTAACACTGCCTGATGCTTTACATCCTGTGAGTTGCACAGTGAGCCAGTAGCTCTCTATCTCCTCATCTGCATAGATGCTGCATGCAGCTCTGCTGTCTTGCCTGTTTTACTACAATACAGTTCATGGTTCTTTCATGCAGAAGGGGATTTCATTTCAGTTTTGAAGATAGGTTTATCTCTTTTAATCTTCAGTTGGATGACACAATAACAGAGCAAACATGACATGGAAAATACAACAGTTGTCAAGCCACCATGCTAGAAGGGTGACAAAATTTTAATTGCCAGTAGAGTTAATTTCTTCAGTTGAATTTTACTGCTTTACAGCAACAATCTTCCGCTACAAATTGACAAGTATTGTTCAGGCCAGTTTGCAAGCCACTTCTTACTCAAAAGAAAAACAGGTTGGTCCATTCTTCTCACATTTGCACTCAGATAGAAGCCATTATGGACCCTGTGCCGACAAAAAGCCTTATCTAATTATGGAAAGTAGAATTAAGAACAGGCAACAGGTCTCCATTGGTTGGTCTTGTGAATTTAGTGTGGTTTTAAACTATGAAGGACAGGCTCTAGTTTCATGTGCCCTTGAAAACATCCAGTGAATTAAGATTGTATAAATATATTTGGCAGCTCATGTTAGTACTATGTACCAACTGTATTTAAAACTTAAATTCTATCCCATCTAAATTAAGTCTCAGTTTCTTCCCTTTGAATTCATTTAATCATATTGACAGGAGAAAAGTAATAAGCAAAAACCTTCAGAGAGAATAGAAGTAAATATATTTTACAGATCAGGAAATTAATACAAAATTTCCAGTAGGAGACATAATAAACATTTTAAAAATAGAAGTTATTGTTAATATTTTAAATACAATGCTTTGCAAGTCAAGAGTGAGTGCATTATTTGAACACTTCTATGTCTGTTTTTTTAAGTTCTGTGTTACTGTAAAGAACTTAATCTCTCAAAAAAACCCCATAAATTCAGGAAAAATGGCCTTCTCTAGTAAAACTCTAATGACTGAAGTAGAAATAAAATTTGTGACTAGTTACTAGTTTATAATTTTTGACTGTGACTTCTAGTCACAGAATAAAACACCAGTTGATTGCTAATGCAATAGAAAACTGCTGGAACAGAGAACATATTAATATATCCCCACTTACAACCAGAGAGAAACATTACACCTAGGCAAGAAATCTTCTCTTCTGAAATGGAATGCTGTTTCCTTGAACTTTCTATTTCCACAGTTTTTTACTTCAAGTTTCTTGAATGGTGCTAAATATCCCTCTTAAGAACACAAGTAAATGGTCCTCAATTAACTAGGGGAAAAAAAACAACTCTACTGATGAAAAATGAATACAGTAATTTCACGATTACAAGCCGCACTGACTATAAGATGCATCCTCCAGGTGTCGGCAACATTTTGTTCTTTGTTCATACACAAGCCGCTCTGTCGTTCGTAGCGAGGATCTCCAGGTAACTTTCACAAAGTGGCCAATTAGTAACAGAATCGCGGGAACGCGGGGTTTACTGGCTTGGGGCCGTGCGGACTTGGCCCAGCGCTCCCCCCTGCCACCGCCGTGGAGCTGCTCTGGCCCAGCTCGGCTCCCCCTCCCCTGCCGCGGAGCTGCCCCAGTTTGGGGCTGCTGCATGCTCACATTTCTGGTTGGCAAATTTCTGAATTTTTTTTCATATATTAGCCACTCCAAAATATAAGCCGCACTTCTGGGTAGGGAGAAAAAATTACAGTAATTTCATGATTACAAGCCACACAATTTTGACTAAAATTTTGCTCCCAAACCAGAAGTGCGGCTAACATTCAGGAGCGGCTTACATATGAACAAATTTTGGAAATTTCCCAACCAGGAAGTCCAAGCCAGCAGCAGCCCCGAGCCAAGGTGGAGCCCGCCCGGCCCCGGGCAGTGGCAGGGCAGTGGCAGCACAGCAGCAGGGCTGCCCAGCCCCGGGGGCCGCAGCAGCAGCAGTCAGGAACGCCCCTCTCCTTCTTCCCAGCGGCAGCAGTCAGGGATGCCCCTCTCCCTCCTCCCGGCAGCACTGGCCAAGGACGTCCCTCTCCCTCTTCCCAGCAGCAGCAGCCAGGAACACCCCTCACCCTCATCCCGGTGGCACCGGCTGGGCACGCTACTCCCTCCTCTCCCTGTGGCAGCGGTGAGAGGGGCTGGGGCCACTCTCTGGCAGCCGTCCTGAGCAGGGCCAAGCCAGTAAACCCTGCGATCCCGCGATTCAGCTACTATTTGGCAACTTTGTGAAGGTTGCACACTGATCCTCACTGCGAATGAAAGTGCGGTTTACAATCTGGTGCGGCTTATTTATGGAGGAAAAAAAAAACATTGCTGACACCCCAGAAGTGCGGCTTATAATCGTGGAGTTACTGTAAATCAAAATGGTGCGGCTTGTAATCGTAAAATTACTGTACTTTAGGTGAAGATCTGTCATGCAATGTGATTACACTGGTCTGAACATTTGTTTAAACTTACTTTAGTTTTTGCACTGAGTGCAAAGAAGTATTTTTCCAATTTCCTCGAAATGTTTTAGGGAATAATGGAGCCTAATTTAATTGGATTTTTTGCGTATATGTGGAAGTAATGTCTTTTACCATACCACGGAGACTTGCTCACTAATGTCATTCGACTTGTCTATCTCCTCTCTTCTCTGGTAAATACCAGAAGTGGGGTGTGAGAGTCTGAAAAAAGCTTCAGGTTCCACTAGCAGCTTATGCTGTAACAGTCTGGATACCTCACCATCCTGTTCTCTACCTGGCAATCTAATTTCTTTTTAGTCAAAAATTCCTCTTCTTATTCAAGTATAAGATTTAAGAACAAATTAAGTCAGTATTAGTTTATGACTAAGCAAAATACTCTAGTGAATTTTGCAAATTTCAAAAGATTTCCCTATAGACTATGAAGCCAGAAAAGGCTTGTGACTCTTACAGGCAAAACACATAAAATTAGACAGAATATCAAAACTGATAGGCTAAGGACACTAAAATCCTCATCTAGATTCCTTTGATGTTTAATTTGGACATATGTTACAATAAAAATTGAGACAGATTTTTACAATCATGGCACAGAAAATTTTCCTCTTTTTATAACTGATAAAACAAATTTCATAATTCTTTTAAATTCCTATTATCAAGAATTTATTTATTTATTTATTTATTTATTTATTCTCTTTCTTAGAATTCCTCATTATTTGAAAAATGAACTTTTTCAAAAGACTATTGTAATACACAGTTAATGCATTTTACAGTCTTTGAACTACTCCACCTTGAAACAGGTTGCTGAAATTAAAATTGCAGAAGTATTTACAGCATGGTTTTTATTTCTTCTATCCAGTCAGATACAAGCACTGTAGAGAGGGGTTCCTTTTTAGCAGTCTAATCTGGGACTTTGGAAATCAGTTGCCATTAGAAACATTTCTTTGCAGTTCTTTCTTCTTTACAGCCTGAGCTCCAGTTTAGGAGACCTTGAACAAGTCTACATAAACTTTCACTTTTTAAACAAAGGCCAACACATATGTAAATCAAAAAGCCTTGCTATAGAGATGCTTTTCTTCCAGATGATATTAGCCTTTGCATACGTGTTCACTGCAGCACTACATCACACTAATCCCTCATTTAACAATATGCTGATGTCAAGACAAGCTATCAACACTTTTTTTTTGGGGTTTCAGGGCATTACTCCTGTTTCAGACTCTGCTATGATGCTTGAACAGCAACAGAGATAAACTATTACATATAGAGAGTAATCTTTGTTTTCCCCCGGAAGGATATAGCTAAATGTTCGATGAACAAACTTACATACATAACTTCAGTGTCTGCCTTGGGCTAGATAATGTAGATTTACAAATCAGCCACTTTTAAAAAGTGGCTTATATAAGAAGGAGTACAAATGAAATTAATACATTGGTAAAAGATGGAAGAATATTCAAAATTATTCTACTGTGTTGACCTGATACCTTTCTATTAATATAATTCTGCTATGCTCAATGACAGTATACTGCTTTTTATACAGACAGAGTTTCATTCACTGCTATTGGGTAAATTCTGAGTCCAGCTGAGGAAAACAAACACTGTCAACTCCTCAAGAGAGAAGTAGAGAACCCATGCACAAATATAAATGCAGTTTAAAAGTGGGTGAGTTGTTTATAATTATGGTTTGCATCCTGATCAGTGAAGATGTGAATGATAAGTGCAGGGGGTGATTTGGCAGAAACTCTCTATCTCTGTTTAATTCTGGCAAAACAAATCTATGTAGAGATAATGTAGAAATTGTAAAAGAGAAAATACCATAAGAGACTCCTTGAAAACGCATGCAATACATATAGTGAAGACCCTGCATGGGCGTTTGCTTGACCTGGAATGTTTTCCAGGAGTGGACAATAATGTGTGACCATATTCCCCAAATGCTGGAGCAGGGCTTTCGCTGGAAGCCCTTGACAATATCTGAGAGTTTGGCACAGCATTAAGACTACAAAATAGTTTGCTTGAACTGGAGAGATTTCACATTAGTAGTAGGAACTAAGACTAGGTTTTACATTTCAAACATAACAAAAAAGTCTGATTTAAAAGTAAAGACAGTTTTAAGACTTCATCAAAAGGCAAAAATATGTTCTGCTAAATTTTGCCAACTTATTTCTTTTACTATGAAAAAGGACTGTTTATAACTTACCTTAATAAACTGCAAGTAGTGATTTGTATGTCTAGTGCTAAACCATACTACATTTTGAAATTGTTTTTTACTTTTTTTGGTCTTATTTAATAAATATTTCTACATATAGTAAAAACAACAAGAAGAGCAACAACAAAAGATCAGTGCAGCACTCCTTTTTGTTGCTGGTATTCCTCCACTGCTAAAGAAAGTTCCCTGAAGTGACACTGCTTTGTTGTAAGTGTACTGTATTAAAATATACTGCCATGTGATGTTCTAAAAGCACCTCAGTAAAGGATATAAAGTTATTTATAAAATCGACATGAAATTAGACTGCCTATGTAAATTAATCTGTCATTATGTTTGCATTTTCCACCAAAAGATAATAAAAATAAAATAGGAAAGCAAAAACATACTTGGCATCCAGAGCAATTTACTACTTGGGAAAAAAAATATCCATATGTGCCTTGTCAGCACAAATTCCTCTCTTTGTTTCCAGCAATTCAAAGTCAAAAGGCAAGGTTGAAGATATAGACTCAGGTTGAGTTTACTGAGCCCTAAAATTAATTTTAACGCAACAGTCTTGGTATTTGATTAGTCTGCATTATTATAATTTATTTCTGGACATTATCACTTGTTAAATGTTCCCATCACTTTGGGAAAACATTCACTATATAGCTTCGATAAATCTCATTTCTTGGCTAAAGAAAGCTGCTTTGAATGCCATCTAACTCACAGCGATGCTTTACTTCACTCAAGGCCTGCCAGAGAGAACTGCTTGAGAAGCTAAATTTTAAGAACGCCTGAGCAGTCTCAGCAACACTGGAGACTTGTGAGGACTTGAGTCCTCTAAAAGGCAAGTCCAGGACACAAAGAATTTAATCTGCACCTCCATATTATGTTTAACTATGTCAAGGCAACTAAAGAGCTCTTTGACAAAATAGCTTGCATTTCACATGAGTATAACTTCAGTCATTGCCCTCCCACATCCCTACAGCATTTAAATGTGCGGTGTTCCATTTATCTGTTTTTACACCACTAAAAATACCACTAAGAAACATTCATTACAGCATTATTTTCAGACTAATTTCAGATTTCAGCACTGCAAACTTTAGGAAAGTTCTTACTCTTTTTTTTTGACATTCCAGCAATTTAAAATTTCTCAGATGCAAACATCCACATCATCCATTTTCTCCAGAATTAACAACAAAACCAATTTTCATGAGTACAGGTTTTCAGTAAATTAAACAGTCTGACTAAATATGGATATCCCACTATATCCTTCAAAAGGAATCAATTTATTTTCATCAGTTGGGTCAGTAGTTTGAGAACAGACTTGAAGACCCTTCTGTAAGCTTCATTTCAAGATCTTTCATACTAGAAGACCTCCAAATCATAAGGAGATTTTTCTTCTTCTATGTCTTTTCTTACCATAATGGGGAATTATTGCCCAAGCCATTGCAGAAGCGTAGATGCCACCAATCATCCAAAACATACAGAGCCAGCTCAGGTGTTCACCTCGTTTCTCCCGAGCAAGCACTTCCGAAAAATAGGAGAAGACTGTTGGCATAGCTCCACCAATCCTAAAAGAAGATACACATCATGGATCAAGCAAGAGAGTTACAGCCAGAAAAAGTTTGAACAAGCCTGTAGCAGTACTCATCAAAAACCTCAAATACAAGCAATTTCTCTGCCAAGTGTTTTTTCTCAAATTGCACCATGTATTGAGGAACTCTAGAGAAAACTTTCATGAGTTTGGGTGCAATTTTTGTTAAATATTTCCTTGAAAATTCTATGTACTATTTATTTAATTCAATGTTTCAAGGGAATTGTCAATGTGTCAGTCACTGGAACAGAAACCAGCACAAAGTCTTGACTTACACCTTTACAAAATCGTGGCAGTCTATTGACAAGTGTCAAAGTACATTGCTTCTAATGGAAAAATATTAATAATTTTCTCAATGAGTAATAGGTATTTCTCTAAGTCTTGCCTCCCACAATTTAGGTAACCAACAACTGTCAATGGGTTTTTTACACACAATTTAAAACATTTAATACATACTCAGTTGCACTGCATGAATAGCTAACCCCATGCTGGCTTTATATTTAATTTTTAATGAAAAGCATATGCATTAATATAATATTCATTTTTTTCTCATGGTAAAATAAACATTGTCTGAAGGTTAGTTGGAAAAAAAATAAAGAGAAGATTCAACTTGGTTTTACAAAAATTGAAGTAACCCAAAATATGTATCACATTTGGTACTTGGATTCCAAGTCATCTTTAACTATCTTTACCTGCTCACTATGTATGCAATGCATCTAATGTTCTACATCGGGACAAGGGCTTGTGGATTTTATTTTTTTCCAATGAAGAAAATACTATCAGATTACCTACTTTGAAGCAAGGTATGGCATGGTCTGAATTTTAAAATTAATTTTAAAGATAAATGCATATTCATAATGTCATCTGGGAGCTACCAAACTGGAAGTAAATAGTTTTAAACAGATATTAATAAGAGAAACATGAATACATAAATGATATTTCACCACTAAGAAAATGCAGTGCCGTAGTCATACAGTTTATTTTAATATATCTTCATGTACTGTGATGAAGTGCTGGATTGAGCTGTTACATTTGCATAGGGGACTTCTGTTTTCTCTTTTCCTTTATACAGCTCTTCACAAAATCATAGAAAGCTTTATGTTGGAAGGGACCTGAAAGATGGGCTGATTCCAACCCCTTCATATAAGCGGGACACCTCCACTGGACCATATTTCTCACAGCTCCATCCAACCTGGCCTTGAACACTGCCGTGGATGGCATGACATTCCTATTCCAGTGCCTCACTACCTTCACAGGAAAGAACTTCTTAATAACTAACACAAACCTGCTCTCTTTCAGTTTGAAGCCATTCCCAGTGTTCTATCACTACACACTAGTAAAAGTCTATCTCCATTTTTCTTACAGGATCCCTTCAGGTACTGGAGGGTCCAATTAAGACATCCTGAAGCCTTGTCTTCTCTGAAATACCTGGTCAATATTTAGCTTTACAATGAATCTTCTGCATAGCTGAACCGGCTAGCTGTTAAAGGCTCTGCTGGTAACACAAACATTTACACCTCTAGGAATTCTTGTTATATATACAGGTAACAAGAGCTGTATGCCATTTCTTCTCATGGGAGGAAATACAAGAGACAATGTCCTTGGAGCTTCCCCTGGAAGCCTGGGCAGAGGTAAAATTTAGGGACCATCACCGAGAGTAGAATCATAACTCATTTTCCTCTGATAGGGAAACCCTGCTATCTCACTGACCTGTAGAAATTTTAACTTGGTACTACAGTAATTTTCTATTATAGAACTAATATTGTATCTAGTATACTAAACACCTCTAGCAGAACCATAAACTACCTCTCAAAGAATTGGACAAGAGAAGATCAGAGTATCTCCAATCTTCCATCACTTCCATCACAAACGTCTTCCATCACTCTCTTGTGATGATTTTTTTGAATCTTCAGCCGCTACTGCTATTTATGAATTAACTTCTCAAAAGTTCATATTTAAGAAACCCATTACCAAATCACCCAACAGCTGCAAGGAAGAATATAATTTTTACCGTTTTAAAAAAAAAAGAGGCTAGATCCTACTTTCACTTGCATTCACATCAACCCTTAATAATTCAGGGCCTCCAGGTGAGCCCTTCCATACAGATATGGAAGGAACAGAATTTGATTCTCAGCATTTTTGTATTGTAAGTTTGAAAGCAACTGCCTCTATGCTGCCTACCAACATTTTGTGAAATGCATGGTGGCATGTGCAGGAGTAAATTTCAAGTAAAATTAAAAACACAGCTGCTATTAATTTTTCATTAGGAGGACTTAATTTTTTGTTTTAAGGAAAATCCAAATGCTGGGATACAGTGTCAAGTCTGCTGGCAATTAATTGGTATGATACAGTGGGCTGTTTGCTGTTACTGTGTTTATAATTCTATGGCTCATCATCACTTGTAGAAAAACTATGTTTAATGAATGAAACTATATTCTTCTCTTGATATGTCTGCCTGTACAGATGAAAAGCCCATGAAAACTGTTGACTTGAGAAGAACATTCATTCTAAAAATTGGAAGGAATTTAACTTTCCTAAACAGAAATTATTCAAACAAGCTGAATTTTTTATCTCATCTGTTATTCATTTCTGTTATCTCTTCAGTTATCTTAGCCAAAGGAGTGGAAGTAAACACATTACCCACAGATAACAGAGAGAAGTCCATGCACTACTTCCTTAGGGGTCACAAATAGTATGTATCTTGTTAGTATGTACAAAAACTAAGTACTTTTTTATACATCTACACAGATAAATTGTGTGGAGTCTGAACATTTTTTAAAATATTAAAAAACTCACTGATCTAAGCCTCTGAGATGATGATGAGTGATATCTGTCTCCTGAATAATACATTCTGTAATGAGACACAATCTAATACCAACAGCAGGCAAAACTTCACTGAGCTTGCACCAAGATCATGAAATAAGTGCTTTCACTCAATAAAGATCAGACTTTTCATGTGAAATGAAAGGATACAGGTCTTCAACCTTGCTTTTTTAATAAATATGTAGGGGTATATGCAAGAACAGCACTGAAGAAACAGCAGGAATATTTTGCACTTATTGTTTATATGTGGGAGAACAGCATAAATATCAGTCAAATGAATGATAAATATGGATCTTTTCAGTTATCTTCATCTTATGTCATAAACCACATCAGAAGTAGGCAGGACAAGAGAGAAGGCACTTTTATGCATTTATGTACACTCTCAGTTCATGTTTGTTCTGTGAAATTTTGAGAGAAATGAAACAAAAAGGAGATTTAAGTGATGAACATTAGGAGAGTGGGATTCAGTGAAACAAACAATAAGCTAAGATACATTTGCATTTTTCTTGTTACAAACAAAGATGATAAATGTCTGCTAATCTACCTTCAGAGCTGTGATTTGTCACAACAGATTTTGGCAACTGCACAGTGTGACAGCTGGGATGAAAACACGTCTGTGAGGCATTCAGAAACCTCTGGCTTCAGATAGAAGCTATTGTTTATTTGCAGATTCACTAGCCAAGGGGGCTTGAAATGCAACAGCATACAAGGAATAGAGATAATTAGGACAAAAAGCCCTTACGGAATACTAAATATACAAGGTAGGATGGTGTTCTTCTGAAATACCTTGTCTTCTCTTTCAAACTTGAACAACATCCAGGCTAAAAATAGATAGTGTCTGTGTGAGACAGCATTTGCAAGTAGTCACCTTGTTATTTGCTATTTGTTAAAAAGTGATAGAGCTTAAAACACAGATTCACATATTTAGAAACAGCCCATCACTCCTTGTCCTTCCAATTCAATTGCACATAACATTTACTCTCAACTGTTTTCTACCCCAGTACCACAAGTCTCATTGAAAAAATATTGCTATTGTTTTCCTTTCAAAACCGCCATTAGACTGGCAAAGTATCTAAGGGTGAGCAAACAGATCAACCTTTTCCTTAAGAACTGCTGGATAAAGCCCTAGAGATTAAGCTTTGCTGATTGTTGCACCCATTTTTAAATACATGTGTTTCTTTGGACTATAGAATAATAAGGAAGGTTCCTTGCAGGTACCTAAGTGGTCTGTGTGCTATTAATAGTACAAGAGAGTCCTTGTAAAAAAAGATGCACATGATAATTTACTAAGCTCTACAGTAGCCAGTTCTGACGAAAGATGAATTGACAAATATATAATTAATTCCACATATTTATCCAACACTATTTCTAAAAATCAAGTTTAATTTACATTCAAGCATACAATAGCAAAGAATTTCTCTGATATGTCAGGTAAATTGCTTTCACATGTGCTAGTATTGGTAATCACATAATCACTGCTAATGAATTATTTCTTTTGTAGATTTTCTTCTTTGTTTTCATTCTTATTTTCAAGGTTTTACTTGAAAGACAAATATCATGGTCTGTGTGTGCTGTAGACCACCAAATCAGAAAGAAAAGACAGGTGAAATAGTCCAGAAGCAGCTGGAAGAGCTTGTTCTTTTTTGGGATTTCCACCTTCCAGATGCCTGCTGGAAAAACAGCAGAGTGGAGAGGAACCAGTCCAGGAGGTTCCTGGATTGTGTGGATGATAATGCCCAGCCACAGCTGGTCAGGATGTCAACAAGGAACTGTTATTTGTGAACAGAGGACTGGTGGGTGACGCAATTATGATGGCTGGAGGTTCTCTGGGTCACTGTGATCACAACGTGACAGAGCTTTTCATTTTTGGAGAAGTAAGGGAGGGTGTCAAGGAAAACATGTACAGTAATTTCACGATTATAAGCCACACCTGATTATAAGCCGCATGTTACAATACAGAGTGTGATAAAAGGTATCTGTTCTACCACCATCTGATGAGGGTGGGGGCAGTGATCCTTATCTCCATGGTAGATATTCTGCTGATGGGCCATTGTTCTTTATCTTCTCACAATGCACCCTTCCTCCAGGGAGTCATTTTCTGCTAATGGCCATTGAGTCCCACTGTGGGACTGATAAAGTTACTTCATCCCATTGGAAGTTGCTCCAGACAGGGGGAAGAGCCCAACATTTCTTACCAAGATAAAAACAGAGGTTTTGGGACACTAAGG
>PYHW01009486.1:8358999-8386107 GCA_013186435.1 Turdus rufiventris | reverse complement strand
AAATTATAATAATTTGGAGGGAGGGGGTTTACATTCTCCATTTCAAAGAGAAGCTCCTGCCTTTCTCAGCAGACACCTGTCTTCCAAAATAGGACAAGGTTTTTGTCAGATTAAAAATGGGTGGGGGGAAAGTATTTCAAGGGGTATTTTTTCCCCTGACCATTTTACTTCTAGAAACACATTTTCACTGAAAGTGAGTATGAGAAGAATATGTTTTATTGTAGGTTTTTAAGAAATAAAATCTTTTATCAGAGACTCATTCTATCTTTTGCAGAATCACAGAATAACTAGGTCTAACCCATGCCCTAACACCTCAACTAGACCATAGCACCAAGTGCGGTCGTGTTTCTTGACCTTCTTTTTTATTACCTAGAAGATAACAGAGCAGTTTAAACTCTATATACCTAATGATATTATATAATTTGGATACTTCTTAATATTTCCGTGATCTTTAGTTAAAAAAAATTGTCCAGATAAGTCTCTGCCCCTTCAGAAAACCCCTGTTCCTCTCCAGTCTGACTAACTATCCTATTTGCCTTTAAAACATACAATTCAGTTCTTTCCTTAAAATTATTCTAAATTCATGGTTGGACTCTTTGAATCTCACAAAATTACTGGAACAAAGCATCCTCCCTTGAAAACAGAGGTATAGCAGAATGTCATCAAGAAGGCTAGGGAAAACGTGTACTGGAGACTTGGTTACCTGCATATGGAGAAGGCTGAGACCCTCAATTTTTTTTTTTCCCTTAGTCTTCATTGCAAAGAGCTCCACTTACACCAGCTGCAGAAAGCAAGGCATGGGAACTTGTCCTGGGGTGACGTTATGGTGGCTTGTATCCCCAGTCGTGTGTTCTGTTTAAATGAAGGTTTGTTTTGTCTACTTATCAGTTGGCTCACCTCTCCCATCGTCTGTGCTTCAGAGGCTAAGGCTGGCTCACTTTGCTTGCTTTTTGCTTTGCTTTTGCTTAGCTTTGCTTGCTTTGCTTCACTTGCTAGCTTTAGTTTTGCTGGCTTTTGCTTATTAGTTAGGCAGTCTTAACTCTTTCCCTGGACTGGTTTTTTGTTCTTTCCCCCCTTCCCTTTCTGTATACCTTCTGAACCTGTTTGGACTGGACCTGGAACACCGAGGAACACCAGGACCCTGCAATTTGAGATCTGCAGTCATTCCCAGTGGTGGAGACTGATACCACTCACAAGAGAGATTTTCTGAGTTTGTCACCTTCTCATACCAGTGAAAGACGTTTTTTATTTTTTGTCATCTGGGGTTGTTCATTTTCTTCTCTTGTGTTGGGGAGTGTTTTGTTTGATTAATAAACAGGTTTTTTCCACTTTTCCTCTGAGGAAATTCTTCCCGAACCTGGTGGTGGGGGGAGGAGTCTTGGGTTTTTGTTTTTTTGTTTTTTTGGTTTTTTTTTCTGGGGGCTCCTCCCAGAGGTTTTCCCTAAATTTGCCCTAAACTAGGACAGAACTGGAAGAACGACCCACTGTAGGAGAAGATCAGGTTAGAGAACATCTAAGTAGCCTGCAGGCACAGGCTGATGGGACCTGGTAAGATACATCAGTGGGTCCTGATGGAATTGGAAGACAAACTTTCTAAGCTGCTATCCTTCATATCTGAGAAACTGTGACAATTTGGGGAAGTGCTCATTTACTGGAAAAGGGGAAGCACACATCAAGATGAGTTTTTCCTCATCTTGAGGGTCTGATAAACAGATCCTTTTCTAGAAACCTCATGGCTTCCACACTGTTGCCCTGATACCATCTGAAGGGGATTATTCAGGGGGAAAAGCAGTCTTTAGAGAAAACAGTAAATATGAGCCATGAACCTCCCTCAGCAGTAATTGCTATGAGAAATGACTCTGCAGTTTATGCTGTCTTTTTTGTTGTTTCATTGTTTTGGGGGTTGTTTTGTTTTGGACAGTCCATTCAAAATATAGTACATGGTGACAAATTATCTATTGATCTATTCACATAGCTCTCAAAGATGAGGTACAGAACTTTGAACAGAGTGGTAAAAGTACAGGATACCAATATGAAGGGCCTGCTCCTTCAAGGACCAGTCATCACAAGCGGATTGCACAAGAGAACATGGCTCCCAATCAAGGACATACATGTATCACAAGGAAAGCTACAGGCGCTGATTCTTGCTATAAAAGCTCCTGGACAGGTGAGGAGGAAATGGTGCAGGCAAGTTTTTAATGAGGCATAATAAATACATATTTTGCAGTACATCCCAAGAGGGACAATTTAGGTTAAAGTCAAATCTGTCTGCCAAAAACAAACCTTTGTAGCATAAGGGTCCAGACCTGCTCCAGTGAATTGGACAGGTTAAGCAGAAACACACCAAGCTTCCCAACTCTGCCAGGATCACAGAAGAGTAAAAGTGTCATGAACATCATCTGTAGTATATCTCTATGGAGTGAGAAGACATAGCTCCTGGAACTGCTGGTGATTTATGATGCAGGATTTTTAAAATTTTGTTTTTCTATGGGATTTGGGGTTTTTAGGAATTAGAATATTGCCATTTCCCCCTGTTGTCTTATAAAGTCATATCTGACAATCTGGTGACAGACTAAGGGGATTTTTCTAGCTAAAGGACTCCTCATGTTTTCTCTCTCTTGTCCTGCCATTCCTCTTCCTAAATCAGTTTAAAACTAATGAGTGCTATGGTAATTTCTTTTTTGGTACTCATGTTGAGCCCTAGCCTCAATCAGACCAGTTCAAAGGATTTCTCAAAACACAAATATCACACAATTGCATTGCTGAACCACAGCTAGGAACAATAAGGGCAAAAAATCATAAAAGCAGTGGAGTCCATGTGCGTGACTTTACAACACAGCTGCTATGCTCTCACCAGATCCTGTTTATTCAGCATACTAAACACTGATAGTGGTCTGAATTGGAACTGTAATTAGGAGTCTTAAGCAATGACTAGAAATGCTAAACTAAGCAGTCTGCAGAACACAATTCTTGTTTATTCAAGGGTATGTGTAGTAAAGGTAGAGGCTTTCTGATAGTAACTTACTTATGTATCTCCATCTCTGCTCATGAAAGTTTAGGTTTATAAATTAAATCACTGAGGAGTTATTTAAATGAAAAGTAAAGAAAACACAGGTCCATAAACAACATTTTGTCAGACAGAACAATAATATTTGGCACAGTTTAGGACACAGTTTTAAATTTTACTATCTTGATGCAATGGTATTATAAACAATACTGTGCAAACAAGAACATTAGAAACTTTACAAATATTACCAAAAATCTTAGCGTACACCCATGAGGAGAGTTTTACTTTGCTGGCTGAAGAAGGTACAGCACATGAAGAAGCTGAGGCATAAAGCAAGTTGATCAAGTTCACAAAACAATTCCTTTGCAATATAAGAACAAGCTGAATCTCACAGTTGTTAGTCTCTGTTTTTCCCTAGAATTATTCTTCCCCTTCAGGCTGTTATTTAGCGGTGTAGTAGCTACCTTTCTTAATTCACTCACTGCTGACACAGACTGTATTTCTACACTAAATAATGCGCTTTTGCAAACAGAAAAGTTTTATTAACACACAGAATTGTGAAAATGAACAAAACCAGAGGAGCTTACCCAAATCCAGACAACAAGCGACAGAAGAGGAAGAAGCCATAGCCCTGGACAAAGGATGAAAGGAAGGCAAAGAATCCATTCACAGACATGCATATCAGGAGTGATTGTCTCCTTCCCACCTTGTCTGCCAAGCCTCCCCAGAAGAATGCCCCCACCATCATCCCAAGGTACACTATGCTACCTGTAATACACAAAAATACAAAAAAGAAATGTTTTGTGAGCTACATAATTGACCACAATTGACCATACCAAAACCAGTTAACCTTCTGTATTTTCAAAAAGAATAGTACACAGATTATTTTATCCTTTCTCAATGAATATAAATAATATGCACTGTTTTGCAAATGTATTTAGAGAGAACAGATTTCCTACTGTCTTTGTCATCTGTTACCAGACACACTTAATATAAATATTAAACTGAAACTTAATATAAATATTGAACAAGGTGCCTCTAGCTAAAACAATAAACAAGCAGGCAAACAAGTCTGAATAGGAGGAGAAAATGCCACTATTTCCTCAGAATTAAAATGACTTCAGGTTAAATATTGCAAAAAATTATTACTGCCCCTACAGATAGAATTTGTCAATTTGTCTGAACATGTCTAGAATCTAGAATATGAACAGTCCTGCAGGGGATTAAACACTGGGATCACTGGGAGTAATATGTGCTAAATCTAAAGAAAGCTGATTATAAAAGTAATGCTTTCCACCTGAGATCTACAGAATCAAAGATGTCCATCTTGATTGTTTTTTTCTCCCTCTTACTTCAGTGTATTTCTCTATTTAAAAAGGCAATGTCCTTTCAAAACAAAAGCTCTGTAATATTCTTGACTTGTTATTTTGGTTTCTTTTTTTTTTTTTTTNTTTGTCATGATATTCCCTCCCGATAATTTTGAACATCAGAGTTTAGCTACATTTTTTTAAGTGACATAGCAAAAAATAATAATGGGGTGATATCTTAGAAATTGTGGTTTTCACATGCACTTTCTTGCAGAAAGAGAAGTTGAAATATTTAACATTTTGACTGTTCACATCTTAGCACACCATACATAATTTCCTTTCCAAACACCCTGTGGAACATTTGACAAGATGTACAACACATTGAGCAGACTGTCAGAAGGAAAAAGTAATGCGCAAGTTTTGGACAGAACCATTAATATTGTATTTTGTTTGATGCATGGAGATATTTTTCCATCTAATTTCTTATTGAACTTCCCACGTTAGGTTTTATATATCCTGCATATTGCTACCATCTCCTACATCTTCTTCAGAGCAGGAATTAATTACGAAGCTTCTAGAAGTAATTAAAATACTAGAAATCCTTGTTATGTATCTCTTTTTGATTAGTCTCAAGAATGGACAAATTCTCCAGTATCTTTGCTGGACTCTATTTGCTGTGAAATTCTGGCCTCCAAAAGAATCACCTCTGCCCTGCAGAAGGTAGTTGGATGGTAAAGGAAGCTGAATAAAACCCATTTAAATGCCTGGGCTTGGTTAAATGCATATCAGTGAGGAGTTTATTCATAAGTATTTCCATACTTGGAATTAAAGATGGTAATATCTGAAGGGCTGACATCTACAGGGTCTTATACACTCTAAATTGTTTTGTACAAGTAGTTTCTACTGCTGTTTCCTTATGAGACATAATTTAAAATAAGGTATTTTTAGAATACGATACACGTGTTAAACGACTATTAACAAGATTGTAGAATCAGAATCACAAAGTGGTTCGGGTTGGAAGGGACCTTAAAGACCACCTGAAGTTCCAATCCCCTGCCAAGAGTAGGGGCATCTTCCACTCAATCAGATTTCTCAGAGCTGCATCTAATCTCAGGCCAAGATAACATATTTGATGCTGCTCATTGCAGAAGAATTGCTAAAGCAACAAACTCCATAACAACAACAGTCAAACGTCTTCTAAAAATAACTTTTGTCAACAGATATTTTGTAGATGTTGCTGGGTTCTTAGATTTTCACCAAAGAATTCTGCTGATAATGTGGATAAATCCAGAATTTGAAGAATTACTAAGACATCTTTGTTTACTTTCTTTAGCCTAGGATGGACAGAGGCATTACAAAATTCTTTTTCGGTTTAGAGGTGTTTAGAAGCAGACATTTATTGAATAGTTTTCTCATTCTGATCAGAAATTTTATTCCACTAGTTTAGATTTTCCTGTAAATGCACACAGCTAAGGTATTTTCTGATTCTAAAGAGACCAAGATTGGTGGGTAACTTAGCACATTCATTCAACTGTTTAAAAATCTCTCCTGTGGTCAAGGTTATTGTACCATTCTGTAGGTGGGTCAGTGCTCATAAGCAGTTTAGAAACTCCATCCAACAGATCTCCTGCTAGCTTGTCAACAGCAGTGGAGAGAGTGTAATAAAGGTAGTCAAATAGGTGCATTGCCAGCAGACAGATTTCAAAAAAGAAAAAAATAGTTAATTTCTATTCTTACGGTTTAATTCATTACATTCTTTTCTGTATAAGAATTATTGGGCTTTTCCAGTCAACAATCTAATACAAGAAATAGAGAAGGCAAATTAAATAGCCTTTGATTTCTTTATAGACATAACTTTGAAATATTTATATGCAAATAATCCTGATTTTACCAATTTATATTCCTTGTGATACACAAAAATATCAAAACACTTTGAACAATGAAAGAAAAATGTTCCCGAGAGTTTAAAAACATTAACCTTCCTTTCAGATGACAAATCCTTTGGTCATTGTACTGTGTTTTGGACTCTTATACTGATGTAATTCTCCTAAAGAGCATTCAAAAGATGTTGCTAAAAATAATATTCTCATCCTGTCAATAAACTGCTATAAATAAGCTGCTCTCTGAGCTGCAGCGTCATCTTATTTTTTCCCATTATACTAACTTCTAATTTTTTCCTAATAGCCTTGTAGTCTTTGCAAGAACGTTTTCCTTAATCAAAGATCTGTAACCCTTCCATCCTGAACCTACTGCAGCTACCAAAAATACATGTTTCGGTCCATTTTCCTGTCTTGCTTCTATTTTGTATTTTCTGTCTCTTTTTATTGTAAGGGAATCATAGATGTATAGAATGGTTTGGGTTGGAAGGGACCTTAAAGAGCATCAATTTCCAACCACCCAGCATGGGCAGGGACACTCCTTACTTGACCAGATTTTTCAGACCCCCATCCAACCTAGCCTTGAAAACTTCCAGGAATGGTGCATTCTAAACTTCTCTGTACAGTCTGTTCCAGTGCCTGACTACCTTCATAACAAAGAACTTCTTCCTTATCTAATCTAAGTGCTGGATCCTGAACATTCTCCAGATTCTGGGCATCTCTTGTTGGTACTGGCATCAAAATGTTAGGAGTGGGATAGATTGGAGTTCTCCTCCCTGTAAACTTTAGTTTAAACCCTTGCTGCATCATGTTACTCTCAACTTCAAAATTTTTCCTTAAGATGATTTTACCCTGCATTAATATTCACAATAAGTCATAAAAGTGACTTATGGCAAAGGAGAACTCCATGTAAAACAACTGAACAACCACCTATCAGGTGCAAGTAACCAATGAGGTAAGATGATAATTTTGTTATCATGAGCATTTACTTTCCAAATTTTGTAGCTCTTGTTAATTATGTTATGCCACTGGTCAGAACATAAATCTCTTGTGGATAATGCTAAATTTCTACATCTTTCATAATTCACACATTATATTTTGCATAAATTCATATATGTAAAAATTAAATACCATGTTGTTGGTCAAACCTTGTACCCTTTTCTCATTGCCTTTAAAGACTGATCACCAAAAGAATAACTCTATGGGTGTACATTCGTGCATACAGATGAAAACCTAGCATGTGGTGCTGAGGGTGATACACCCCTTTTGAACAGCTACTACCAATCACAAGACTGGCTACTTTTCTTTTTCTTTTTTGTACAGCACACTCATGCCTCTAAAGAAATAATCTAATACAGTGGAAGGAACACACTGCTTTGATATCCAGCCTGATCTCAGAGCATATTTTTAAATATTTTTAAATTTAAAGGTATTATAGATATATTCTAATGACACCTGTATCATATTTTGTGGGATTTTCTCCACAAGGAGAAAATGTAATCTAAAATTCTATGTAATCTAAAATTCTGTCAATTTATGAAAAGCACTGAGAAGAGGCAGATGGCAGCTGAAAAGAAACATGTTTTAGCAAACCTGTATTTTTGTTCCACAGCAGTAATCTTACATACTTAGATGATTTTCACCCACTGCACAAATGCACATAGTACACACTTACATCCTCTTCAGACAAGGCAACTTGAGTCTGGAATTGTTTTACACTGTGTATACACTTTGGCTACCAGGTGGCTAGATATTTTTAAAATGGATGTGCACACAGTTTATTTCAGACTGCTGGAAAGAGTTTAGCCTTACAAACCAGCTGACCAAGAACTCCCTCAGTATCCAAATGCCAGTTATGGATAATTTAAACAATGATGTAACACTACATGCATAACCATTCACTTCAGTTAAGTAGTGTTTTACTCCTTGAGCTGTCATAACTTCATTCATGATATCTGTTGTAATTCGTAGCCTGGTATCTGAATGATAAACAAAACCTCCCGAGAAATCTGTTTGTAAGTATATTTAATCAGGAAAAAATACAGCAATTGAAGAAAAGTCAGACTTTGTTGCAGGAGAGAGACTCAGAGGCTGTGGGACCCCCTGATTAGCTTTTTGCATTAACACACCTATTATAAATCAGTTATAAAACTAGCATGAAGTTGGTTTTTTTCCCGTTTAGTTGTCTAGGTAATTTGTCTGAATGAGAAATGTATTTCATACAGTCAGAAAAAAAGCAACTCTAGAAATAAGATTAAAATACTATTTATATTTTGGAAAAAGCAATTATAAATGTGGTGCTGAGGCAGTTCCATGTGAAACAAAAAAGATTTCATAAGATTTATAATGTAATTGGTGTTTTACTTACTTGTACTAGGATCTTCCCATATGCTATTTTTCAGAATATAGTAATTCATAGTGAAGTACTTCAATGTCTATAAGTAGCTTAATGAATATAGGAATAACCAGATTTAGCTTTGTTTCAACCCTGATAATACAGTACATTTGGAATTTAAGAATGATAATCTTTCAGACCTGTATTTAATTAGAATCTTTTAATAGTTTCTTTGATTGAAAAAGTTTTGGAAAATAGTAGCAACTCCTGCAGCAACTGTTGAACATTCCCTCTAATTACGTGTTTGCTATGGGAGGTAATTAAGGCAAACACTTACCCTTTAAGACAACAAATATAAGAAAGCTGTAATAACTCCAGAACTGACAAAAGAACTCTCATTTTCTACAGCCCCATCATTGGATGTCTAATATCTATGTATTCAGTATACTCAATCTTCACTTTTTATTTTTAATATTATGCCATTCATCCCCTCAGCTGTACCATGGTTGCAATACTCATACACAAAGAATTGCCACAAACTAATATTTCTCTGTAATGACTATTTCTTCTTTTCTCTAAATGGTTCTTGCAGTGGTGAAATAACAAGCTTTATATACATAGAATGTTAAAATTTTAATGTGTGGATTTAAGTGGTTTAAGTAAAAAAAAACGTTCAGCTATCTGAAAAAGCTGATAGGTACTGTTTTCCAGCAAACATGAGATAGACACCATATTAACTAAGTCTAAACTTTTGCATGAGTCTTTGCAAGTTCAAGACTTCTCAAGCCTTGGATTTCCTTCATCTAAATGCTAGCTGTTTCTCACAGTCATCATTTTGTGTCTTAACTTCATATGTTAAATGACTTGTCTTACGTAATAATATGCAATGTATGCAAATCCCCAAAATGCCACAGCTTATCAGGCTCTTTCTGTATTACTGCTTTTCAGACTTATCCACTCCTCCTGCCTTCCCTTATAAGACAACTGCAGACAAACTCCAATATGAAATGTCATATTCTTTAGTGCAGATGCTTAATTACACCTGTTTTGAAGCTGTTTGCTCTTTGGCTTATAATACATTAACCAACAATCAAGCTTCACTTGTATTATTAGAATTATTTTTAGAAATCAGGGTAATAGGGTTTATATGTTCAAATACATAAAAATATAAAACTATTGTAAAATGAATGCTGAAGCTCACTATTCTCAATATGGAAGTTTTTACAGCACCTATCACACTACAATGATTCTTGTGCCTTCAAGAAGGAAACTTGCAGCTGAACTGCATGCTAAACTCTGTGCTTAGCTCTATAATAGTGATAATTCCGAAGTGGCAAACAGTTGCATGACAGACCATTTTGCTTTCGCATATTTTTTTAGGTGCTTAGGTCACAACACATTCTGAAAGTGCTTCACAGTCAGTAAAAAAAAAGCTCAACTTTATCTCCAAAATAACTAAAGAAAGATATAAACTTAAAAAAAGGAAAAGAGTAAATTCCAGTGAGACCGCTGGAAAAAGTAAATACAACCTTATCTCTTTTTAAATTCATTGACTAATACAGAAGCATTAGTGTTTTCATGAAGGCCAAAAACCTAAAAAATATTGTTTCAACCCAAAACAAATTTTAAAATTTATTTATTTATTTCTGAAATTCTGTTTCTTTAGTATTTGCATAAGAAAGCAATTCAGGGAAATTCTCTGATGTACAAGCTAGAGAAAACACATCTCATACAATTGATAGCTCACTGCAACCAATTTAAAACAATAAAAGAAATAGCCCCTCTGCTCCATCAGTAGGAAAAAAATCCCAAACCACCTAAACAAACAAAAAAATATCAAAACAAAACACCAAACCCAAACACCACTTGCAAATATGCCTACAAATATCAGATGACATTCAAATACCAACGCAGAAATTCCACACAAATAAAAATCAAATTAACTCTATCCAGTGTTCACACAAAATGATCCTGTTCTCAAACAATATTGATGAGCTGCAACAGAGGATCTCAACCATGAAAATCAACAAAATGAAACTTAAAGCAAAACCGAGAAAAAGCAAAATCATATTCAGATGATCAGCATAGACAAAAAAAGAGTAAGTAACTCAATTCTTCATGCAAACCTCTTTATGATCTTTGAGATAATGAAAAAAACATTATCAGCAGCACAAACAATTAAAAAATACACATTTGTAATACTATGACAGATGTAAATATAATTTGGTGAATGATTTAGTAAAGACAAATTGTTGTGAAGTAGCCTAGTAATATAGTGCTAAAGAGAAGTTTCACAAATACAGAACAAAATAAACAGCCTAAAAAAGTACAAAACATAAAATGGAAATGAAAAAGAAAGCAAAACTGGAGGTTTCTTCCATATTTTTTCCTTTTCAAAAGAATCAAGTCCAAATTTTCCAGACAACTTAATTTGAAAAGGGAAATAGTTATATAAGCCAATATGGAGCCTCCAATATTGTTGAAAAACAACTGTTTTTTTTTAAACTAATGAAATAATACTTCATTAGTAATACACATACTTGTGTACTCAGATATTATTTTAATTGAAACACTCTAATGATAAAAGGAGCAACTGCTTCTGCTTATCCTCAGATCCAAATTAGACAAATTAATAAATTAATAGAAGAAGATCAGGAGCTGTAGAGATTGTGACAGGTAATAGATTACTTGCTAGGGTGAGGAATTTTCTTCACAGCTGCATTTTCTGATAAGGCAGCAGTACATTGTCATCATCACTTCTACTTTTAAAATGCTATCATGCCAATAACTTCAGTCTTTTTCAAAACTACTATCTCCTACCAGATGTTAGCATAATTTTTATTTATTCCATAACAGATTTATAAGAATAAAAATTTGATCAGAGTTATTGCATTTCTTCACTGGAATAATTTATAAACTGGATACTTACAGTCACTATTTCAGCACACAGCAGCAGGCTGCTCTTTCATACAGCTATTATTTAGCTAGATAAATCAACAATACCTTATTTTAAAATAAAATACTAAAGCACTATTTCCTTACTACTTCCAACACAAATAGTCAATCAGCATTTGAATTTAACACCATGGAGCAGTAAAAACCAACCAATACGTGGTATTTTTCTTCCCATATAAACAAAATTTTACAAGATGGTAGCTACAAATATACAATTTATAGAGCACAGACATTAACATAAACTCAGGTAGTCTCAGGTGATGACATGAAGCTGTTGACAGATTCCCTAGGTGCTGTCGTTGAACATACTATTTTCACATTATCTTTTCCTTTGATCCAACAATTCCCTTTGGCACTAGCAAGAAAATCCTAACAGACAAGCTTTGGATAAAACACGCCTAGTTAAGCTGTCCTAACCCTCCTAATTCCTGTTTTATCCCACTGCAACTGTGGAGGTTCCTCTAGATTTTTCTGCTCTCAGATTTAGATGCTAAATTCAATGCACTCTTTGTCCATCTCTGAACTGACCCTGTCACGGTAGAAATTGGTGTGACTTTGCAATTTGAAAGGCACTTCCATGGCAGTCTTGAGAATCAGAATAATTATAAATGCTGCATGTGCTTGAACAGTGAATAGCACTAGGCAATGAGCTAGGATTAATTAAATTTCAAAGCCAAAAGATATATTTCACTAAAGCTTTAAATTGCCCATGCAGTCATCTACATTAATCATCTCATTTCATATCAAAACTCTTCATTTTGGCTACATGTTTTATTGCCTGAATGCTAATTTCTTATTCAACTAGTCCTGCTTCTGACCCTAAACAGAACATAATCCATGAATGTCACTAACTTCTAATTAGTGTTGAATTAAAACAAAAATTTCAAAGCATAAAAACCTACATTAATAACGCATGCATCCAAGACAGTAAATCAAAACACGTGATACTAAGAACTAATTAACAAAACTACAATCTTAGTAGTTTCTGTTCAATATTTAAACTAACCACTGTTTATTTCTCCAGGGTTCAATCAGCCATTAAATCTCCTTTCTGTAACTATATCCCAGTGCAGAAGTAGCTTCTGTCCTCATAAATGGGAGAAAACACCTTTTTTTCACTTTGCTTCATCCATAGGGTGGCTGTTACCATCATTTTTCCAATGAAATGTAAGTGTGGAGAAAGAAAAATTACACTCAAAACAAACCCCACCCAAAACTAAATTAAAGAAAAAAACCCTAAAATCTATGCAGACATTTTGCTTTCAGAAATAGACATTGAATTAGGCTTAATTTATTCCAGAACAGGTTACCAAAATTAATAAGGGTCTGAAAAATTAAGGGTCTGAAACACACATTTCCCAGTGTCTGACAAGATGCCTGCTCTACCTCACCTAGCACAGAGCTGCATGAGAGTGAAAACAATCTTCCATGCCATGTCTTCTTTCTGCTTTCTAATTTAGAGTCAATGAAACAGATTAAATAATCCAATGTCAGAATTAAGAATAATGGATCAGAATTATCTTCTGTATGCTGCCAATTCACCTGCAGGTGCTGGTGAAACTAAACAGGCTTTTTAATTATGTATTTACCATAGTACTGGAAGGCACTGTTATGTCTAAATGGAATTTTTTTTAGATGAGTGTATCTATCAGTTTATAATAGCCATTTAACACGACTTGCTAGTGGCAACTTCAGAACCAACCTTGAAAATTGCCCTGAATTCTAATGGATTAGGAAAATACTTGTTCTCTGTGAAAATGAGCAGGTCTGACAAATGCCAGACAAAAGCAATATGCAGCACAATAGAGTCACATATCACATGGGTTATATTCATCCATATTTGCTCAAATTGATATAAAATGCTCCACTTCTCACCAGTATAAAGGAAATAATTTCAGACCAGATAGACTGGTATGAAGAAATTTGCAAACAGCCACCTTTGTGTATAACTGAAAATGAAAACCTTTTTAACACTATGGATGTAAAGCCAGTTTCACTTCACACCATTTTCTTAATATTTATACTTTATAGTATTCTCCCAACTTTCTACAATCTGCTCAAAAAGCTATAAAAAACCACCTTTCTGCCTGTTAAACAAACAAGTGTTTTGAAAACAATTTGTCCATTACATGTTTATTCTGAGTAAAATTCACTTGTTAAGCAAGAATAATTCAACATATGTAATGTGTCATCAAAATTGCTTGGCTTTTTCTCCTCTAGATGGAGCGGGCTGGTAGATGCTGTATAAACATGTCATGGGTTTAGTAGAGCCAAAGAGCAACATTTTCCAGTTAGCAGTATGGAAGTGCCCATCTAGCAGTGTGAGTAGTAAGTAAAGTAGATCTGAGAGAAAAATCTGAGATTCCCTATATAAAAAATAAATATGCACAGAACTTCCCTAAGTTACTTATAGTTCTGCTCATGTAATGAATCTGTGAGTAACTCCTCCCAGACTCCTGGGGCCTGTTGGTAGCATGTGAAACTACAAAATCTTACATTTATATTGTTCCTTTATATCAAGACTTGTCTTTCTGTATAAGGCTGGCAAAGCACTGAAAAATGAATAAGACTAAATGGAAAAAAGAGACTTCATTATAAATTTCAGTAAATCACAGTATCCTGGACAGATTTTACCATTATAGCTATTGCTGAAAAAGCATTTCCATGAGGGGAAGATTTAAAAAAAACATACATGTCATGTATCTGTTTTAGCAGCGACTCTATATTATTCCTTCATGTAAGTTTTTATTGTATAATATTGTATAGAAATATTGTATATTGCATAGCAATTGTATTTGATTCTGCATCAGCTATGAAAGTAGTGTTATTCCATACATTTGAAACAATCATAAACTGATAGTTCAAACAAGTGAAACAAGTGTGTAGAGTGAGAATTGATGCACTTATCACTAGGAAAGAATTACATCTGCAGTAAAATGCAGCCAGAGCAGATTTTTAAAATTATTTTTATTCCATATTTTTCAGCACTGACACTCCCTTAAAAAAGCCAAAGGTCTGGAACAAGAAGCTATTTCAAATGGTTGCTATAATAACATACATTTTATAATAGCATTCAATTTTCTTTCAATTCTTCAACATACTGATAGTGTAAGATAAAAAGACAAGTCAACCTTCGACAGGCTCAAAAATCCTTGACTGATTAAATTCAAGGATTAAATGCACAGGAAGATATTTACTCAGCTGTGACGACCAAGACATTAATAATGTTTGGTCCATGTCTTAAGGAAGTTCATTAACACTTTCTCCAAGAAAATATTTCTTCTTCTTGACAAGGAACTCATACAATCTCTGTTTCATTTCATAGCTTAGCATTTGATGCAAGATGCGAAATTCAAATCTACACAAAAAATGTGAAAGCTCGCAGATTATACTAAACTCTGCTGTAGAATTAACCAAACAGAGACTTGGAAGAGAGTACATGATCATATTTCAAATGTTCAGTTTGGCTAAAAAATTCTATTTGACACATTGATTTAAGAAGTGATTTATTGTCAACCAGGGTAGTTGAGAGAGGGAGGAAATAAGGTAGGCAACGGCCAAATTAAATTTGTGAAATCAACATGGCTCACAGGCTTTTCCTTTGGGAAGCATTTCCTTCTTTTGGCTACTTTTGTAGGACTATAAATTTGTATGACATAAATGGTAAAATTACTGATCTGTGATGGAATACGGAGAGCCAGAAAATAACCTGTCATGAGTAAAAGAGCAGCCCAAAGATTTTGGATTGTTTTAGACAAACTCAATCTCTGAGACAGATTTGAAGAAAACTATAAGCAATAATGATTTAACTTTAACTTTCTATGCACATAAATGGTACAAAAGGCTAGAGAGTAGCACCTTGGAATGGGATATGAAAGGTGAATGGGTCAGCAGTATCCTGGCAGCCAGGAGGGCCCCCTGTGTCCTGGAGGGCAGCAGGAACAGCATCACCAGCCAGGAAAGGGAGGGGATTGTCCTGCCCTACTCTGCACTGGGCAGCCTCAACTCAAGTGCTGGGGGTAGATCTGGGTGCCACAATTAAAAATCAATAAATAAATAAATAAATAAGACGATAAACTATTAGAAAGTGTCCAATGAAGATGATAAGGAGTATTGAGGGGAAACCTTATGAGAAGTGGCTGAGGTCACTTGGTCTGTTCAGCCTGAAGGAGTCAGAGGGGAGACCTCATTGCAGTCTACATCTTCTCTCCAGGGGAAGCAGAGGAGCAGGCACTGATCTCTCTGGTGACAAGTGAAATGACATGAGGATGAAGCTGTGCCAGGGGAGGTTTAGGTTGGATACCAGGAGAATGCTCCTCCCTCAGAGGGTGGTTGGGCACTCCAAGAGGCCCCCTAGAATAGTGGTCACACCAGCAGCCAGACAGAGTTCAAGAGGTGTTTGGACAATGCTGTCAGGCTCTCAGGCTCTTAGGTGTGATTTTTGGGGCTGTCCTGAGCAGGATGTTGGGTTGGACTCAATGACCCTTATGGATCCTTGCAGTAAAGCTGCATGCAGAAACAACCTGAAAGAGGAAAAACAATTGAACTGGGTCTGCCCACCCTCTTAATACTGGCTTCAGTAAGGTGCTTTGGGAAAAACATCATACTCAGAAAAGGAAGGCAGCTATGACCCACCTCAGATAGTGGCTTACAGTGGGAGCCTGCACCAGCACAGAGGACTGAGTACACTGTCTTCCATTAATAGTTCAAATCTGTGCTCCCACTTCCTGTCCCGTGACATTCCCTGATGTTTCATGTGATACAGGTTTAGTCCAGGCCAAAATCACACTGCATATTCCATCCACTGTCCCCTTTTTCCATCCAGAAAACATAACCAGACATAACCACTGTTTTCACAGGTCCATATATTGTAACAGCTTAGAAATTGCAAGGACGTGTCTCTTAATTTTTTCTCTCTCAAAAAACTGTTATTGGAAGGCAAGTAGAAAAAGCACTGCAGTAGGAGGACTTTAATAATGTCATTTGCAAGGGAGCTGAACTATAACAAAGGTGAACAGAATGCATGATGGCATTTGTATTTCTGGCATCTCCTTCTGAAGAAGTACGACATTAATCCTTGTTCTGGAATATTTGGAATGCATTTCAATGACTGCAGCTCTATTTCTAAATATTTCTATTGCTGCTAAAGATTTATTACTACTATTAACTGAAAGTGCAACAGACTCTCACTATTATTTCAGTGAGATTCTTCACAAGCAAATGTCTGATATGGCTCCAGTAAGAACTCTTTATCTAGATGCTTTTATTGTGAATATATACCAGATCATATATAAGTACCAAAATTTTGATGTCTGTCCTCTCTTGAATAATATTTATACCTTGGCCAAGTGTCCACATAAAAAAAAATTAGATATAAATCTCTTTCCCTATCCCTGAAATATAAAATAATTTTTAAAAACCTTCAACATGGTTTCCACAATAAAAAAAACTCAGGATTTTCCTCCGGAATTTTCAAGTGTCTAAGAGTACATTTTCTGGTCAACATAACAGTGAAAAATAGAGTAACAGATCCTGGATTTTCTTTATTTTATGTTACTTGAGGTGTATTGTGTCATATCTAATGCAGTACCCTACTAATAACTGGAATATAACCAGAAGACACTCACCTTCTCCCATCATATTTTATGCAGCAACATGCAATAAATCTCATTAATCTCTAATAACCTATACCAATATTTAAGAAAAAAAGACAACAATGTTATACACGGGTAACTGCTTACAGCAGCAGCAGCCATTGTACTCACTGTGTTGTAAGGACAGTTTTGTGATAATCTATTAAAATTCAAACCTCATAACCAGTAAATAACCCCACTAGGCATTTAGATGCATAAATATTTTAAAAATACTCCTTTCAAATTCAGGTTGTGCAACCCTTTATTCACCAACATTTTTGTCACATGGTTCCAGGTTTCTGACAGATCTCAGAAGAACAAATAATTCAAGCTATATGATTTTGCCTAAACTAAACACTAGTCCATGTTTGAAACAGCAAGCCTATGTACAATCCATAATTTCTAAGCCTCTTTTTCTTTCAAAGTTTACTGAAGTGTAATAGCTGCAGCATGTGTTTTAGTCATGACTAAGTGGAAGTATCATATATTTGCAGAAAATATGTATCAGAAAAATTTTGGTTTGGAGGCACTTTTGAAGAGCTTTATTCTGACTTCTGCTAAAAGCAAGGTTGCCTTCAGAGCAAGATTACTTTGCTTCAGGCCTTCAGTCAACTTTTGAAAATCTCCCAAATATCCCACAGCTTCTCTATGCAACATTTCCAGTGGTCGATCACCTCACTCTGAACTTTCTTCATCATACCAGATGACCCCCAATTGCAAGTTATGATCTTTGTGCTCCTCTGAAAAAAAATTTAATCCACCTTCACTGTAGTTTCTCTCAATTTTGTTGCTAAATTGTACAGAGAGATTCACCTCAGACCTCTTTCCTCCATGCTAAACAAGTCCAGGTCCTTTTGCTTCTTATATGCTGTGTATTCCATTCTTCTTATCACATTCCTGGTCCTCTATTAAATTTGCCTGAATTTTTAAATTTCTCTTTTCAGGGTTGCTCCACAATAGCACAGAGAATCCAACATGTGGCCTCACTGTGTTGAGAACAGAAAATAATCACTCTTCTCTGCTTACTAGTCACTTTTGCCAATCCAGCTGCAAGGCACTGCTGTCCTGTGTCATCTTGCCTCCTACTGAAAACCACAGATCCTTCTGCAGAGCCATTTGTTATCCAGCGTTTTAGTGACTAGCTTCTACCAGTGACTTGGGTTATTCTGTCCCATGGAACTATTTGTATTTGTCATTGATAAGTTTCAAGGAAGGTATTTGTTGGTTATAAAGTTGTTGAAAATGATAATTGCAAAATCAGAGTCAAATTAAATAGCAAGCCAGTACTTTTTTAAACTAACAAGTGGAAAAATTCAAGGATCGTTTTGTATTCTTAGCAGAGCTTATAAGCATCAACTACCAAACCTCTGGAGAGGATTTCTCATGTAAAGAAAAAGGGCTGTGTGGATTAGAATTATGTGTGTTACATTGGGCAGGTTTTAAGACAGAGTAGGCATGGGAAGTGCTGTTATTTAAGCAGCTAATGTGCAAGTTAGTAATCAATGCAGAATTGGTAGGCTGCTGTCCCAGGCTGAGAACTACTTCTGCCCAAAAGACCTAGTTATGTCAATTATATTCTTCTTTCTACAAATGCTTCTTCTTTCTACAAATGTAGTAAATACTACACAAAATTTGATCATTAAATTCAGGAAAAAACAAACAAACAAACAACAACAACAAAAAAAAAAAAACCCAGAAAAAAACCCCTTAGATCAAGGTATTATTTGGCACTAAATATGGGATTTCATAAAAAAAAATTTTATTTCCAAGGTAAGGTGTTTGCTGCTATTCATATTCACAGTACCTGCATTATCAGTCCAGTGATTTACCCCAATACTTGTGTTTTTCAATTGGAAGAAAATGTTTGTAGGTTGACTCACCAGCAAAGAATGTCTTTTACATATAAAAATTATTTCTGGGTCTGTTATTGTACTGTCTATGAACCTGTATCAAAGTCTTGACTAACACATAAGTTAACACAATGGTAAAATAGAACAGACTAGAAGACTATTCACCCTCAAGACATCATTCCATCTAAACATCATACAGAGGATCATACAGGAATTCAAAACAAACCAAAGAAAATATTAGTAATCACTGAGGAGCAATTGGCCTCTAAAGGATGTCAATCAGTGAATAAGAGTGCCTAATGGTACACATGCAAAAAGTAAAAATAAAAGATTTTAAAATAATCACTAAATCCTGAGATGTTCAGATTATTTTCTACTATTGAGGTGCATGGGCCTCTGAGCAACCTGATTTAGTTAAAGCTGTCCCTCCATATTTAGGGGGTTTGGATTGGATGACCTTTTAAAGGTTCCTTTGAATTCAAACTATTCTATGATTCCATGATAAAGTATAGTAATTTCATGACCATAAAGTGCACTGGATTATAAGGTGCACTTCCGGGTGTCGGCAAATTTCCGAACTTTTGCTGATATATAAGGCGCACCAGACTAGAGGGCGTACTTTTTTTTTGCAGCGAGGATCCTCCCCCAGCTCCCCCCACGCAGTTGCTGGCTGAGGCCCCGCTTCAACCTGGCAGCCATGGGCCCCCAGGCCTGCCTGTGCCCAGCAGGAGTGGCGCCACGGCCCCGCCTCCATCTGGCAGCCATGGCCCTGCCGGCTCCCACCTCAGCTCGCGGCTCACACTTCCGGGTTGACAATTTTCCAAACTGCGTCCATATATAAGGTACACTGGACTATAAGGCGCACTTCCAGGTTCAGGCCAAAATTTTAGTCAAAATGGTGCGCCTTATAGTCGTGAAATTACTGTACTCATAATGCGACTTTATAGGCTCTGCTATGTTGCTGGTGCTCAAAAAACAGTGATCTCAAGCTCATGCAAGGGTCAATATGGAAGGATTTTGGGAAATTCTCCTTGTGAAAGTTAATTTTTAAAAAGTAAGTAAAGCAACAAGGAGGCTCAATAAATATTGTCACTTGTTTTTAGTTAGCTCCTGTTCCCTAGTAAACTGTCATGGCATGATATATGAGAAATCAGTTTTACAACTAAATCAGTGAATGCTTTTTCAAAGACAAATTAAGATGTTCTTACTGTGTATCTTGACAGTCTATAAAATTGCCTGAAAAATAAATATTGTGTAGGTGCCTTATTTTACCTTATAGCATTTAGCATTAATCCTGCAACTTTAATACTCTAACAACATTAAAATCCTCTGGATTGTGGAATTCTAATCATGTAAAAAAGATCTATGTCTGTCTGGAAGACCCCAGTTAGGATGCAATTATAAGGTGAAATCAGAAGTGCAATTAATTGAAATGCATGGCTGTGAGGGCCCAGTTATGACAACATAAAAAAGCTTTCACTAAGCATTCACTGCCAAATGAATATTTTGTATCAGTGGAATTAAGGTTATGCTGTCTGCAAGCAGTATATCTACTCTGTTTATAAGCCACACATGGATTGGTGTACTGATGACTTGCAGCTTATGTTATATGTCTAGTAACAATGGGCAAGAAATGTATTTTTTTGGTGAAATTGTTGCTAAAAGAGTCACATGTAGCAATGCCTTCAATATACACTGGGAAAGAAATTGCTTATCTCCATTCTTTCCTGCTTTTGTATGTTAATCTTTTAGTACATAATTATTTGTTTGTTAAAACCATAATAGAAAGGCTAGTTTCATATTATTGCAAAAGAAGATACATTAAAATTCTGTATTTTAGGCTGAGTTTTCCAGAGCAGTTACCTTAATTTTGTCAAGAAGCATCATTCATACACACACACACACACACACACACACACACACACACACACACACACACTCTTGTAACTCTGAGGAATTTAATAGCTTCTGCGCTGAATTTAGTTAAACATTTACAGAGTTATTCCTGTACATATCGAGACAGCCTCATAAGAACATAAGTGACAGGAAAATCCTCAACCTCCTTGACATGGGTCAGACCCCAAGAGGTGGATGTGAATACTCATGACCCCTACTACTGTAGGAACAATACTTTCCACTCCCAATTACAAACACATTCATATTGTTTAATGCAGTTGTTTAAAAAGAATACTATTTGTAAAAAATGCAATATAATATGAAATAATTTGTGATTTGGAGATTAGCCTTGTATTTTATTGCCCTGGAGAACAAAGACAGCTTTGACTGTTTCATTTTTTGAGAAGGGTGCATGTGGCAAAACAAGCAAATTTATCAGCAGTTAAAAAATAGGGGTGAGATAAATAATTTTTGTTCTATCAACATGAAGATTATAAAAATTACAAAAATTATGAAAACTGAGGTGCAGATTTTAAAGTTGTTGTCAACTGCCATGGACTAGATGAAAAAAATAATGCTGAAAAAGCAAGCTGGGCATTCACTACTTTTCCAAGACGCATTGTGTGTTATTATCTGCACTGACTCATTGACAATTATCTAGTGATACAGGTTTGCTTTGTTTTTGCTTCTCATTTTTCTTTAAAAAGTAGACTTCAAGCAGAAGCTCACAGGTTCAAGCATGACACATACAATGTTGACATTTCGTGTAAACAACCAGTACAAAACAGATTATGAATTCAGCCTCTTTAACCATTAAAACTTAAATATTTTTTTCCCTCCATTTTAAGTTTAATCACTGCACTGTATATATAGGCAAAATAGTTCTAATAACTAATGATCAAATGACAAAGAATAATGAGAAGGACACAGTCATCTGAGAACTCCTCACCTGTTTCCATTCATGCTTCTGTCACCTGGAGGGAGGCATAGAGATGTGACTGGGGGAGACTGCAGCCTACAGTACTGAAACCCACAGAGCCAAACTGCTGGTATCAATATGTCAGGAAAACTGAGCAAAGCTAAAATGACATCTGTTGCAACATAACCATGTGCTGCAAAGATGGACGGTACAAGCAGAACATCTGCTAGGAAACAAAGGCTTCCAAATGTCTTATAAGAAGTCTTCCTTTTCCATAATAGTCTTCAGGTTCAAGTCACTTATCTACAAATACACATTTCATTTCCTGCTCTGTCCCAATTGCCCAGACTCCTACCTCCCCACTTCCTTGGGAAACCATTTCTAAAGCTTTTCTCCACAGCCCTGCCCCACGAGAGCCTTGTGCCCTGGCATGCCCAGAGAAGACAGCACGGACCTGATTACAGCACTCTTGCTCTCACCAATTCACACAAGGCTGGCTCAGACTGCCTGCTTCCCACACCACAAAAGGGAACAGGCAAGGAGATGAGACATAGCCCATCCCCATCAACAGAATGGACACAAAAAGTACATCCCATTCTTCTGTCACCTTGACGCTTAGTATTCTCTTTGGATGGCTAGAGAACAGTCATTGGTATAAAAGGACTAAAGACAAAGAGAGAGAAAGGCTATAATAAATACAATTTTCACTGGATTTTTTTGAATTTTCCAGATTGAATTTCACCTCAACATTGCAAAGGTTCCTAAGTGAAAATGTTGCCATACAGTTGTATCGTCTGCTCTTTATTACACCTATATCATTTCAGGAGGACTCCAATTCTCCATCTGTGAGCTGGTTTGTGATTTTCTTTCTTTTTTAGATTAGTTTATTTGGACATCTACTCTTGTATATTGAGAACAAAAATTTGTCCTCTCCTTATTAAGTTTTACACTACAATCTTTCTCTTTGGTGATTCATTTACTGACTGAATAAGAAAACAATCATCTAAAAATAAAACTACAATATTAATTAAATTTTTAATAAGTACAATTAATTTTAAGCAATTGTATGTATATTTAAGATGAACTTATTTTTATAACTGCTTCTGTGTTGACAAATACATTCTTTAGTCTTACTGTAAGCAAATCTTTTAATGGCAAAAAGACAGAATGAAGAATTTACTTACCAAGCCATCCTGATCCAGAATTGGGTATACACATATCTGTTTCAGCACTGGGTAACACAAATCCAACCACAAACACTTCAACCCCATCCGCCATTAGGGCCATTCCTAACACAAAGAAGAGGGCCCACTGGAAACGACCATGGCCACATTCTTGAATTATCAATTCATATTGCTGTGCGAGCTCTTCTTCATCAGCTTTCCTCTCTGTTTCCAGTTCATGACGATCCTTGTATTCATCACGCATAGACTGACCTAAGGCCACCATGTCATCCTTACCCTGCCCCATGTTGGGGATTCCCTGATACTCCCCTTCATAAATTTCATCATCTTCATCATGTCCTTCAGTTGCTTCACTAGATCCTTCATCATCATTAGCTTCTACACCCTGGCCATAGTAATCATCGTCATCTTCCTCATCCTGGAATCGATTGTAGGACCTCTGTGTGTAGCCATCCTGAGCTTTGTCAACTGCTTTATTCACTTTTTTCACTGCTTGCCTCTTCACCTCTTTAGCAATATCTTTGGCTCCTTTCACTAGTGAAGTCCTGTCTTTGTACGTGTCCTCCATCCTGTATCAAAGGACTGCTGTGAAGCTGCAAAGGCACTCCTAAATATTGTTTGGAATGTCTATTGCGTGTTGGACATCAGTGGAAAAAGCTCAGGTACAAGTGAAGCTGTAATATTCAACCTGTAAAATAGAAAATTAAAAAAAGCTTATACTTCACTATTTTTAGATGTCTCTTCACAATGATACAGAATCATTCCAATCTTCATTTAAGCAGTGGACATCAGAACACAAAGGGCTTCAAATATAAAAGCCTGTGTTTTCTTCAAATATGCAAACACCACAGGTTACAAGGAAAATGTGCTGAAGATAAATTTAATATCTCTATTAGTCTTCAGAATTCAATTTTTTACTCTCTAGTTTTGGATGCCAGGTTTTATTCTGAAAGAAACCAAGCAATTCCATGCATCATGCATCATATTGACTCTGAAGCATCCTTTCCAATTTGAACACCCTGTTTTGTAAGAAAGGGCTACAAATACTAACCTTTCTCTCAGTGAATTACCATGAAATATCTTTCTAGCCTTCTATTTAACACCAATCCTGTAGGAAGTTAATATTCCTCCGATCTGTACCAGTGTTTCAAAGATGACTGGGTTTGACCAGAGCATTCACAGTGCATTCACACTGAGACTTAGCCATACAAAATCCCACCCTAAAAAATTCAGTGCAGGGAGCTGTGTGGGCAGAAGTGGTGGCACATTCATACTTTGGAGATTCCCAATACCTGAATCATGGACAGACACATTCCTTTCTTCCCTATCTATACTCACAGTAGGGGCAGAGTAGAGCAACTGTGTTACCAGCTAATGGATCTCTGAGTGTGTTTGTCCTGCATGAGTTCCCATTAACCAAGCTGCATGAAAGCATCAAGACATTTTGCCCCAGTTCTCCCTGCTCCTCTGCTGTAGCTTTCCATCTTATGCAGCTCCAAAGTCACAAGCACAGACACAAGTCAAGAGCGGTTTGCTTATTAGACTGAAGACCAACCATTCCCCTCTTCTCAGTACAGTTTTCAGGCATATTGCAAGAAAATTTGCTCACAACACATCTGCACTATCACTAGGGAAGGGATGAAGAAATGGCAGCAGCATGGAAGCATACAGAAAAAAAGAAATGCAGGATCATTCTTTGGCAACAGTCTGTAGTTAGAACAGCTAAAATCAATTATGAAATTGCACCATTACTCATGTGTCTAAAGTAAAGGGAGTCTGTGTGAGTGTGTGTGTGTGGTGTGTGTGTGTGTGAGTGAATCTGGACTCTGCAAACAGACGGTAGAATCCTCCCCTCTGGGAGAAAGTAGGCTACAATATTTTAGCGGTATTTCTAAGAAAACAGTGCCTGCTTCCAGAGTAGGGAAAAGATTATTTTTAACCATGATCATTTTAATGTTCTATTTTCTGGCATTACCTCAGAAAAACTGCAGTAATGCAACTAAGGAGGCAGGGAGATATGATGCAGGAGTAAAAATAGATGGAAATTTCTGAAGCTAATCTTATTACCTTTTCTAAAATAGTGCGAACTACCCTCAGAGCTTGATGGGAGAAAACCAAAGAATGGCTTTGAGAAGCTGTCCTTTATTCATTCTATTGCATATGCTGTCTCCAGAAGTACAATCCAGACATAAGTTTTAGGACTGATTTTTGAGGCATAGGAAAAACTATAGGCTGCATTAGATAAACTAAGGATGTGATGTACTTTTGATACAGAAAGAAAAGAAAGGGAAAGAAAAGGAAGCCTACAATCACACAGACATAACTTTAGAAGCTAAAAGATATTTCCCTTGCTTCTTGATAATATAAATTCACCTATAGTAAAAAGTCTTTATTTTTAGTATTTTCCTCTACATTAATTTCATACACTTTGGATGTTTCTCAAAGAAATTGGATGTGATGGCACTCTTCAACTATTAATGGGAACTGAAGCATTTACTGGAAGAGAAGTGCCTTAAAAAAGCCCTGATGTAATATTTATGACTGCAAACTGTAGCCTGAATTTATGTACATGATGATCCTTTTAAGTAGGTCATCTTAGTGAACCTTTTATGCCAAGGCAGCTTCTCTAATTGCAGCTTTTCAGTTTTCAAGGTGCTTCATAGAAGTTACCTTTTGTGTGTTGAATCTGATCCTTACCCGTGTGTGGCTACGGTATCTACTAGCTGTTAGTGGACATGCAATGCATCAAAACATTCACTGGATCTGCTGAAGCCTTCTTCAAATACTTTCAAGAACTTAATGAGCTCTTAACAGGTACTTTTCTGAGTGTTAATGATTACAGTGTGTTCCCAGATTTTAGATAATTTTACGGTGTCCATGCAACCCATTTAACCTAAACTCTGAACTCCTCTAATTCTGAGGAATTAGATATTTATTAGATATTTATTTATTTTTGTTTTTCCAGTAAGGGTTTTCACTTGTCAAATTTCTTATTACTGCAGGGTGTATATATACACATATATACATACTATATATGTCTTGAAGAAAGCAGGAGTTTAGGAATACCAAATGAACAAAGAGTCTAAGAACCAGCACTGATAAAACCATGCTTTATTTTTCTGTAGTACAGCTACCCCATGAGTTCAACAGACTCAAAAAGACAAATTTGCAAAAGTAACTGAAGTTTGTGATAAACCAAATATATCAACAAGAAATTTCACCTGTTCGAATTCTTTAAGAGCATAATTCTGCCATCAAAAAACATGCAGACAGAGCAAAATTTCTGTCAAGGAAGAAATCAGAAAAGTCTCTCTATCTTGCTTAAGTTTCCAGGCAAAATGCTTAATCTGAACACTGTTTTTTTAAACAGCTTTGCTTTCTCAGTGAACTGAAATCTGTGCCTTGCAGTGATAAGTACAAAGAGGAATAATTTACAGCCCATGCATGATAGCTTCCCACCTTTTCAATTATGTTGGACTGATTACTACAAGTAAGTAACTGGAAAGCCTGAAAGAGTAAGGATTAATGACTACCTGAATAGCATAAAGCAGCAAAAGCAGAGATGATAGTCTAGCTATATACTCTTCTTTGTACCAACCGATTCATCCAACTGGCTTGCTGACTTTCACTGAACCAAACACCACATTCCTATTCAATTAATTCAGCTAAAACAAAAAGAATCCTAGGAAAATAATGTTGCTGCCAGAAATGGAAACAAATACGAAAACATTTTGTAAAAACACTCAAAGATGCATAGATAAAATAAAAATCAAATTGTTCTTTTGGTCTAATATTTATTCTAATATTTATTCTCTTCCATTTTGTTAACATTCACAGATTTCAATGCATTTAGCATTTTGTATATATTGTGCTACATCTGAAATAGAAGTTGAACATTACAAACTAAATCAGACATCCCATAAAGATTTAAATCTATGACAAGTCAGACAACTCATTCCCATAAAGGCTTAGATCTTTGCTTAACATAAGCTGAAACAAGACTGATGGGGTACTCAAAAAAGTGATATTAACTATACACATATAAGATACTAAAGTTTTCAGAAGAGATCTGGAAGTCACACTCAAATGCGCATTTCACATATTTTGGGAATTTTTTATAGCATCTTTTCTGCTTTGCTCTTGAA
>PYHW01009486.1:8332820-8358260 GCA_013186435.1 Turdus rufiventris | reverse complement strand
TTATTCCTAATTCCCATATCTTTGCCTGAAAGCCCCTTGATTTCAAAATTATAATAATTTGGAGGGAGGGGGTTTACATTCTCCATTTAAAATAGAAGCTCCTGCCTTTCTCAGCAGACACCTGTTCTCCAAACTAAAACAGAAACTTTTCGTTCTTTGTCCAAATATAAGCCGCGCCTGATTATAAGCCGCATTTCGGGTTCAGACCAAAATTTTAGTCAAAATGGTGCATCTTGTAATCGTGAAATTACTGTACTTCCAATTTTTCTATCTTGTCAAATGATTTTATATCCCAAGTTAAATACAGGCACCTGAACTATGTTAGTTATCAAACGGAGGATGCTGTTGTCTTGTAAGTGTTCTCAGTACTTAAGAAAATAAAACAATCCACACTTGAATTCACGGGGATACCTGCAAACTTCCTCCTCATCTCTTCATGTGCAAAGCCCTTTGTTTATATTTCCAGGGCAGTATTTACTTCAGTATGATCTAATAATGAATATATTCTTCAATAAAGGGTATTTATTACTAGGGGTATTCATTTATTTTAAATAAATTAGAGCTGCCACCAAAGCTGGTGTGAGGCAGATTCATTTTTGGTAATGTTATTGGATTAAAAGCTAAGTTTCTATATTCTAAGCAAATTTTCTTTTTCTCATGTTGAGAGTCACACACCCAGGCTGCACTCTTGTCGCTCAAACTGCAGCAGACAGAAGTGTATATAATACTGCAAGGCTGCAGTGCCACCATCAGTGGCATCCCCCAGCAGTCTCCCTGCTTGGATGGCTTTTCCACCACTTGTCCTGTACCAGCACTTTTCGCTGCATCCTCTCTGCAGACGCAGCAGACATATGCAAGATGTGCATGGGAATTCATTTATCTAGTACACATCAACGATCCTGAGCTCAGCAGAAGCAGGATCCTCATGGTAACTGCAATCTTTTTTTCCCCATTTTATTATTTTCCTTCCTCATTAAACCAGCAGAGATAACTGTTTCTGCACCATATGCTCTACCTGCCCAGTTCCTCTTAAAATATTTAACTAATTTAGCTGCTTAGAACAAAACAAGTGGAATTGTTTTTAGTTTGTTTTTACTTGAAATTTGATAACCTTTATCAGAAAAAAAGAACATATTTGCCGGAAAGCAAAATGTATGTGGACATCTGCCTTTAACAAAAAACATAAACTTTATCTGCCCCTTAGAGTCTTAAAGTATAATCAAAAACTAGTAACTCTAATAATTATTTTCTTACAGTGCTTTTGATCACAAAATTCTTCCCCACTTACAGCTGGATATATAAACAATTAAATCAGGATCTGCAAAAGCTCTCCTTTAAGCAGTACAAACTGGAAATCTAACAGTATGATGAGATCAGACCACCTAAGACAATGAAATCACAAACCTAAGACCTATTTAAAAGCTATAACCTCTGTCCAGTGAAAATCAGGAAACTGTAATTGAATAGTTTGGGATAAAAATTAAATAATATTGTAAAAACAAATTCTCCAAGAAAAGCAGAGTCAAAAACTATAGGTACAAAATTAGGAGGTGGTACATTCTTCACTTTACACTTCCACTACATTAGCCCTCCATGCATTATTTCTATGCTCTAAATATCTTTCAAAGAATATCCTGTAGAGAGGTGATACAGTGGCGGTAAATTTTATGAGCACCACCGTCCTAAAACCAACATAGCCATGTCTAACTCAGCTCACTCTTACTAGATACACTCAGCCTTCCAAACCTTTGATCCACGGTTCCACCTAAGGTCACAGTCTAGAATGAACATTCATATATGTTCCACCCTCCCTTATTAAACCTTTTCCATGCTTTCTTTTGACCTACAAAAAAGGTTCAATACTGACAGCAAGAGAATTATTGAAGATAATACAGATATTACCTGTTCTCTGCTTGCAATACCAACATCTAATTCCTTAGAACTAGACTCAGTTCAATGCACCCCTAAAAGGTGTTACAAAATTAACAGTGTTACAAAACCAAAATAGCCATATCTAATGATTAAATTATAGCAACAAAACTGTAAAGACCCTACAGTGGAGCGGTCCTTTCCTTCATTTTTTTATTAGTCAAAAGCTTACTTTCCCAGGAAAAGGTGACTGAAAAAAGCATAGGACATATTTTGAGATGTCTTGCTGTCTGTCCCACAATAAACTGTTAACAGAAATTAGCATATACTAAGAAAACTTAGTCCATTGGTTTTAGGATTTTTTTTAAATCTAATGCTTGTTAGTTGTTTTGTCTTACTGTACATACATACCAGAGCTTTAATTGCTTTTGTCAGTTTTCCAATCTGATCACTTTTTTTTCCTACATGTTTTTACCTGGTAAACACTTAAAAAAATAATTCTCATTAAAGACAAGGCAAGATAATTTAAATGTTCTTCCAACATTGTGGTTTTAATTTTTTCTTTGAATACTCTACTATGCTTCCTGTGAACCTCTTCATGAAGAAGTGCTCTCTTCCAGTCACTTTGCTATTCACTCAAACCACATATTATTTCCAGGATCTGTGTTGAGTGGTGGTTAACACAAGTAGAATGCATCAATTTGTTCAAGCAGAACTGACACACATCATCCAGCCTGAATGACATAAGTGAAGTTTCATCAGTAAAAGTTAATGAGATTTCGTACTGTACCCACATTACCTGAAAGACTACCCAAATCTTAAGAAAGTTGAAATTTCATTAATTTTAAAAATTTCTTTTTAACTAAACATGTTCAGACATATCTCTGCACTTTTAAGGCTGCCTAATAAGTAGAAAAAATTGCCAAAGAAAATAATTCTCTCTGAAGCCAAAGGCTATTTCCCTTCTCATACCTACTTCTGAAAATCCACTTTCATCATCAGTGCTTCCAATCTATTTTGTACTTTTCAGTTGTCAGAATCACAGTGGACAGCATCATCCTGCATTTCAATAATGAGGGAACAGCATAAAGCAGTTGGACAAACATGTTTTCATTGCTCAGTATTAGCAATTAAAAAAACCAACCCTCTACCAGAAGCACAAAGCACACCAACTAGCAATTTCTGTCTCATATCTGCCATTGTCATGTTTGCTTCAGTACAGAAAACAGACAAGTCTTCTCTGAAAGTAAAGGCCCACCAGCAGCCACTAATCATTTAAAATCAAAAGAAGGCAGAAAAATGCCGCTCATAGGGAAGAAAAGAGGAATCTAGGGATAGATATATATTAAAAAAACATATTCTAAAAGCACCAAGACAATAGCCAAGGAGTCCTATCCTGGAAGTAAAATAAAAAATAATGCACTGTGGAAATTCTCCAGGGAACAAAATCTGCAAATGTAACAGCACAAGCCTCAGCGACTGAAGCAGCCATTTCTGAAATTGCTTTGCACAAATCTGTGGTGTGCAGGTACCTGGAAACAGCAACTGTACAAATATTTGACTGACAGATGCCACAGAATAGCACTGAAGCTTAGGGAAAACTTGGGAAGATTGAAGGGCATGTTGTAGGTCAAGCTGTATTACAAGCTGGAATTATGTGTCTTTCCTTTCTTCCTGAAACAAAGGAGTCAAACATTCTTTATATTTTAGGAGTAAATAAAGGGTCACAGTCTCAGGTCCCACTGGGAAAAAATTTCTGAAAACATTTAGCTTTTAATTCTACTGACTTTCTGCTGGGGTACATCATTCCTGTGCCTGCAGCAGAAGAGGCTAAAGACTCCTCTCAGTTCTGCCGGTTCTGTCTTCATCTGGTGCTGGTCTATATTAGCCTCTGCATGGGGAATCAGCTGCTGTGCTCAATAAACTCTGGTAAGAGAGAAGTGGCCGCTCAGCACAATGCTAAAAGGCACAGGAAGATCCTGGTTTTCCCATCCATACTCCCTTCCAGTCACTTTTCTATTCACACAAAGCCATACTATTTTTGCTTTATCTTTAACATCTGTTACTTTTTATTATTCATAACAGGATACAAAAACTGGGGTGGGGGATATTTTTTGGTCTCATTTTCTTTGCTACATTTTTCAGAAGGGTGGTTGCTGAACTTTATACTTCAATTTTATTTTTCTGTTTTCCAAATTTGACACTAGACTGATGTTAGATCTGAGAATCACAAGCTTTCATGTTGACCTGTTCCTCTTTCAGTGTAAGACTGCTTTTCTTAAGCAAACAAACAAACTATATATAATGCTTTTTATGACTGAAAATGTATTTCCTCATTGACCCTCAGACAAAATCCTTATTGAAATATGTTGTGAAGATAGATAAACACTAAAACCAAGAATACCATAATAAGCTTTTCTGGCAAGGGACTGCTTCAGCTATGGAATGTGATAAGAAACTGAGCATACATCAATTTGACCTAAAAACAGAGGGGAAATACAGAGTAATTCCAGGTGAAAATTAAAACTATATGAAAACATGAAAGACACCAATCAGTCTAGCTTAAAGAAAAATCAAAACCCAATCATACAGGTGAAGCTGTGTTTAATTCCATTAATATACATACGTAGTTAATATATCAGCAGAGAATGAAATCACAGAATCACAAGAATGGATCTGACAGTCATCTTGTCCGATCTCCCTGCTTAAGCTGGGCCATGCCAGAACCAATGGCACAGGATTGCATCCAGATGGTTCTGGAATATCTCCAGTGAGGGAGCCTCCATACCCTCTCAGGGCAATCTGTTCCACTGCATGGTCATCCACACAGTAAAGAAGTTCTTTCTTGTATTCAGGTGGAATTTCCTGTTCTTCAGTGTCTGCCCACTGCTTCTTGTCCTACTGTGTGGCAGTGCTGAGAAGAGCCTGGTCCATCCTCGTGGTACTGCCCCTTCATATACATTGATAAGATCCCCTCCCAGTCCTCTCCAGGCAGCAAAGGCCCAGTTCCATCAATAAGTGGAACTTCACTTGGAGCATCTCATAAAATCCAGTCTCCTCATCACCTTTGTAGCCTTCCACTGAACTCACTCCCATGTCTCTCTTGTCCTGAGGAGCCCAGAACTGGACTCCAGGTGAGGCCTCACCAGAGCTGAGTACAGGGGTAGGATCACCTTCCTTCACCTGCTGGCAATGCCCATTCTAATGCCCCCAGGATCCCATGGATTTCTCGGCCACCAGGACACGCTGCTGGCTCATGGACAGCTTGTTGTCCACCAGGACCCCCAGGTCCTTCTCTGCAGAGCTGTTCCTCAGCAGGTCAGCCCCAGGCTGTGCTGGTGCCTGGGGTTGTTCCTCCCCAGGTGCAGACCCTGCCCTTGTCTTTGCTGAATGTCACAGGGTTCTTCTGTGTCCATCTTTCCAACCTGCCCAGGTCCTTCTGAAGGGATGTACAGTCCTCCTAGGATTCAATACATTCCACATATTTCAGGGACAACTCCACCACTGCCTCCCTAGTCTGTCCTTCCTATGCAGCATGTAGCCCTTCGTGACAACATTCCAGTCTCGACACATCTCCTTTAACACCGTAAGATCAAAGCTTTGTGACTGCATACAGACTTCTAACTGCTCCTGCTTGCTCTCCATACCACACTGCTGTAGTTTAATCCCAGCCAGCAGCCAAACCTCACACAGCTGCTCCCTCAATTCCCCGCTGGCAGGGTTGGGAAGAGAATCAGAAGACTAAAAGCTGGAGAATTTGTGTGTTGAGTTAAAGACAGTTTAATGAGGAAAGAAAGGCCACAACACAAGCAAAACAAAAGAAGGAATTAATTCACCTCTTCCACAGGCAAGCAGGTGTTCAGGGAGAGCAGGGTCCCAGTTACTGGGGAAGACAAATACTATCAACTCTAAACCTTCTCTCCACTCCTTCTTCTTCCCCTCACTTTTTATACTGAGCAAGATACCATGTGGTCTGTTTGGGTTAGCTGTCCTGGCTGTGTCTCCTCACAGTTTAGTAACAAATCATAAGAAACAGCTAACTCTAGATAGAAGAAAATTGCAAGTTCATTTAAAAAATAAATTCTTGTGCTTGGTAGGTGTATTGGTCTTGTGTGGCAAGGTTTTTGTAGCAGTATGGCTACAGGGTTGATTTCTGTGAGAAGCTTCCAGCAGCTTCTCCCATGACCATGGACAGAGCCAGTGCCAGCTGGCTGGAAGATGAATCTGCTGCTGGCTACATCATTGTCAGTGATGGTGTTAGCAACTCTGGTGATGGCTTGGGTTTTAGCTTTTATATTTTGCTTGGTGTGTGACTCTGAAACTTCATATTAGGTGTTAGTAAGATCTCTTCACAGGATAGTTAGACAAAACAATCCCTTATCAGCTAGAGCATCCAGGACACTCATCACTCAAAAAGCATAAACAATGGTTGAGGAAGGCTGAGACTTCATAAACAAGGGCTGTGGTTGGATGGTTGATCCCAATGTGTAGATGAACCATAAAATAAAAGTGTAAAGATTCATGATCAGGATCCATCTTGGATTTGATTTGGGTGTAGACCTGGCTGGGCTCTTGCACTGCCCAAGGTTATCCTTTCAATAAATACCTGTTTTATTCCTTCTGCTCTGTCTAGTCTCTGTTCCAGGTCATCCTTTCCAGGCATCACTGGGATAATGCATTTCAGAAGGGAGAAAAAAGAAAAACGCAGCTGGAGAACAGTGACGTGAGAACCTGTGAAGGGAACAGCTCTGCAGTCCCCAAGGTCAGAGGAGGAGGGACAGGAGGTGCTCCAGGCATTGGAGGTGAGATCCCACCACAGCCCATTGTGCAGACCATGGTGAGACAGCTGTGCCCGTGCAGCCCATGGAGGAGCAGAGATCCATCTGCAGCCCACTGAGGGGCCCATGCTGGAGCAGGAGGATGCCACTGAAGAAGACTGTAATCAGGTGGAGACAACCAAAACTGGAAAACTCTCCTGGCAGGACCTGTGGCCCCATGATAAAAGGAGCCCATCTGTAGCAGATTTACTTCAGGATTTGTGACCCCATGGGGCAGCAGTGCTGGAGCAGTTTGTGAAGGACTGCAGCCTGTAGGGAGGACTCATGTTAAAGAAGTTCATGGAGAACTATCTTCCATGGGTGGAACCCCACACTGGAGCAGGGGAAGAGTGTGAGGAGCCTTTCCCCTGAGAAGAAAGGAGTGGCAGAGACAACACTGACTGAAACTCCCACTCTCCATCCCCCTGCAAGGAGGAAAGATGTAGATAAAACTGGGAGTGAAGTTGAGTCTGTGGAGAAGGATGAGGTGAAAGGAAGTGGTTTACTACTTCATTTCTTATTTTTGTAATTTGATTTTATTTTCAATAAAACAAGATTCTCAAGTCATGTCTGTTTTGTTTGTGACAGTAGTTGGTAAATGGTGTCCCCCTATTCTTCTGTCAACAAATGAGATTTTTACTACATATTCTCTCTCCCATCCTGCTGAGGAGGAACAGCAGCTTGGTGGGCACCTAGCACTCATACATGGTCAAACCACGAGAGTGGCATAGCTTGGTTTGTTTGGACTTTGCTATCCCACTAGTGCTAGGGAGCAGTGCAGGAAATGAACAGACAAAGCATTCTCTGAAAACTATTTTAATAAAGTTATTTCCATACCTCATAAACCTGGCTACACCAAAATGGAAATTTAAGATGGGGAATGTATTCTTTGAATTAAATTCATATTTACATAACTTAAATTTAAGTCACTTCCTAAAATCTGCGCACAAGGCCCTAAGGATTCAAATGAATTGCAGGCAGAACACATTCCAGCATGACAGCTTGGTCACTTTAGGAGGAATGCTCTCCACTCGTTAAAGGGAATATCTCCCCTGTGTGTAGCCACACTGACTATCACATCCAACTTCATGCCCCTCACCATCATCATAGTCTGGATGCATGATGCACAAGGAGAGTTTTTTGCCCAGTCTTCAGAGGAGAATTCTTAGGGAGAAATCTGTTCACCATCTCCCATCATCTGATGAGGGGTTAAAAACACTGTGGAGACAGGTTCTTTTCAGAGGCAAGGGACTAAAAGAAAAGAGGAAACAGTTGCAAGTTGCAGCAAAGGAAATTCCAGACAGTTTTCTAAAGAAGAAATCCTTCATGTTAGCTCTCCAGCCATGTACATGGCTACACAAAGGAGCACTGGGGTTCCCAGCATTGGAGGCATTCAAAACTTAACTGGAAATACTCTGAACTATTTAAATCCAGATGTGAGACTAGATAACCTCCAAATTACTTCTTCATCCAAATTACTTCATCATTCTGACACATTAAAAAAAAAAAGGTCTATTTTCTCACATTAAATGAAGAACTCTATTTTTATAAATTAAAATTAAGCATGAAGTGCTGAATATGTCAATAAACAAATATATCTTTCACAGAATAAAAAAAAATGTTTAGAATCCAGTCTGGTAATCCAGAGAGAGACAAAAGGACACTTCAGCAGAACCTAGAAGATGGGTGACCATTTAGGTCCCTAGTTAGTTAAAATAGGTTAAGTAATCACTGCCCATATGAGAAAAGAAATCAGTCTTCTGTTTTCACACAAATTTCATTTTGGAGAAGCACTGGGCAAAGATGAGAGAGCTGAACAGAACTGAAATTTGTATCAGATTTTTGTCACATCCCTTTCATATGCTATAAAAACGCCAACATTTTTATGATTTGCTCTAGCTCAAAATGTTTGATCTCTAGTGATTTTGAAATGCAAAAAATTGTCACTATTCCTGCTATTTTTTGCTCTGTTTTGAAAAGTTAAATTAGACTGTAGATAGCATTTATGTTTCTTGTTACAAATTACAGTAATTTCACAATTATAAGCTGCACCTTATTATAAGCCGCACTTTCATTCGCAGCGAACTTTCAGAAAGTTGCCAATTAGTAACAGAATTGCGGGATCGCAGGGTTTACTGGCAGGTGCTGACCTTGGAAACATTATTTCCAAGCGAAAAAAGATACAGACAAAAGATACAGGTATAACTGCGACAGCATACCTGTCAAGTTTTATTAACAAGCAGAAAAAGATACGAACAATAGTGTGGTCATTTTACAAGCATTTCCAATGAATCCACATTGCCTTTAAATAGCCACTCAGCCGGGCAGCCACCCAGGCAGGCGGGGAGCCGGGGGGCCACATGGGCAGGCAGGGAGCCAGGCGGCTGGAGAGCGGGCAGGTGGGTGGAGAGCTGAGCAGCAGCATGGGCGGGCAGGGAGCCAGGTGGGCAGGCAGGGAGCCACGTAGGTGGGGAGCCTGGTGGCTGGAGAGTCAGGCAGCCATGCAGGTGGGCGGGGAGCCGGGTGGGCAGGTGTGGAGCCGCACAGTCACGTGAGCAGCCGGGCAGGCAGGCAGGCAGGGAGCCACGCAGCCACACAAGACTAAAAACACTGAAAAGATACAGAGAACTATCATGGGCTTGGATCAGCAGCGCCGCCCCGCCGCCAGGGCGGCGCGGGCTCTGGCTTGGCTCAGGGCTGCTGCGGGCTCTCACTTCCGGGTTGGAAAATTTTTGAACTTCATTCATATATAAGCCGCTCTGGAGTACAAACTGCACTTCTGGGTACGGACCAAAACTTTAGTCAAAATGGTGTGGCTTATAATCGTGAAATTACTGTAATTAGGATATGTAGGGAAATATGTAACAAATGCTATAGATTATTAATGTACAAAAGTGCAATAATTTTTTTTTTAAGATTAGCTCCTTAGACAAACTACACAGAATATTTAATAATTTTCACTTTTCTACTTTGAAATAGTGACAATTTAAACATAGAAAAATTAGATTATTTGCCAAACTTGATACAGGCAGGCATAAAAAGAGGCTTTAAAAATTGTATTTGGTAATTTTAACACGTTGCTCTTTGAACAATGTTTTTCCATAAATTTATTGCTTCTGAGAGAAAATAGCTCAGAAAAATACAGACCCAAAATAGAAAGCTGTGTAACTACAAAAGTAAAAGCTGCATGTGCCAGGAACAGATCATTGCACATAATAAGGTCGTAGCAAAATTGTGCATATGAAGTAACAATGACTTTCAGATTCTGTGACATGGAAATTCATCATATGGCAACTCATTTATAATCAAGAATGACAAAAAACATATCCACAGGAGACTGTAAGAAAAGCAGCCTGATAATATGCAGACAAGAGGTACCTAGGCAAAGGATATTTTGGTGTTTTCAAAATATTTATAAATATTTATAAGGTAGCAAAAAAGTCCAATGAGTTTAACTAGAAAGCGAATTTAAACACTTTACATATTATTTTTCCTTCTGAAGTACAGTAATTTCACGATTATAAGCTTCACCATTTTGACTAAAATTTTGCTCTCAACCCAGAAGTGTGGCTTACACTCAGGAGCAGCCAATATATCAACAAATTTTGGAAATTTCCCAACGCAGAAGTCTGAGCCCTCAGCAGCCCCGAGCCAAGCCAGAGCCTGTCTGGCTGCACCCCTGCTTCCCAGCGGCAGCGGCCAGGCATACCCCTCTTCCCAGCGGCACTGGCTGAGCACGTTGCTCCCCTGCTTCCTGGCAGTAATGGCCGGGCATGCCGCACCCCCGCTTCCTGGTGGCAGCGGCAAGCAGGGCCTGGGCCGCTCCCTGGTGGCTGCCCTGAGCAGGGCCGAGCAAGTAAACCCCGTGGTCCCACGATTCTGTTACTAACTGGCAACTTTGTGAAAGTTGCATGCGGATCCTCGCTGCGAACAGAAGTGAGGCTAATAATCCAGTGCACCTTATATATGGACAAAGACCTAAACGATGCTGACAGCCGGACCTGCAGCTCATAATCAGGTGTGGCTTGTGAAATTACTCTAATTAAAAGTTTATGATCTCTCTTCGAACATATTGGCATTTCACATAAAAGGTTAAGGAACAGATTATTGTACTTTGAAAGTATCCTGCAATCCTACGTTGTTTTCATTTTTGTACAAAAGCGACCAAGGCTCCTAGACTTCTTTTTGCAAAGTGATTTGCATTTACATACACCTTAGATTTTCTCTGCTATTCTTAAACAGGACACACTCTAAATTATTAATCTGAAAAAATCTGTGCTGTGTATATTCCAAATCACGTACACCAATCTTTTCTAATTCTTCCTGTTTATTTAGAGTTCTCCTAATACTTTTTTGTCTGCACCATGTCTCATGCAATGTTTTTACTGGAGAACTGTGATCACAGTAATCTATTGCTCACCTTCAGATATACCTGAGCTATTAAAGATTATGGAACCTGATACTCAAATAAAGTGCTAGTTCTGCGCACTAAAAAGGTGATTCTGCACACTCATAAAATCTTACCTGTCCCTGTAGGGAAATGCAACAGTTTGAGGTGAAATTACTTTTCCCCAATGAAGGCTGACTCATTGTCTACCAGGCCTTCACTAGGCAGGAAAGGAAATCATGACTGCTCAATGCTCCATAAACCCAAATGGTGCTGCTAAAAGCCCAGCTTCATCTCACTTAAGCTGCACCAACTTGCAGTTGTACAAATTGTTTACCTCATTTTATTCCACATGGGGGAAAATAGATTCTGTAATGTTTACCATAAACTCATATTTTAGCCAGATTCAAACTGCATCATGTGCTGACTAAACATCTTCAGGTTTTTTTTCTGAATCACACTACTTGCAGGTTGCACAGTGCATATGTGCCTTAGCACACACAGTATTTCAGCAGGTGTAAGAAAATTTCAAGTAAATTAGTCAAAGTGCCTGCAGGTATATGGCTCTCATTAAATCACAAACATAATGCTTTAGCAGCTGATATTTTTATATTTTACACCACTACTTGGTTCACTGAACTCCATAAGCCTTTATTTTATGGACTTGACAACACAGGTGAGAAGCCATGAAACATGAGACTAATATAATGGACAGACAAAAAGTCTGTACTGAAAATGCAGCAGTCCTAAGTTTTTCAGATTCAGTGAGTTAGACTTGGAACAAAATGGGAATTATCTGCATCTCAGAGTACATTATGCAATCTGAGCACTACTTCAGTGTGGCTTTCTTCCCTTGGGTAGAATATGTAGGAATGGATGGCACAACTGAATAAACACAGTGCTCTGCCATTAAAAGCACAAAATAAAGGCAGCAAAATGAAGATAGAAGAGCTGGTAAACTCTTTTTTTTTTTTTTTTCAGTAAGCTTTCTGCAGCTTATTTTGAAAACAACCTACTTGGCAATTTGAAAAAAATATTCTGTTCCTTATGTTTGAGTTTACACAGCAAAAAGGTGTGGTGAGCTAAAACATCTCAGAAATAAATTCTGTCATACTAGCCGTTTCTATTTTATTTTAAAGCAGAATAACACCTGGCAATCTTTATGCTTTATGGACATGAACAATACTCTGATTCACTGAGACCCTCAATATTCCATCTTATTCTCAGCCTAATTCTTAGTCTAGTTCTTGAAATATTTGACATTCAGCAGTGAAGTTTGCCATCTTCCTGTAGTTCTGCACTTTGAAATTGATTGTCCTTCTTCTCTTTTAGAGTTTTAATTGGCTATCAGGGCTCCTGGTGCCTCATTAGGCCTAAATCATTTACCCAGCATCACCCAGAACCCCTTCCAGTACCCCAGATCCTCTGCCATGGGCTCACGTTCCCTCTTAAGCTCAGACTTAGCCACTCCAAGTTGCCTGAGCTTCACTATAGCTGCACTGTATAGCTTCACCTGTCTCCTTTCCCTGCTGTTCCTGATTCTCAAACTGGATTTCCCTGACTGGCCATGGATGTAGCACTGCCCTACTTTGTCTGATGAGCACCAGACTGTTGATAAAACTGTTGCTCGCACCATGCTCTGCCTCAGGACAATGCTCCATCAGTGAAAGCACTGCCCTGCCCACACTGCAGTCCCCCTTATCTCCTGTCCTCTCTCCTCTCCTCTCCTGGAGCAGTCTTATAGCCTCAACTCCCTGCCAGCTCTCATGAGGGCTGAAGCCTGGTCTTAACTAGAGGTCCTGAACCAGCAGAAGGTGCTTGTTTGAGGGTTCCCAGTGAGACTCACAGGGTAAATGAAGTCTGTTGGGACACTCAACGTCCTCACAGAAAACAAGGTCGTTCTGCAGACTGCCCTTAGGACTATGAAACGTCACTAAAAGCAGATAGTGAAGCTAATGCCAGCAGGCTAAAATTCTCCATATACAGGTCCAACCCTCTACTGGAAATTCTGAAGGCATGTCTAGACTCCAAACACCTGAAATTTGAAAAGAGTTTATCCATACAGAATGGTATACCCAAAATTATAAAGCCTCTTGGGACCAAAACTGCAGTCTGGAAGAGCAGCAGGAACAGCCAAAAAAACCCCAAACCATTAGTAATCTCTGACTACAGCAGTTATCAAAATAACTAGTTAGAAACTTCACTTCTGTCTGACATATATAGCAAGTGTAGACTACAAACAGACATTCTCAGTTCTCCTTTCTGGGCAAGACAAGGGGAACACACTGCATTTCACATACTCAACTGCACTTTTTAGCATCAAGCCTCTGTTACCTATCTGTGAACTCATTTTTCTGTTCTGCCACACCAAGCAGCAGCTCACCCTTCAAGTCTGAAAAGGGTGTTTGCAAGGAACATTAAGGATGAAGATTTCAGACTGGATTGGAATTAATTAAAATGCTAACACAAGCCAGAGGGATTTGCAATGAACAGGTATCACCTTTTATAGAATGATTATCTTCAGTAGTTTGCCAGGAGTGCATGCTGAAAACACATGAGAAACAATTCAAAATTCTGGGCAACTTTTAACATTGACTGGGATTATGAATTTATAGCACTTCGTCATTTTTTATATTATGACTGAATATTCAGCAAGAAAAATGTCATTGAAGGAAACCCCTGAAAGGACAAGGGCTGAAGCAACAGAATCTCTGCAGCACTGCTGCACTCAGGAGCCATGGGCTTGATTTCCTGTGCTGCCATTCAAGTAGCATATTAGATATATTATCAAAGCAGTATCTTCTGTCCTGTATGAAGAGGGGACTAGGAGTCATTAGATGTTTTCTGGAGCAGACAGTGTCAAAAGTGTTAAATTGGTTGAGTCTTTGGTAAGGAGCACACCAAGAAAGACACATCGAGAAAACGCACAACAAGGGTTTTCATTAAAAGGAACTGGAATAAAAACATTGGGAGGAAAATAGTCAAAATCAGTAATAGTTCCTAAATAATGAAAAAATACCTCCACCTTATTGAATGTGCTCCTGCTGAAAGGAGTAGTTATTTATTACAGCAATGTAAACTATGCAGGGGAGATACACAGTCATATTAACAGTTTCTTCTAACCCCAGGGCTCAGTATAATATGATAAATCGAACAGTTAAGAAAGAGTGTACCCAGCAGCCTTATTTAATTTTTCATGTCATTTCCATGTTTTAAAAGGTGGCGTCCACCCTCACTGGTTCAATCCCTAAAAGCCATACATTCCCCAAGAGGTAAGAATTACTTGACGTTTTCAGCAGCTTAGTTTTATCTTTCATTACACAGCGGTCTCTGACACTGCAAAGGTCAAGAAGGTACCATCCTGACCTGTCTGTGTTCTAAAGCAATTTCCCTTGAATTTATGTCTTCCATCTGATTAATCATTATCCCTATCTTCCACTCTGGCTCTTTACTGATATTGCCCTTGAACAGCACCAGTCATGACTCTTCAGCAGATAATAAAGAACAGAAGCCTGCATAGTGGTACCATGTTCACAAATGCTTTTTGTTTAACTGAAGATATTGCTGCTATTAGTCACACAGAGAAGCAATGCCACATCAATAACATCCCTTGACAAGGGTATCATACCCATATCAGCATCTCAAATACACTTACAGAGCATGTTAAAGGACACTATTTGCACTCTCCAGTGATTCTAATTCACCCTCATGCTTGGGCACACATCATTTAAACATTACTAATAGGCACGTATAAGCATTTAGATTTTTCTCCTATTCTGAGTTGGCCTATAATTATCACTTTTATTTTATCCAAAAGAAACAGTAAGACCCTCCTTATCCACCCACAGTGAGGGCCCTCGATGATTCAAATCAGATAATATTTTTTGTTCAAAGTCAGCAAACTGTGTGCATGTCACCAGTGCTAGCTGACTAATGAAAGAAATTGATGTTACACTCCAAGAAATTCTGTTGCATACTCTGTGGCTACAGAATCTGAAAACACTGTAAGAAGAAACAGCACACTTGTGTGTGTAGAAGTATATGTCCAAAACAAGCAAAATAAACAGCATATAAAGTCCAAATTGAGGTCCAGTATACCATTAGCAGTCATGGTCTAAAAATAATTTTCTTTTTCTAGGGAAAAAAAGGAAAATGTTCAGATGTCATAAATTTCTAAATTTAATAAGAAAAGAAATTTTAGAAGTGAAATTTTTACTTTATCAGCCAATTAGTTATTGATTATAGTTTACAATCAGCTTTTTTCAAGTATCACATTGTGGTGGCCTCAGGATATAGGTCATATGAAGCACTTAGTTCCTTGAATATATGTGCATCAGCTTTCATTAAAAACAATTTTGTAGATTGTATAGTTTATACAACATTCAGTGTTTGTACCCCTAGAGCAAGGGACTTCCCCTTTAAGGAAGTTTTTAAATTTAACCCACAGGAATTTGTGTCAGTGCATCTTTTCTGACATACAGTCAGAGCACTGCATGTGTTCTCCTGGCCTCTCTACTGCTATCAGTGGTTCACACACAAAGAGACACATCAGCCTTGCATTCTATGCTGTTGTAGCACGCTTAGACCAGCAGGTAACAGGTTTTCTCACTGGCATTTTTAATACTTACTTGGATTTCTTCTAAAACCTCTACATGTTTACAGAGCCCTTAGGAAATACAGCAGCTGTTCCTTTCGAATCACATCTATTCAATTTATTCTAGACATTTTCTTAGGAAATCGTATTGATTAAACATAGCTTCCTAATTAAAAATCCACATTACTAAAATATCAAAAACAGAAGACATCAGCAAATTACTGCTTTCACTATTTTAAAATACTAAATAGAATTGATTTTAATACTTTAACAAAAGCAATAATTTAAATGAAATTGCTAGCATAAAGTTCAGCCAATGAAATGATACTTAAGCTCACAGTAGTTTATTTTCCCAGTCACAAGAGTGGAGGCAGTCAGTGTATTGGAACATGTAGCTTGCTCCTATTCCTAGATATTGAAATACAGATATGCAAAAATGCTTCCATTTTTTCGTGTGTAGAATGGACACTATAAAAACAGTTTCCCAACCAGGAAAAATATATTTTTACCCAATAACCACAAATAAAATGAACCTAAAGTACAGTAATTTCACGACTATAAGGTGCACCCTTTTGACTAAAATTTTGGTCTGAAACTGGAAGTGCGCGTTATAGTCTGGTGCGCCTTATATGTGCACAAAGTTTGGAAATTTACCAACCCAGAAGTGTGAGCCCACAACACCCCCGAGCCGAGCTGAGCCCACCCGGCGGTGGTGGGGCAGCACCGGGCCAGGGTGAGCCTGACAGCATTGGGGCAGCGCCAGGCCGGAGTGGACCTGGCGGTGGCAGCAGCCCAGGCGCAAGGGGGAAGAAGCCAGTACCAGCCACAGCCCAGGCATGGAGGGAAAGCCGGCAGTAGCCACGGACACCAGGAGGGGGAAGCCAGGACCCAGGGCCGCGCGGTGGGAGACAGGAACCATGAGCCGTGCCAGCCAGTGCTGGGGGTGAGTGGGAGTGTCGGGGCCCGTGGTGCCTGGGGCTGCGTTTCAAGGCTACACCAATTTGTGAAAAATGTTTGGAAATTGTGCATCTGCCAGTAAACCCTGCAATTACGCGATTCCGTTACTATTTCGTTACTTTGTTGCATGCGGCACAGCTCCTCACTGCTAAAAAAAAGTGCGCCTTATAATCCAGTGCGCCTTATATAATGTATGAAGTTGCAAAATTTGCCAACTCCCGGGAGGTGCGCCTTACAAGCTGGTGTGCCTTATAGTTATGAAATTACTGTACATTATACTTAAAAAAGAATCATCAATATTTGACAGAAAATGTTTTGATTGATAATCCAGCTTCATTTCCTACCCATGCTCCTGGCAGACTTTCTCAGTCAACATTTGCCACAAGATTTCCACTTTATCAACCAAGTGGTCTTATTTTACAAGAATCTATGCCCTTGAGGCAATAATTAATATAAACAACCCTATAGCAATAAATAAGATTATATATGTATTAAATATCTATGTGTATATAAATATATATATTTGTACATATATAGTGAACAGTCTTCACTGAATGTTTTTTAGAAATGACATATTTGTGTTTTGAATTCCCACAATCTGCTTCTGTATAGGATTGGCCACAGAGCTGGTAATTTATGTATTTTTAAAAATTAAATAGGGCATCTGAACACATTCTTTTTAAAATTAATCATATGAGAAAATATTGAAGAAAACATGCCAAAGCTCTTATGCCCCTACAATCAGGAAAAATTTTCAGTACAGTATGCAGAAATTCTCATGTATTTCTAAGAGAAGGAAATAATTAACTATGTCTATCACATGCGAACTTGAATAATGAAGGTAAACTTTCTATTTCACCACTAGCCCAAAGCAACTTTGGCTGGTAAAAATCCCCAAAACAGTCTTCATGCTTTCTGAGTCCTTGTGAGGAGATTTATTCAACATATAATTTCCACCTTAGAATTCCTTCTTTCACTATGAAGTCCAGTAACTTCTACTCAAATTCTTTCTGTGTACTCCTAAGTACAGTTCCCTATGAAGAGAAAAATAGACAAAAAGCTAAATAATGGCCAGCTATCTGACATTATGTGCTACAAAATCTCCATAAACAAACAGAGAATTAAATGATTCTGCACTTCTAAAATTTGGCCTTTAAACAATAGAACAAATAACATAATTTTTCAGCTAAACCCATTTTTTGATTAAGGTTGTTATCTGGATTTTGTATTTCAGTCCATGCCAATACAAGCACTTCTAGCCAAAAAAGAGAAATTTTACAAAATACAGATTAACAGGGTGGAGTATTTTGCTGTCAGTAATCAAATTCCCTCTCAAACAATAAATTCTTCACTCCGAGGTGCACATATTCTGCATTTGTATACAATTGTAAAACAGAATAGCTCATTTTGGCCGGATATTACTCTGATGGGAGTAGAAGAGCTCACAGAGGAGGAAGACTCATTAACTTTAAGTACTACACAGTTTTTGTATCAGTTGTCTCTTATATCAGCAGAATGACAGAATAATGAAGGTGCGAATGGACTTTTGGAGATCTGCTCCAACCTTCTGCTGGAAGGAAAGCTATCTTCAAAACTGATAAGGTTGCCCAGAGCCATGTCCAGGGAAATTCTGAGTATCTCCAAGGACAAAGGTGTCACAACATGCGTGTGCATGTGCTCTACTTCTTTACCACCCACAGAGTGAAGGAACTTACTCCTTCTGTCTTATTGAAATTTCCATTCTGTTTCCTGACTCCATCATCTCAATAATCATGCATTAGATGATGAAGACAGCAGTGAGATTTCTCTCTCTTCCTTGTGTCTTCTCTTCAGAGCTGAGCAAGTTCACAGCCCCTCCTTACATTTCTTGTGCCCCATCCACAAGCCTGTAGGTCTGTCAGGGCTTTTCTTCACTGGTTGGCATCTATAGTCACTCTATTCTGAAAAATTGCACCTGAAGCAAGCATATAGAAGAAGCCTAGAAGATTCAGGAAAAATTTTATTCCTATCTATACCACAACATCCCCTAAAACACACAGTGGGAGGTTACCACACTTTAGGTCATACCCCTGAGTTCCTCATATCTCAGAAAGTATACACAATAAAATGACTTTTTGGTGATTTCTATGAGCAAAAGCTACTTTAGATAGCAGTCAATGTACAGGAAGGTTGGTTTGCAGTAGTTTCCCAAATACTGGAAAATGTATTTTCTTCCTTTGGACTACAGAGCTGACAGTCAGCATGCTCATTTTTTACAAAAATACAGAAATTAACAAGTAATTTCTCCAGTGAAAATTTGTTCTTCTGAGAAATTACTTATTTCCTAGAAAGAAATCGTTTCCCCATCTGCTAAGATTAAGTAGAATGGCACCAGTGTGACATTCTACTTAATCATTTTGTACAGCTGGTTACAGCAAGGAATCTTCTGCACTGTTTTGCATGACCACATGAATGATAAGTATTTGCTAAAGACAGAAAATAAAAGAACTGAAATCAATTTTCTGACTTCTGGTAGTTTTCTGCCATGAAATTATAGCTGAAATGGAACTGAAACCCTTAAAATGAGGAGGAAAATTGAAGTAATATTTGAAGTTTTTTGTGCTATGTGAAGCAAAAACAACATAGAGGAAGCAATTCAGTCATCTTCTTAAGCAAAAGGTGAGCCAGGTGTGAGAATAAGCATTACTCACAGGAAATGAATTTCAATCCCTGCTAGGGATCTGAGAGACATTTTCTGAATTTTCACAAATTGAAGTCAACTAATATTTTTCTAAGGCAACTGATACACCAAGCAATGACTTATGTGTAGTAGAGACATTCACCCTGAATGGGTTACTCTTGAATTGTCCCTTAGACACTTCTAAGTGACACATCTGACAAAAGATGTCTCTGAGCAATCAATACTCAGTATTTTCTTTTTACTGCTTGTAGTCAGTGGCTCCAGATTCATAATCAACATTGTAATGTTATTTTACAACAGAAAAAAGCTTTTTTCTTAACCATTTAACAAATGTGAACTGAAAGAGAATTTCTGGGAGTCTTCTTGTTTCTTTCTACAAAGGAAGTTAGCACAAAACAAGCAGCACTCCACACAAAACTTGAGGAGATAAGGTGTCCAGGACTAAAGCCTTATGGCTGTTTCCAGACTACTAGTGAGTAGTGCCACATCTTGAGCAGCTACTATCTTCATGAACAGACATGGACATGGACAGACAGTGGACAGCCATGCCACAGCTCCAGCAAATACCATATGGGACATTTGTATTTTGTTAATTTGGATTTTAGCTGCTAAATCCTTAAGGAGTAAGCTTTTCTCTGTTCAGTAGAGGACCTAATAAATAATGGTTCTTGATAACAGCTACTTTTATCTAATTAACATCCATTTTCTAAACATCTGGTTCTTAAAATGTGTTTAGCCAATTGGCTACAGGCTTTTTTTCCTTCCTTGCCTTCTAGTTTCTCTGACAAAGACACAGAACCACACTGGTGGTATTATCATTCAACCTTTGGGAGTTTGTGATTGGTTGTTCAGGTGTACAAGGACAGGTCTCTTAATTATTTTTTAATACAGGTATCTACTGGATTCAGCTGGAGTATGTTTTCTAGTAAGAATTTTTGTAAATATGGGCCTAAATACATCTGTTGAGATATTCAGAATTTAAGGAGCGCATTTACAGAAAAGAAGATGGCTTATATCCCCAAGATCATATAGTAAGTGAAATTTTTAAGACTTTTACAATTATTAAGGACTTAGATTCTCCCAAGTTCAGATGTGAAGTGAGTATGGAATTAAATTTGAAGAAACAAATGTTGATTAAATTTCAGTGCAATTAAGCAGATAACTGCTAGCTGTTTCCATACAGGGTCAAACACTTACGCCACCTTTTCATTTTTTTTCAGGAAAAGCAGTCTCACTTCTCCATGCCCACATTGCTATTTTTTGGTTTTTTGTTTTTTTTTTTTTTATTTTCAGTTCATCTGAAGGCAAGGGCAGCACTGAAAAGGAATTAGTATTCCAGCTGAATTGACCAAAGAAATTATCAAAGACTAACAAAAGAGGCTTTTCAGTTTTCTCAACAAAGTGGGCTGAATCTTTGCTGCAAGAGTCTCGGCCTACCTAACTTAAGAAACCCAATGAAATATGCTAAACTTGGGAAGAAATTTTATTAATTTAGAACAGCAAAGAATGAACTTGTAAGTGTATACTTGCTGTTGCCCATAGGTATCATGTCCTCAGCAGGCAAATGTAGTATCTATAAAAAGGATTAAAACATACATACAAAAAATACCTTTTTTCTCTTTAAAGGTGAAATTATGTCTATATAACCTTTATAAGGTTTTACAAAGTAGTTATGCACCCAGGAAATGGATGTGATTTCTTTTATTTATGGTACTGACAACACACCCCCACAAAATTTTCCATGCTAATAAACATGAAAATATCTGCCAAGGCTGACCATATAGTCTTATCTAAATACAAGTTTTAGGTACGACTGAATACTTGGAATCTTAGAAGGTTACAAATTTTCTAGTCAAACACTTACTTTTTGATCGATGTATCTAGGACTATTTAAAATCAGAGGGAAAATAATCAGAGAGAAAATAAAAGATCAGTTACTTTATAGTCCTTTCTCTCCAACAGTCCTCTGTATTGACAGATTTGAAGCCAAATTCCCATTGAATGCAATTGCATTAACCACATTTGAATTACAGTGAGATTTACTTGGATCTAAACTAGTCCTTATATATGGACATGTAATAGGTGTTCCTGCTCTCACAGCTGAGGAGAAGCCACCTGTGGAGAATATCTTTGTCAGCTGACACTTGAGCCATTACATAATATTTGATAGCTCAATGGGACACTTATCTCCATGCTGTTTGTAGGCAGCCATGTCACAAAATATTTTTCATGGAATACCACAATTGAAAAATCATGCACAGTAACATCTTTCTGAGAGATAATGAGAGATGTTTTCTCCAAGAAAAATCAGATAATAACATCAACCTTTGGCAAAGGGATCCCATTCTGACTTACACTGCTATACAGCACAGTGTACCCTGTAGAAATGAAGGATAACCATATTCTAGAATGCATTAGCAAGAGTTTTAACCTGAGGCAACATTCCCCTCTGTTTGTCAAGATATGGTTAGATTAGTATGTCCACTTGTGCCCCTCTTACCAATACATTATTATAAGGAAGAAAGTCCTCATAATGAGCCAGTGAAGCATGGTTACGCACAGAAGCCTTGAGGTCTCCAGCCCTGGAGATACCCAAACTTTGGCTGTGAAAGGCCCTGAGCAACCCAATCTAACTATAAAATTGTCCCTGCTTTTAGAAGTGGACTGGATTAAATAATTTCAAGGAGTACCTTCAAATGTACATTATTCAGTGGTGCTTTTGCACTGCAGTGATGTGCAGAAACCTTCCTGTAAATTTTAAATTAATTAGCTTTGAAGGAGGACAATGTATCCGCACCATGATCTGCACTGTTGGATAATCTCACGTATGCCTGTAGTCCATTCAGAGCAGCTTATTGTTGTACTAAACTGCCACAGAATCTAGCTATTTTAAACATCTTCATTATGTCTGCAGTATACTGCAGCCAGTGATGTGATGGCATACCAAGGGAAAGAGTAGATTACATCTGCATAGCAGAGACTCCCACGAGTCTTAGTACTCCTTTCTTTTTTTTTCCCGCTTAACAGATCACCCTTAAAAAAATTTCCAGGTACAGTAAGAAATTTGTTAGCTGTATGTCTTACATCACTAAGGGCCTTTTCATCTGATACTCACTCTGTTTCCAGAATTTCATTTATTATATGGATTGAGTTGTTTGAAAGTATGACACTGCTCACGGGCTGAGAAAGAGTTAAAAGGATAAGTGAATGCAATGGCAGTGGCAGGCTATCCACCATGACTGTCTCTTTAGTCATGAAGAGAGTTCTGCTCACAAGAAGTGGTGTCTAGACACCAAGAATATTGCCCAGAAGAAAAAGCCAACAGCAACTGCACAACTATATGCTGAAACAAAAAATAGGAGAACAAGACATCAAATGGTAACATTTGGTACCTTCACCTACCGGATTCCAGGTTAAAATGGAATGAGCCTGAGTGGAAAACATGAAACACAAGAATCAGTTTAACTTACAAAAAAATTATACATGTAAAGCTATGTTTAACTATAAAGCTATGTTTAATAAGCTTACGTAGAATGAAATCACATAATCACAGGAATGGGTCAGACTGGGAGGAACCACATTGGGTCACCTTGTCCAACCTCCCTGCATAAACTGGGCCATCCCAGAACTCAGATCACAGGATTGCATCCAGATGGTTCTAAATTATCTCCAATGAGGGAGCCTTCACATCGTCTTTGGTCACTCTGTTCCTGTGTGTGATCACCTGCACAGTAACAAAGTTCTCCCTCATGTTCAGGTGGAACTTTCTGGGCATCAGTGTCTGGCCATTGCCTCTTGTTCTATTGCTTGGCACAACTGAGAACAGCCTGGTCCATCCTCTAGGTACCCTCCCTTCAAGTATTTGAATACATCAGTGAGCTCCATCCCACTTGTCTCTTTTCAAGACTGGACAGCCCTAACTCGCTCAGCCTTTCTTCATAAGAGAAATGCTTCAGTCCCCTCATGAACCTTGTCACCCTCCATTGAACTCACCCCAGGAGCTCTCTCTTGTGCTGAGGAGCCCAGAACTGGACACAGCACTCCAGGTGAGGCCTCACCAGGGCTGAGTACAGGGGTAGGATCACCTTCCTTCACCTGAAGGCAATGCTCTTCCTAATGCCCCCCAGGATGCTATTGGTCTTGGCCACCAGGACACTCTGCTGGCTCATGGACAGTTCTGGTCCAAGAAGTCATTAATTTCTCAGCCTTTGGAACCACTGTTTTTAAGGCTGCAGCAACAGCTGTGATTGCCAGATAAAAGCAAAACCCTCTACAGTTAAGGGAGGTGGGGGTACAACACATTTTTGCAAAGACATCTTCTTGGGATAAGTACTGCTATGCTTACAGAAAGCAAAGTTTATCCTCCAGCTCTATACAGAATGAAAATGGTGTCAGTTAAAGCTACAGAGGCCCTGTGAGGTGATGTGAATAAAGTAATTTCTCTATTCCACGGTTACCATGGTTAAATGGCAAAACAGTGATTGAATAATTATTTTCCACAAGACATTTCATGAAGCTTTTTCCTATACAAATCCTCATATGATCATTAAAGGAGAAAAATCCTGCCAGATGCTTTAATGCTGCTATCAACTGTATGCATTGTAACATGGATTTTCCATCAAAAATCAAGATGTGCTAGTGAGACACAGACTTCCACTCTAGAACAAAGCACATAACTAGGCCCATGCAGCCATGACCACAGAAATAACCTGCAGTGAAAGAGAGCCAGCTAAAGGGATGCTGCTTTCTCTTAAAAAAAAAAAATCTTGTGGCTGGCAAGGAAACATGAAGCTGCAGCAGCACCATGTTTTTTATGAGTCCCAGATCAATATAAAGCCTTGTCTGCTGAAGCAGAAAAATTATGTGGTAAGTGTCATTTGTAATTTTAATATGGTGCATCTTTAGTTCAATTAGTAATATTTGGATGGAATCCCCACCTAATCATGAAAGACTCTGATGTTTTGTTGATGTATAGCAAGTCTTTACTGTCAGCAGCCGTCAGCAGAAATACAGAGGTAAGAATTCAGTTTTAAAAATGAAAGGATGCTAATGGTATCTTAATAGTATTAATAGTATTACAGTGAATTACACTGTATTACACCTTTAAGCAATTTTGTTCGTTGTGCATGCAACATTTAAACTTTTATTAGCCTCTCTGGGTGAGAAAATGACTGAGAGTTGGAACCACAGAGAAGAAAGGAATGTGCTCGACGTTGCTTTACTCCATTTGTTGTTTTGGGTTTTTTTTTTACAACAGGACAAACATTTCAATAATAATTGTGCTAAAGAAATTTACATTTTTTAATATTTAATGCACACTTATTTATCTCTTGCTGACAAAAAAAATTGATAGTTTGAAAACAAACCTGATTAATAGATCATATTAATACGTAACATATGTGTATTTACACAAGAATATGCACTCTGTATGTTTAGACTGTCTCTGGATAAACTGCGTAGCAATATACAAAATCAAAGATGAATTAAAGGCATTAGGTTATCAACCACTGTTTTATGGAAAAAGAGGTCCACCGTGTTTTGCAGCACACTGGAGAATACATAATACTTAATTTAAAACTGAAGCAGTTTGCTAAATTAAAAGAAAAATTTAACTACATTTTCCTTTGCAATGTTACTTTGAACACACTTTCAATATTTTTTCAATTTTTCCACAAACGCTTAAAAGAAAACAAGCTGTAAATCTAGTCCTCTGGGTCATTTTACAAAGACTCCTTTCTGTTTTAAAGGAAAATGCTATGCCCTACGTCATATGAAAGCAGTGGCAGCAGCTGTGAGTTCCCTATCACAGGTTTGCAAACACATTTAATCTAATTGATGAGCTTTTGTTTAAACATGCATTGATATGCATCCTGTGATGTGTAAGGATTGCAAAGAGTCACAGCATATATAGCCCAAGTGATCTGCCTGTGATGCTGAAACAACTTTTATAACACTGAGAATGTGAAATATTTTTATTTATACTTTTTACACTTTCATTAAAGAAAAGAACCAGAAACAAACAGACAAGCAAATAAACCAACAACAAGGAAAATAAAAATAAAAATAAAAATAAAAATAAAAATAAAAATAAAAATAAAAATAAAAATAAAAATAAAAATAAAAATAAAAATAAAAA
>PYHW01009486.1:8305634-8321036 GCA_013186435.1 Turdus rufiventris | reverse complement strand
CCTCTCCTCTCCTCTCCTCTCCTCTCCTCTCCATCATTCAGTGTCACTTGACTCCAATGCATCCCAAGGGATCTGGTAACAAGAACCTGGATCACTCTTGCCCTTCTGGGATGGGTCACAACCTCAGACTATAAGTGGTGCAATGGACAGCAACCCTTGGACTGCTTTATGCTTCAGGACCAAAAGTCAAATTTTTATGTCTTTTAAACTGGCAGAGATTTTGCATTTTGGCAGGAGTAGAGCTGAGCTGCAAATCTGCTTAGGAGCACTTGTAGTTGTGTGGAAGTAATGTGTTCCAAGAGGCTGTCTCATTTCAAACATAATTCTACAAAACATTTCAAAAATAGAATGGAGTTAGGAATGCCTATAGAATCCATCCATAAAGCTACTTCTGATTCAAGGAATAAGGAGACTTCTAAATTTTAATCTAAAATTCTATCTGAATCACCAACATAAATCCAAAACATTTTTGAATCCTCTGGCTGCTGCCACAACTGGAGAAGTAAGCCTGAAATCTGAGCATTTTCCCCTGCATCGCAGAGTTACGTGAACTCTGTGCATATATATACATACACACACAAACACATATCTATCTATCTATCTATCTATCTATCTATCTATCTATCTATCTATACACAAGCACATATACATATCCCTTCCCCCAGAAAAGTGGTCATGGTATCACTCCCACATTCACAAACCTACAATTATCATGTCATCTTTGAAAGACAGATTTGAAACATCTTGCTTCTCCCAGTGATCAGTTTTTCATATAAAGGAGGGTGGGGGATGTCTAATTAAATATTCACATGAGTAAAACTCATCAAAATGACTAGGTTCTTCACACTGGGATTTCTGAAGGATGTTTCTTTTTCAGTCTTTCCCTCTTAATGATGTTTTGTCTTATCTATATTATGAAATGCCTGGTGAAATAATTTGCAGAATAAATCTAAAAATGCTCACTGAGTTTTTTCTAATATTAGATAATTAATTTTATCATAATGTTCACATTATATGTATTATGATTATTCTATTTCTGGTCACTATAATTTATTCAATGTTTACCTTGAACAATTTTTCTAACTGTGTTTTGCAGGTTTTCAATTAGTTTTCTTTCTCTGATATTATTTTTGATATCAAGAACACTTAGTTCCCAAGAAAACTTGTATAAAATCTTATCTGAAATCAAATTTATTTTATGTCTAGAGTGTCATAACCAAAACTAATTAACTTGTAATGGAGCATTTGAATTTTATATAAGTCTCTGCTTTTAAAAAGAACATCAAAATGGTAATGCAAAATAACAAATATTTGGACCAGAAGCACCAAATAGAAAATATTCTCCTAAAAGATTTCTGACTTATGCTGCTATTTCATAAACAAGTCAAAGATTTTATTTAGATTAATCACTGTTTTTGCAGAGATGTGCAGCTGCAGTTGATCACATCTCCTTCTTATCAACTTACAAATTATTGAGCTAATTTCATTTTTGGCTGAGATCACATACATGAAATATAGTAGTACATAAAGGAGATGACAGGAAGAGAAAATTCAGCTTTCTTCATCTAATGATATTTTTCTGAAAACACACATTCAAATTACAAATTTTGTTGCTAGGAGCAACACTACACAAAGTATTTTCCCAGCTGCTTTAGTTATTACAGCTCTGTCTACTTATCATCACATGTATTCTCTACATGTAATGTACTCACTACTAATTTCATTTTCATAACCTTCCAAGTCAAACATTTTTTCCAGAAAGCCCACGGAGACAAACATCCAAATGGCTGTTTTGTTCCAGTAACACATCCGGAAATAAGATGATGTCAGAGGAGAAGCAAGCAGAAAATATCCCAGTTAATAAAAATTCTTTTTTTTTTTTTCAGGACACTGAAAATAGCACCTCTATGCTCTATTTGAAATTCTCTGGCTCTAAGATGGAGGAGTTTCTGAAATTGAGTATGTTGGCAGACATGCTGAATGAATACACATTCAAGAGCTCATAGCCTGAACCCACATAGTCAACCAATCTAAGAAAATTCAGATTGCTGAAACTGGAGAATTTTGGGTGATGAAATTGCTGACAGGTAAAATTGTGTTAATCTCCATCTTTTGTACTTGAAAAATCAGTATAAATCTAATAATTTCTGCCTCTAATTATGTGATTTATTCTCTGTCATGAATTTACTAGAAAAGTTCATGTACATAGAGTCATAAAATACTCTGAGTTGGAAGGACCATTGAGTCCAGCTCCTGGCCCTAGCACAGGAGAACCCACAAAATAACACAAGGTGCGTGAGGGAATTGTCCAAATGCTTCTGGAATTCAGAAAGATTTGGTGCTGTGGCAATTTCCCTGGGGAACCTGTTCCAATGACAAACCACTCTCTGTGTGAAACATGTTTTCCTGATATCCAGGCTAACCCTTCCCTGACTCAGCTTCAAGTGCTGTCAAGTCCTGTCACTGGGCATGACTGAAGAGATCAGTGCCTGTCCCTCCTCTTTCCTTCACAAGGAAGTTGTAATTGCAATGAAGTCTCCCCACAATCTCTGCTCCAGGCTGACCAAAGTAAGTAACTTCAGCTGTTCCTCATACAGCTTCCCCTCCAGACCCTGCACCATTTTCATTGCCCTCCTTTGGCCACTCTCCAATAGTTCTTTTATCTCTCTTACACTGTGGCACCCAGAGTGCCCCCAGCACTCCAGATGAGGCTGTCCCAGTGCAGAGCAGAGCGGGACAATTCCCTCCCTTGCCTGGCTGGTGATGCCATGCCTGATGCCCCACAGGACACAGGGGGCCCTCCTGGCTGCCCGGGCACTGTTGACTCATGTGCAACTTGCCACAGACCAGGAACCACAAGCCCCTTTTCACAGTGCTGCTCTCCAGCCTCTCATTCTCCAGTCTGTCTGTATATACAGGGATCTTGGGTTACCATACAGAGTGTGATAAAAGGTATCTATTCTATCACCATCTGTTGAGACCAGGTGGGGCATTGATCCTTATCTTTGTGGGAGATATTCTACTAATGGGCCATCCATTGAAACCAGGCAGGCCATTGTTCTTTATCTTTTCACAACTGCAGCCTTCTTCCAGAGAGTAATTTTCTGCTAATGGCCCATTGAGTCCCACTGTGTGACTGATAAAATTACTGCATCCCATTAGATGCTGCTCCAGCCAGGGGGAAGAGCCCAACATTTCTTACAAAGATAAAAACAGAGGTTTTGGGACACTAAGTGAGCCCTTTTTCCGTCTGGACTTCAAAGAAAAACTGGACTTCTCCACATCATCACTGGACCTTCGGAGGGAAACTGCACCCCCCTACAGGACCGCTGCTTCAACTGAATCACATCTGTCACTGCAAGAGGACTGCAGCCACGATTTAATGGGACTGCTACCAACACCCTGACTGATGGCGTGTCAGGTTGTACTCTGACTGTAAGTGTTTGGAGTTTGTTTCTTTGTAGTACTGTATTTCTAGTTCAATTTTCCTAGTAAAAAACTGTTATTCCTAATTCCCATATCTTTGCCTAAAAGCCCCTAATTTCAAAATTATACTAATTTGGAGGAAGGGGGTTTACATTCTCCATTTCAAAGAAAAGCTCCTGCCTTTCTTAGAAAACACCTGTTCTCCAAACCAAGACAACAGGGTTGTCCCTTCCCAGTGCAGAATCTAGCGCTTGCCCTTGCGAAACCTCACATGGCTGGCGATTGTCCATCTCTCTAATTTGGAGGGATCTCTCTGCAGGTCCTCCCTGCTGTCAACAGAGTCAACAGCTCCTCCCAGTTTAATACTGTCTGAAAACCTGGTATTCTTTCAAGTCCATCAGATACAATAAAGGATAGAATTTAGCTTAAACATGATTACACATGTTTGGATGTTCAATCTGAAGAGCTTCTAGGAATCTGATCATCAAGTTGAGCAGCCACAAATCCAAATGAAGGCAAATTATGTCTGTGATTAGGTCTGGATTGAAAAAAGTTACTATGACTAATGTCAGGGAGTAGCAGAAGCAGGCTGCTCAGCAAGGCAAACAGGGGGCTAAACATGACAGTAAGGCAGGCAAGAGTAGAGACGAGGAGCAAAGACTCACAGCAGCCCAACAAGGGGAGCAGAACACGTCCAGTGACAGCAACAAGGTTCAGCTAAGAGTCCCGATCCTCAGACAAGTTCAGAGCCACAAGGCAGGTCCAAGGTCAAGACAGAAGTTGAGTCAGCAAGTGAATGACAGGATCAGATGTGAGGACAGTAAACAAGATCAGCCACAGCCCAGTGACAGACACGTCCATAGAGATCAGATGGGTTTGGGATGAAGGCAGATTGGCAGGTCAGGGATGGAGTCACAGGGGCATATGAACAGACACGGGCAGTGAAGGCAGGGGTCAGAGCTTGAAAGGAGTTCCCAAGCAACGGGGACAGGCTGTCACTTCTCTCAGCATTGTCTCACACAACAGTTTCTCTTGTGCAAAGCTGGGCAGCTGTCCTGCAAAGGCTGGCCCTGAGTCCCAACAGCCATCTCGCTCAGAGGGGAGAGCACATTCAGGTCCCTGCCACCTAATTTCCACCCCTACCAGGAAAGTGGGTTTCAGCTGACCTACTATACTCTATGAATACCCTTATCTTTTCTAACACTCACTCATGATCTAGCTTTTGAGTTTAGGATATGTGTTTGAAGAAAAAGGAGCTTGTATTGCAACAGACACAGAGCTTTTCTGGAGAAATTTCCAAAGCATGCTTACCACTAGCTACATGCATTATTAGTATTCATTATATTAAATACACATGTCTAGAAATACACACATATATATTTATCTATATTGCTTATTGCACACACACATACAAATATTAACGCATAACCTGACATATATCCAATTTGTGTTAAGGTTTATTCTCAGAATTTCAATTTCTGTGTACAATGGGGAAGACAACCCTTCTTTATACACAGAATCCAAAGCAGTATACTTAAAAGCAGAGAAAAGATCAAAACAAGGTTAATTACATTTCTTGACATTTCACAGAAAATATGAGCTCTGTGCATGGTAAAAGTTTAAAGGAGCAGCTGGCAATACTGGCAGAAAACTACACAGTAGTGAAAAATAATAGATCAACACAAAAGATAAAAGCTATATGTTAAGAGTAATTAGTAAGGCATTGTAAAGTAGTGGGAATGGTACAATTGCAAGTACAATATTAGCTCAATAATGATGAAAATAACCCAACTGTTTGTTTTGTGAAAGTGATCTTTTTTTCCCTCCTAAACATACCCTATTTAGAAACTGGAGAGGAGAAATAAAAACAGAAAAAATGATCGCTAATGGCTTTCAAAGCACTACAGAATTCAAAAGCTTAACAGACAGAAACACATGTAATTAAAATGAATAAGCGTATTTAAAAGAGTTTCTCCTATTAAAAACCTAATTTTTGTTCCAACTTTTCTGCACTTACAGAGTAGAGTTCAAAGAAAAAGAGCCAAAGGGTAAGACTTGGAAACAGCCATTAAATACTTTTCCATAAGAAAAAGCCTCAAGCATGTTTTCTGGGCTACAATATTTTTAACATTTGTGTCTTGAAAAATGTTTAGGAAAAAAAGCCACAACTGGGCTTCTATCACATCCTGTTTCATAAAGAGCTGTCACTGAGATCTCCTGTGTGCAACCTGCATTAAGCTCTGATGTTTCTAGATGCCTTTTGATACCATGTTTCCCCAGCCTCAATGGCAGCTGTCTCTCTGCTGCTTATTGCTTGCCAAATGACCATTTTTATGATATCCAAGGGATACTTCTTTCCACTAACTCAGGCTGTAATGTTAGCAGTCCGTAAACTGACCTTTGAAGTTTAGTGGGTAGGGCTCCTTGCAGCCACAGAGAACCTGAAACACCAAGAGTGGTGTGACATCCCTTTGAGCAGCATTCCTGCACAAGGAGAAGGGGCAGCTGGTGTGGATGGGTAGGCTGCAAGGACTTGATAACAGAACTGAAGGCTGTCATCCAGTTGCAGTAGTGCGATACAATTTACTCTGTCCACAGATTTCTCTGTGACACCTGAAAGTAAGTGTTCATCTGCTTTTTATTTCTGAAATGGAGACAACAGCACTCTCCTACTTGAGTGGGTTAAGGAAGTAGGGGCACCACAGTGACTGATAAATCCAGACACCATAATGTATGCTCTGTAAAAGAGAGAAGATTAAGTTATTTTGTGATTTTGCAGCACCCTAAAAGACTCTACTAGGCCAGTGGATGTAACCACTGCGTTTCTTCACCACGTATGATTAGTGCTACAGCACTGTGATGGGTTATGAAAGGGTTCTGTTTTCACTTCGGGACATTTAGAGATACACATATCCACTGAGAATTCAGTCTTATTCTTTTTAATATTGGCAGATATGGTATTTCTTGTTTTGGAATTTTGAAGACCACTCCGCCTTGCAAAAAGGCAAAACTAACAAAAAGGATCAAAAAACTTTGGGGAAAAATTTAGAGCTAAATGTAGATCATGGCATTTTTTTTCCTCTATCTTTAAGAACATGCACACATCCCAGACGACTAATGAACCCAGCTCCCAGTTTAAACATTTTGCTGGCATAATGAACATACTTTTTTCCTAAGTCTATTCAGTTTTAGTACATACAGCATATCTTTCATAGATACTTTTTAAACAAATCTAATGCCACACTACAAGATTAATTGCTGAATGGGATTACAGTGTTGTTTGCACAGTAATAGAAAAAAATCTATTGAAATTAAAATAGTTTAGTAAATTCCTTATAGCAAAGCTGCAGTTTGTAGATGTAGAATAAGTGGTCTAAGGAAGAATGAGCAGCCAATCACAGATAAAAATAGAAAATACTGTTAAGTTTAAATGTATTTAAGTCTGTATAACAGACTACTTGTTATTCTATTACAAAAAACTCAGTACAGAATCTAAATCTAATTCTACCATAAACCAGGAACTTTATCTATAACCAAGGCATAAGCTGTATTAAAATTGTTTAAAGTCTATTGTGATATTATCTGCAAAGGATTACCCACATGGCCTAAACATCATAGGTACTCAAGGTATATGGTGTATTTATTTTGTCTAACTGTACTCAAAATGTTGTGTCACCAGCTAATTAGGTCAAAACAACTGTGTTCATTAGCAGACAGTCAGGTCTTGGGCAACAGGACTCTAATTACAAGCATTATATCTGTTTATACTTTATTAAGCTGATGTTTAGGGTTTGAGCTTTTTCATGGAAGAGTTGAACAGCTTATTAGACAGGTCAGTAAAAGCAACTGACAGATATCTGAGGTGACACTGAGAAAAAAATTAATACATATTAATATACTTGGCTTTGACATTATGACCTTTTCATGACCAATACCTGCCTTTTGCATAGTATACTTCATATCACTTTTACACTTCATTATCTTTTAAACTCTGCTAGTCTAATGTGCCCTGTTGACATGAGGAATTTGGGTCCCAAAGTACAAGAAACATTCACCCTTTTGGAAAAGAAGTCTAGACCTAGATGTAGCACTATGGTCTGCCAGATGCCATACAAAGGATATCCATAGAGTAAGCAGTGAGATTTTATATCCTTGAAAATCAGAAATTACTTCACTACCCTTGCCCAACTAAAACTCCTTCTTAAGAGTTTTGATTAACATAAATTTATAAACAGCATAATACACCTTAAAATAATGTCAGTATATCATCAAAAGTCTGAATAATAATTCTACCATGAAAATTAGATGTATGGGCTGTATTTCTAAATTGGCTTAGCAGCACACTGACAAGTTTATGTCTCAGCTTTCCCAGTTCATCAATGCATTCCACCTCAGCCTATGACAAGCAGCTTTTGAAAGCCCTGACCAAATATAATAGTGTGCTTCTTCAGTACTCACTAAATGTAACCTGCTTTTGTGGCTATATATAATGACAGGCTTTTTGTCATAAAGCATCTTTATTAATCACAACAGGATTCAAAAAACAATCACCATATATTTAATACAAATTATGAAATATCACAAAGAGGACCAGTGTTCAGAAAGTGCTGAATGTTAAAATATTAACAACACCAAACCATTAAACATTTCAAGGACTTTGACTTACATGCTTAGAAACATAACTAGCTTTAGTATTAATTTTGGTAAGCATGTTAATTTCAAGGCAAGTGCTGGACAGTGGAAAGACATCAACATAACATCTCCAAACAAACATTAAACAACCATATTGTTCTTCATATGAACAAAAAAATAAAACATAACCTTTTTTTAATTTCACAATGGGCAGTGTCATGGAAAGTATTTTGAGAGCTTAAATATAGAGGCAAGCAAGGTCACAGTCTTTTCCTTTGGTTAATAGCTAGAAGTGCTAGAGCCGGCTGAGAATGAAGTAAACATCGTGTTCTTTCCCATTCCAGAGTCACTGGTAGTTTCTTTGACACAGTTGTGGTACACCAAGAAACAAGGATAAATTTTCATCACACATAATTTTATTCTCTATAAAAGTTGTATAAATTGGATACTGTTCTGCAGAAGATAAAAATCAAAGCCATTGCTGATGAACTAATAATAAAAATTTACCTATTTTTTGCAATAAATAGACCTTCTGCAACTAAAAGATCCTACATTTGCAATTGATGAATGCTATTTATTTATTGAATGAATAATTAAATAAGTTAATATGCAAATAAAGATCTTACTCAAAGATAACACTGCTGAGCTCCTTCTGGAGAAATAGTTTGTCATCCCAGAAAAACTGGTCTGGAAGTAACCTCAAGGTGTTATCTGATCTTACCTACCACGGTGCAGGATCACAGAATTGTAGAATGGCTTGGGTTTGAAGGGGCATTAAAGATCACCAGTTCTTTCCATCATACCATCCCCCCTGCCATGTCCTTGCTAGACCAGGTTGCTCAGAGTCCCATCCAACCCAGCCTTGTGTTGCAGGCATGGGGCATCCTCAGCTTCTCTGTGTAACTAGTGCCTCACCACTCTCACAGCAAGGAATTTTTTAACAATATCTAGTCTAAAACTTGTCTCAGTTGGAATCTATTCTACCTTGTGCTGTCACTATGTGCTCTTGTAAAAAGTTGCTCACCTTCTTTCCTGTAGGCTCCCTTCAGGAACTGAAGGGCTGCTAATAGGTTACCCTTAAACCTTCTCTTTCCCAGGCTGCACAAACATAATTATATCATCCTTTCCTCATAGGAAAGCCTCTAATCCCCCTGATGATCTTGGTGTCCCTCCTCTGGACTCCCTGCAGCAGGTCCATGTCCTTCCTGTGCTGTGACTCCAGAGCTGGGTGCAGCACTGCAGGTGGGGTCTCAGCAGAGCAGAGCAGAGGGGCAGAATCCCCTCCCTGCCCTGCTGCCCACACTGCTCTGGGTGCAGCCCAGCACACGTTTGGCTCTCTGGGCTGGGAGTGCCATGGCTGGGTCATGTCCAGCCTCTCACCCACAGCACCCCCAAATCCTTGTGGGCAGGGCTGCTCTGGTCTGTCCATCCCCAGCCTGTGCTGTACCAGGGTTGCTCTGACCCAGGTGCAGCACCTTGCACTTGGTCTTGTTGAACTTCATTAAATTCCCATGGGCAAATCAGTGGGATCTCTCTCGTAAGAGAAATAGGCAGTTTAATCTAATACCAGCAACGAGCAAGACTCCATATCCTCCACACAAACTCCTGGTGAGATTCCCCACAAATTATTCCCCGAAGGAGAAATAAAGAACATAAGGTAAATATAACTTAAAGATTGAGAATGAACAAGGCAAGAGGTACACAATTCCATCTTTTAATTTAACTATGACTATGCTGCCTTATTTATTTACAACTTTTTGATGTTGTATGTACCTTGTATTCTTTTCAGATTTTTTACAAATATTTTCCCATGGATGGTATTTAAAATGCAAGTCAAAGTGCATGGAGGAACCATCACAAACACTTTCCATTTCCTTTGACAGAAGGTTCTGAGGGTCATGTTTCTGTGAAGGTTATTTGAGTTTTACAATCAGGATTTACTTCTTGCCAGTAGTCTCTAATATTTACTTAATATTTGCTGCTTTCATTAACATTTCAGTCAGCAAGTTTACTTGCTTTAACACTTGCAGAAGCAAATACAAAAGGAGTTTAAACTTAGTAGTACTTAATTCGACTTTAAAAATATTTGAGAAAATTGTCAACATTTACTTACCTCTAACACCATATCACCTCTAACTTCATATACTGAAAGAAAAACTAATTGTAAAGCAAAATAAAAATAATGTATTGCAATATAAAAATACCTGCATTATTATTATGCCAATGAGATAGCATTTAGAAATGTTAGCCTGATTTTTTTAAACTTCCTCATAATGAAGTCTGTTGTACTTTGAAACATTTCAGAGCAACCCAAGATGTTACTAACATGGTACTTCTATTTAGAGTATAAACAATATTGATGGGTCCTGTTTTTAAACAACAATAATATCCTAGTCTACTCAAAATACACAAGACCTTCAAAAACAGTACAAAATTCAAGAATTAAATGGATCATTCTTGTACGTCTGCAGTAACTCTTAGGAAAGAGTCTTTGAATCAAACAAGACCTTTGGAAATACATAAGTCAGCCATAGATAAGTTGAAAATCTGAAAGATATTGTAGTCTTGCCACCAGCACTACCACCATCAGAAGTATTCAAAGCAATCTTCTTTTGCCCTTCATTCACAATCTGGATAGACCTAAACCTATACATAATCCAATGACTATTATTTTCAATGAGTTTAAAAAAACCCCAAAAGAACAAAAAATAAAAATCACCACACCCTATCATATAAAGCCCTGAGTTGTGACCTGGAATATGCAGAAGTAGCACATTAAATGAATTAAGAAGCTACCAATTCAATATAGTTACATTTCAATTGGGTTTCATGTTTCCAAGTGTTAGGACCAAATCACAATACATTAACCCAATGCACTGCAAAAGCACTGCTTAAATGGGGCTGCTATCCACCACAGAGTGCTGCATCTGCTCACCATTAAACCTTAAGCAGTGACTGGAGTAATAGAAACCAGAATTTTGGTGGGTTTTTACAGAGACAAAAGATAAAAAAGTTGTTGATCTCTAACAGTCTTTTACTGACTAATAGGGAAGGCTTGGTGCCAAACATCTGAGGGCGAAAACTTGGTTACTGAACACTAAAATGTAGATTACTCGAGATATGCCAAACTTGTTACAAGCATACATTTGTGTGGTTAAGACTCCAGTTTACTAAAGAATACTAGTAAAAAGTTACATTCCAGAATCTGAGAATTTTGTTGAAGCACAACACTTACGGAAAAAAAATTTGAGGAGTCTAAAAAATTTTAGTCTCTTTTATTAGTGTTGACTGCTGAAATTGTACTGCGTAGTTATTACATACACCATAATTCAATATTCCATATATGTATAGCTTTTAATACAATTTATGCATGGAAGTTACAGTTTATTAATGTAGACCATTTGTTTTCTCCAGTATCTGCGTGTTGCAGTCTCAAACACTGTTTGGTATTGTTCCAAAAACCTCTAAAAATGATTCATGATAAGCTTATAGCTTGAAAAGAACAAAAGCTAAAGATAAACAGTAAAGCATTTGGTCTGAAAATCAGATGCAGGAGAGAGAAGACTAACATTGTAAATTACAGAGATGTTTGAGGTTAGGGGACAGCTTGATGGATGAGGAATAGAGGATGAGTTCTACCATTCTAGAGTGTTTTAATCTGCAGAGGAGATCTCTTGTTGTGGTGAACAACTTGCCTGCTCTTTATGCTGCAAAGAAAGCCTCTGCAGTAAACCATAAGAGAACATATTGCATAACTGCTAGACCAGAGGTGCTTCTAGCCCACCAATTTGGGCAGTGCTCAGAAGGGGATGCTTAGGAATTTTAAAAGGCTTTTTGAACTTTATTTCTTTTAAAGTGTAAATGATGAGAGTAACTGAGCTCCGGCACAGACTGCCCAGAGTGGTTGTAGAGTTTCCATTCTGTGAAGGACTCAAAAGCCATCTGCTAGGAGACATTTAAATGCTGTCTTCAGTGCAACGTAGTATTCTTATCTTCTTTAAGACTTCTCACACTCCTGAATTTTGAGGAAAAAATGTAATGAAATTTCTAAATTTTTTTTTCCAGTGTGTTTTTCTGGAAAGCCATGCAAAAAAGCAAAGTTGAAATTAACTCATATTTGTCCTTTCTGGGTTGCTCCTTTGTATAGATGCTTGGCAATGAAAAAAATATTATAAATGTAAATAGACAGAGTACTTATAGAAAACATTTAATCTTCTCAAAGCTATTTCATAAGTTATTCAACTACTGTAAAAATCAAAAAGGTATTACTTCCAAATTCTCTTCCTGCCAACAATTTATGGTATATGCTGCATAATCACCATGTCTTACTATGAATACTGAAAATGGTTCAATAATTCCTTGAAATAAAGGTGTTTTTTTCCCCTCTAACTTCACAGTTATCATGAATATTTTATCTTTTCTTATGGAGAATACATTTATTTATGTGACCAAACAGCAGCACTTTGAATTCTCTTCATCTTTTGAAACTGCGAATATCCGCCACGTAAACATTAACCCTTTCCTAACTCTCTCTTAACCACATGCAGAAAGCTTAGATTTTGCATATATTTGCTTTAATATATATACCTTAGTCATGTATGTATACGTATAATAAACATTTATATTTAAAAAAGCTCTAATTCTTTCCATATATTGGAGACTAGAAAAAAACTAACAACTTCAAAAATCATCCTGTTTATCACCATTTTGATAAAGGTATTTTTGTCTTTGACTGTAGCAAATCCCTGTGGAAACAGAGTTCATAGGCCATCCAAGACCAAAAACCCTCTCAGAATTAGAGGACTGTAATCAGCAACATGTTGAGAAATAAGTGACTGCAGCAAATCTGAAGTGAAATCTGAAGTGTACCACTTCAGAAACTTAATTTTATCCCTAATGTGATTACAAAAGTTTGACATTAAATTTAGTAAATCTCTGAAAATTTAATAAATTAGCTCAGTGAAACATGAGGAAGTGGTCTGTGCCTGTGTTCCTTTCCTGTGTTGCTTTCTCCCAGTGGACTAACTCAAATTTCGTGGAGCTCATATATATATCTAAATGCATATATATTTATCAAAATCAACAGTCAGTTGGAGAAGCAATTTATGAGGACATTTTTCCTTCTTCTTCTCCATTGCCACCTTGGTTTTGTGGTTTTTATGTTTTTTTATGAAAACCAACCTTTATAATTGCCTGACCTTGGCAGAGATTACTGACATAGTTTCATAAATACTATGAAAGAAATAAATGTCAGGGATTAAAATTGCTGTGTTCATCACTGAACTGTTATCGCTTATCAGAGATCTGTTCCTTTCTTTCAAATTTCCTACAGCACACTTCTGTCATTATCTTACAGCTGTCTCAGACAATATACATTAAAATTGTTCAGACACTAGGACAATTTCAACAAGCTATGGGTACCACAGAAATTAGGCCCCACAGAATTCCTTCCCCAGAAAAGGAAAGAAACATCGACAATCTCAGTAGAAAACTGGCTTGTTTTTTAAAGGGTCTAGGTCTTTTGAAGTGGCACATACACTGTACTTCACCTATGTATGTTCCAATAAACAAGTAACATTTCTCTAATACTTCTTTAGGGTGCAAAGAACATCACATTATTCATATGCCATTTCAATACTATCCACTTGGAGCAGATATCTGGAAGATTTTAAAATTTCTGCTGGCTGGTAGACTTGAAATTAATTGCTACTTTATGGGATAGAGAAGATTTCTACAGTTGTTGTCCTGATGTATCATGAAGATTAGGTAACATCAGGGGTGCAGGAAATTTTCTGATGCTAAGCAGTCACAGTTTCTCCTCACTGTCCCATGGTTTCATGACAGCACATACACTGAGGAAGAGCCTGCTAAACTTCATGGTCATTCTTACACTCTCACTGAGGAAATTCAAAATTTCCAAATGCATGCAGGGACATTATCTCTGCTATTGACCATTACTTTATTTCTAAGGGGAACAATTTCTGTCACTTCACACCCCCAGTAATCTGGGTATCACAAAACGGTAGATGAAAGAATGTCTTAAGGATAAGGTTTCACTTAACATTCAAGTGATTTCTCAATAGGTTGAGGAGAACCAGCATGGAGAACATAGGTTGGGCATGATGCGTTGTAGTTGCCGAAATGAAACATCTTCCTGTGAGCCTGACAGCTTCACATTGTACTTATAAAATGCAACTGGGAAATGGCAAACTTCAATATACCATTGAGCAGGTTTTGTTTTTCAAGACAGGAGGCAGTCTACTCATCCTTGACAGGTCATGCTGCAAGATCAACAGAAGAATATCTACCAGTAAGCAAGAAACCAAGGAGTTAAAATTAAGTTTCTTCCATCAAAAGGTAAAATATTGTGACCAAAGCAAATCCTGAGATCATCCTTCTGACAATCAGCATAATTTGTCTTTTGCAGCTTCTGTTGTACCCAAGTGATCTGCTTTCTCCTATATCTCGGTTAAGTATTGGACTATATTTTTAATGTTCTAGAATTATTTTGTTATTAAAGACAGAAAGAAGCATGCGAATTCACACTCAGTCTATTAACTTCCAAATCAACACATTCTGCATTAATGATTCTTTAAAAGGGTCATACAGAAAGCTAATCTTCATGAAGCTCCAGAGGTAAGAGAGGTACAGTATCTCAGAATGACTACAGTAATTTCACAATTATAAGCTGCACCATTTTGACTAAAATTTTGGTCCAAACTTGAAGTGCAACTTGTAATCAGGTGCGGCTTATATATGGACAAAGAACAAAATGGTGCTGTTTCAGTTTGGAGGACAGGTGTCTGCTGAGAAAGGCAGGGGCGTCTCTTTGAAATGGAGAATGTAAACCCCCTCTCTACAAATTATTATAATTTTGAAATCAAGGGGCTTTCAGGCAAAAATATGGGAATTAGGAATAACAGTTCTTTTCTAGGGAAATTAAAATAGAAATACAGTACTACAAGGAAACAAACTCCAAACCCTGACAAAGTCAGAGTACAACCTGACACCCCGTCAGGCGGGGTGTTGGTAGCAGTCCCATTCCATGGTGGCTGCAGTCCTCCTGCAGTGACAGATGTGATTCAGTTGGAGCAGTGCTCCTGCAGAAGGTGCAGTTTCCCTCTATAGGTCCAGTGGTAATGCGGAGAAATCCGATTTTCCTCTGGATTCCAGAGGAGAAAGGGGCTACCTTAGTGTCCCAAAACCTGTGTTTTTATCTTGATAAGAAATGTTGGGCTCTTCCCCCTGGCTGAAGAAACTTCCAATGGGATGAAGTAATTTTATCAGTCCCACAGTGGGACTCAATGGGCCATTAGCAGAAAATGACTCGCTGGAGGAAGGGTG
>PYHW01009486.1:8259242-8272279 GCA_013186435.1 Turdus rufiventris | reverse complement strand
AAGGCTCACGATAGTCTTCTTCAATGTTGTCCCCATGGCCTTGGTGCTGCAATATCTACAAACATTTGTTATGTCTCAAGCATAGCATGTTTGGAGGTTTTAGCTTTTATTTTCTTTGATAGCCTGTGTAATTATTTATCTGTTTACCAATTCATTTCACATAGTCTTGCATACCAACACACATACGTTTTTGTGAAGATTTGTGGTGTAGTATTTTTCCCGGTACTTTTGGGATATATTTAGAAAAAGGTGGCTTTTCTTGGGAAGGTAGTTAAAATTTCAAAACAAATTCTTCCAGCAAACTTGTACTACATTTTGAAAAAGGAGAGAAGTGAATGAAAAAAAGAAATTATGGTATCTACAAGGAAAGATTCAGTGAAACAAATACAGCCCTGGTCAAGAGGAAGTTTTGAGTAAGGTTTGTATTCCTCCAACTGACAGGGCTTAATCATCATTTGATATTCAAATATTATTAAATAATGAAGTAACTAAATATCATTCATCAGTATTGTTCCTGGGCTTTAAGAGTATAAAAAATTGAAACGTAGGGAGTTGCAATCTCACAGTTTTCAATCTGGTGCTAATTTTGCATGTTTCCATTTCTATTGTGAGACTATAGGATAAACAAGAAAGAATTTTATAGAAAGTTTCTCCACTGAGGGTAGGACTTCATGTTGGTTTTCCTGCCGAGTACTCAGGTTCTTTCAAAAACAGGAGGAACTGCAAGTGCTCACTATGTGTAGAGCTGAACAGAGCATGTGAACTTGCTTGTCAGCTAGTATCACATGTGGAAAAGTTTACATGGCACAAATCATCCCTTTCCTTCACTGACATAATGTAGGCGCTCTGGATAGTCTTAAACTCTTGTGTGAAGATATCATAACTTTCAGAGCTCATCAGTAAGATCCTTAAGGATCCCAATGCTTTTCTTCAGAAGTAAGTTTAGCTAGCCCAAGTTCAGCCTGGTCATTTCCATAGTTCCTGTTACCTTCTGTGGCAGTGAGCCAGAGCTCTGCTGATACAAATACTTGGAGTGAGGCATCTGGCTGTGACAATATATAGCAACTATAACAAGACTCAGACTTGGGATTCTTTTTTCTTCTGAACTGATGTAATTGCCGGGTACTTTTTAATTGTTTCAGTCTAACACTTGAACAAAAGAATGATGAAAAAAGATGCTCTGGTCTTAAGGGTTTTTTTCATTTTTTTTCTCAGTGGAATATTTTTAGTCAAAAGAGGATTTTACAGTTTTCTTATAGCTGTAAAATGAAAAAACTATTTCAACTATTTGGCTTCCAAAGAAATGAAGTTTTCTTATGTAAAGACAACTTGCTGAAGAGATATTTTTAGTAGAAAACATGCGTGTTTTCTAGCAGGAACATCTGGAAACGGAAAAGTAGGAAGGAGGGAAAAATGTGCTGTAAAATCCATTCACTTTAAAAACTCTATACATGGTAATTAAAAAAAACATATTCACTGATATTCACTTTATATTCACTGTTGTATTCAGTGATACAGTTTACTCTATAGTGAACTCTTACCACATTTGAATGTCCTTCGAATATTATCATAACATTCATGCATAATCCTACGTGTCTTCTCTTCTTGGACACTGCATGGAATTTCTATTTTTTCCTTAAAGTTGGATTTTAGAATACTCAGTTCTTCTCATGAGCCACATGGGATCTTCACTGGACCCAACTCATGATTAATATTTTCAACAGCTGCCCACATAATGTTTGCCATGAAATTAACAATGTACCTTCATTATAAGAATTCATTAGCTAAGTTAAGACAATTTCTAGACTAATAGATTAAAACCTCTCCCAGGCGCTGAACTAACTGCAGGTAATACTGTGACATACTTCAGCAAGCTCTCTTACCCTCCAAAAGATGGTTGAGTACAAGCTGCCTTTTAAGAGTAGTTCCTGAAATAATCTGCTGACGAAATTATGTTCATGGACCTATTTGGAAGAGGTACAGAACAAAGATCTTTTATGGAGTATTTTAAGAGCTTACACAGACAAGTATATTTTAGTGTTCAGGGGGATTTCTGGTTGATGTTAAGACAATCTTCAGCAGATTCCAAAAATCACAATACTTGGAAGAAATAAAAGGGTGACAAACAATTTCCCTTGGTCATACATGGTGTGACCATGTACTATAAATCAGAAGAAAAAAAAATTCAGTATGCAAATTTTGAATCATTTTTATGTTCTTTAACCTTTAATAGGTATTGACTTAAGGGCTGATTCTTGGCAGGAAGACAATAATTAATATCACAAAAGAGTGAGGCTTGATGCTACTTTACAAAGTATAGTTTTATAGCCACTATATGTATGTGAGAATGAACCATAATGCTAGTACTTTCTGTCTGTAAAGCTTAAATACAGATTACAAGTTAAATGTTGCCTACAAATTTCATATTTGCCTCTCAAACTGATGAATGAACATGACAAGCTGAAAGGATTTTCCACTATTCAGAAAAACACAGCTAAAGGGATAACTTTTGACCTATTGGATGGTATGATATATTGGATGAGAAACTGGAGTTATCTAAAATTTTGTAGGTCTCTTTATGGATGATGGAAATTGAGATAGAGGTTTTTCAAATCTGTGATATTGTTAAGCTCAGTAGCTTATTCCTAACTTGATGAAAGTATTTCCAGATCTGATTATCTAAAGTTTGAAGATTTTTAACCCAGTGGATTTGAGAAATTAAACATCAATTGTTTGAGTCATTAACCATTAACAGACCAGTGTCTCACAGGTTTATAAAAATGATGTTAAAATTTCTTTGTGATCTGTGGCTTTCTGAATTATATTTTTTCATCATTTTAAGTATGTGCATTTTCAAACCCATTCTTTAGTCATTAACTTCACAGCAGTTTTGCATTGGAATTGATTCTACTGAGTGACAGTATCTTTAGTCCATGGTTAATAATTTTTTTCCAAGTGTAGTTCTTCAAATTTCAACACTCTTGATGCTGCTGTACTTACTCAAGTACAAATAAATCTTTTCCCCATTATTGTGTGTAGATAATGCCACAGTGTTTCTCTCAATAGAAACTATATTTAATCTATTAAATAAACAAAATCTTGAAAGTGAACTAATAGTTATAATCTGATATAATGACACCTGAAAGTAAGATGTGGATGACAATATTTTTTCAGAAATCTGTAATATTTGTATCACAGAGCCTGGGAACGCTCCTCAGTACTTGTGGTGTGTTGACCATGGCTGGATATCAGGCACTCACCAGAGCTTATCTCCCTTTTAAAGGGAGAGAAAATATCACAAAGGTTTATGTGTTAAAATAAAGACTGGGATAGATCACTCATCAAGTACTGTTAAGGACAAAACAGACTTGAATTTGGGATACTAACTGAATTTATTGCAAATCATAATCAGATCAGGATTATAAGAACTAAAAAAAATCTTAAAATCAATATCCCCACCCCATGCCTCCTTCCTTCCCAACTCTACCTTCTTATCCCCAGTGGCACAGGGAGACAGGGAATGTCAGCCCCTAACTGAAACATGTTGTTCACGTTGTTTATGTTCAGTTTATCTTCACATGTTTTTTATGCCTCAGGGAGCAGAGTCCTTCCCCTGCTCTAGCGTGGGGTTGCTCATGTGGGAGATGGTTCTCAACAAACTTTTCCAGTGTGAATCCATGCTATGGGCAATGGTTTTCCATGAACTGCTCCAACATGAGTCCATTTCCATGGGGTGCAGTACTTCAGGTGCAGCCTACTTCAACATGGGTTTTTCAAAGGGTCACAAGTCCTGCCACAAAACCTGCTCCAGCGTGGGCTCCTCTTTCATGAATTCACAGGCCCCTGCCAGGAGCCAGCTCCAGTACGGGCTTTCCACAGATTCACAACCTCCTCTCATTCACCTGTTCTGATGTGGGATTCCTTCAGGGGCTGCAGATGGATCTCTGCTCCACCATGGACTTCCATGGGCTGCAGGGGCACAGTTGCTTCACTGTGATCTGCATCATGGGCTTCAGGGCAATCCTGAGTCTGTTACCCGGATCATCTTGTCCCCATCCTTTTCCACTGACCTTGGTGCGTGCACAGCTGTTCCTCTCACATATTCCCAGTTCACTCTTGTTTGGCTGCAATCACATCTGCACAGTAGTTTTTTTCCTTTTTAAATCTGTTATCACAGGGTATTATCTCTGATTGGCCTAGCTTTGGTTCTGTTCTGGAGCCAACTGGTACTGGCTCTGTTGAACATGGGAGATACTTCTGGCAACTTCTCCTTCTTCTGTAGGAGTCACTCCTATATTCCCTACTATTACCAAAACCTGTCCACAAACCCCCACTATTGTATTCCATCAGAAATTTCAACCCAGAAAGTAGTTTTTAAGTTTTGCATCTGTCCAGCTTTCATTTTTTTCATGGCTATCTGCATGCTAGATAATATTTCCATTTCCCTACTTGGGATAATATTCCCTTACTTGGATATCTTTCTAAAATTCAAAGAGAAGTTCTATGCTCAACTGAGCTGGGGAAGTTCACTGTGGAAGTTCAGTGAACAGCCTTAAGCAATAGATCTGATGATAATGGTCTCCTTCAGTCATGAAACTTGTCTTTTATTTAGCACAGAATAAATACATAATTTTTTTCTCTTGGTTATTGGAATTGGTTATTACAGTAATTTCACGACCATAAGGCGCACCAGACTATAAGGCGCACCTCTGGGAGTCGGCAAATTTCGCAACTTTGTACATTATATAAGACACACCGGACTATAAGGCGCACATTTTTTTGCAGTGAGGATCCGTCCGCAGCCCCGCCTGCCCCTACTGGCCGCGGCTCCACCAGCCTGGGCAATGTGGCCCCACCTGCCCCTATCAGCTAATGGCCCCACCGGCCCCAGCATCGCGGACCCACAGGGTCGCCCTCGGCTCAGGGGCAGCGCAGGGTGGGGCCACCCTCTGCTCGGGGCCGCCCTCGGCTCAGGCCGCCCGCAGCTCGGGGCCACCCTCAGCTCGGACCGCTCGTGGCTCAGGGCCGCCCTCAGCTCAGACTGCCCGCAGATCAGGGGCAGTGCGGGGTGGGGCCACCTTCGGCTCGGGGGTAGCGTGGGGCAGGGCCGCCCTCATCTCAGGCCACCCACAGCTCAGGGCCGCCCTTGGCTTGAGGCCGGTGCCAGGCCACCTGCTCCCTCCCTCCCCATGTGGCGCCTGCCGGGCTCGGGTCATGACTCGCACTTCCAGGTTGGCAAATGTCGCAACTTTGTACATTATATAAGGCGCACCAGACTATAAGGCACACATCTGCGTTCAGACCAAAATTTTAGTCAAAGGAGTGTGCCTTATAGTTGTGAAATTACTGTAGTTATTGGAAATTCTTGGCCTCATTACACAGAAATGTTGATTTGACAGGGTATATGGATAAAAATAGTCTTATAATATATATAATAGAATAATAACTGGGATTACTTAGATTTAAATTTATTGGCTCATTTTAAATCAAAAACATATCAATAAAGAATTTTTTTCTCTGTGTATCTCTAGCCTCTTTTCTCAGAACAATTTCAGCATTGTCCTCAAGGCCATGCTCAAAGGGAATGCAGGAATCAGACTATAAATATTACTTCAGTTTTGAGTGCCCAAGGGGATCTGTGTGTTCAGACAGTCCAGTGGATTAATGCACTGCCAGTCCAGGTCTGCATTTCCTCCCTGCTGCTAATTCTCTCCTTCTGAGAGAGTTGAAAGCCTCCCTGAAAGCAGGCTAATGCGACACAGGCTGTGGGGTGCTCTCAGTCAAGGTCTCAGAAGAAAAGGCCAAAACACATCTGCACTCACCAAACCACTCCCTGAAGCTGGTTCTTGGATATTGCAGAGATTGCCTGACAGAAAGGCAAAGGACGAGAAAAAGAATAAATGAAGGTAAGTTACCTGTATACTAACTACAGTTCATCCAATATCCTCTGTCTTTAGTTTTCTATGGGGAGAGAGTGCCTTGGGGATTAGTGATACAACCACTGAATGGGGCCCTCTGAGTGGGGTCTTTGAGCCATTATCGATCTATCTGAGATGATCCTAGAGCTCTTTTCTCTCGTAAGGAAGTACACAATAGTAGCTAGATAGAAAACCAAAACCAGTAGGCAGTCCTCTCTGGTGGAAGAGAAAGTTGCAGAGGAGAGTATAAAAGAAAAGCAGTTATAGATGCTGACTGCTGAGATAATTTATCCTGTATATTCAGTATTTCCACCTTTGAAAGTAAAGAAGTGCTGACATTTAAATTACTGACATTAAATAAACGTTGGAGTAAAATTGGCAAAGAAGCATGCTCCTGGCTTCTTTTTATCCTGTGGAGAAAGCTGAAATTCCTTGGGGAAGCTCTTCCTGAGATTACAGCCCTAGGGATTTAAGAAATAGTCACGTTCATGGCCAAAGGTAATGAACTGAGAACACAAATAAATGTTTTTCAGGAAAGCTATGCAGCTGTGACACCCATGAGACACTACCTCAGGAAATGCAATCCTCTTTTGAAAAGTTAAGGAGTACTGCAGTACTTTAAGGTCTTTTAAGGGAATGCAGTTGACCGTAAGATGGTGCAGTACAGGACATCTCAAGGTTTTTTCATTGTGTGCAGCAATTTTAAATACTGGACTTCTTCCTAAAAGTGAAGGAATTGGACTTGGTGACTTCACTGAGGAAAATTGCTCTTCATGGTGGATTGTTAAAATTTGATCTAAAAAAACTTTTTGTCTAAAAATACATGAAAACAAGAGACATTATGTAAATAATGGAATAAAAGAAGGCTTCTACATAAATGTAGGAGGAAGCTGGCTAAATAGCCATTGATTTTAGAAGCATCAATATATGAAGGAAAAATCTAAGCAAACCAAACTTATTTACCAGAAAGTAAATAATGGAGGGAGCAAAAAAAAGGAAATATGATATGGAAGTGCAGTAATTTTACTGTTGTTTATATTCTTTGAGAGAGTTTTTAATTTTCTTTTCTACTGAAAGTACTCTATGCTGATAGTATTTTAATAAAGGGTTTCTTCCTTTTTGTTTTTATGACGAAAGAGAGTATGATTTTCTGTATTAAAAACAGCTGTAACACATCTGTGCCCAAGAGGTAGTCATGGGGTTTTGACCAATATGTGTTGAAGAGTGAGAGAGCAGCACTCAGCTGGAGGACTCAGTAGAAGCTTTAGGTAGGCTGACACATACCTTCAGAGTGTGTATCTTACATGGGATTTAACATCACCATTCTATAAAATGTATCTGACCCCATTTGGGGACCATGTTGAAAGTTACACAGCTGTGATTACTGTTTGGAGCCAAGTTCTGGTGTAGCACTATCTATAAGTTGTGTACTTCCACAGAGAAGATTCATGTGACGTCACAGCAGAGGTAGGGGTCTGCCAGTGCCCATCTATTCTGTGCCCCACCTACACAGACATGGCTAAGGATGAAAGATGTTAGATGTCTCATAATGTGTGTAGCTTTGCTGTGAAGACCTCGCAGCTGGGCTTTGTTAAATAAGTAGCAATCTCCCTGTTCCTTTGGAAGACTTGGGTAGACAGCTCAGCTGATCCTCTAAAAATATTCAACATTCTGTTAGCTTTGAGTCTGACTGTGTGAAAGGGTTGTATGATTAAGTATTCTTCACTTCGGAGGATCTTGAGTCCACAATTCATCATATTCATGTGTTGGATAGGTGGAAGAAGGGGTTTTGGGTCTCCTAGGTGATTTGTACCCCTTTCACAGATGCTTTCACAGCAGTGGTCTGTTTTGTGGGGACGGAAGTGTGGGTATGGCACTGGACTTCTTAATGTCTCGGTGTCTTTTGCTAGGGCATCTAGAATTATATCCGTACCTGTTTATAAGGAATTAGGACTTGATATTTTCAACAAAGGGCCTTGATTATTATTTGTGCAATTCACTGTAAACACAGTCATACATCCACAAATGTGTCCTATTTAGGCATGCAATATATAATGTGTAATGCATTTAATTCTGAGGCAGTGATGATTAAGCTGCCTAGGATCTTTCTTCCAAAGTGTATGCTGCTGTTTATTATTTCTGGAACTGCAGTTCTCTTTCCTCAGTCTGATTCATTCTGAGTCATACAAAACACATTCTCATTGAAATGGGGTGCACAGCAGCAAGCAATGTCATGCCAGTTCTGCACCATTAGGTAATTGTTTGAGTCTTTTCTAGTGGAGATGTCTGTAGCACAGGCAGTACAAAAAGACGAGGACAATGTGGGTGTCTGGTGGGAGGATTCAAAGTTAGAAGAAAATTACCTACTAGAAAAACTTCAGCTTGAGCTTGCTTATTACAAACTTGACAGTATTTCAATTTTAAAATATTTGTACAATGTAATTAGAGGTATGGAAATGATTGTTCATATGCAGAACTAATCCTCTCTAATACAGTGAAAAAATACCATGAAGATTAATCTATTTGGGCTAGATTTGCAATCCAGCTTTAATACTGGATCAGTTCTTAAGACAGACATTATTAAAATGGCATTGAAAATGTGTCTCAGAAATCAGAAAGTGGGATGTTTGGTGATTTTAATTACTTAACTGATCAGTTTTACTAGTAACAACACAGCAATATCTGTGCATTGTTTTAGTCTTTCAATCTCATTTGATAAGAATTTTAATAAGGCATGTTCTGATTTACAAGCAGTGTTTTGTTTCTTGAGTAATAGGTAGAATTTGAAGCAGATAGCACTATAGTTAATATATTTTACATTTATTTTCTCATCTACTGTCTAAAATTCATAAGCTGTTTATTCAAAAATGGACAGCCTCCACCGCTTGGAGAGATACCAGATTAATGAAAATAGACACCTAGGATAGCACATCAGAAATGACACAAAGGGAGGTGTTTATGCAGGGATGAGGTACTTCCCTCCCCCATCCTGTGAACAAGTCAAGAGCAATCATTACAAACAGCTGAAAAATCACCTCTTCCCTTATCTTGGGAGAAGAAGAAAATGTCTCGCTAGATGATTTGGAATAAGAAGTATAGGGAAACAGAATGGCTGACATGAAATATCTTTATTTTTAGAGCATTGGTTGAAGAACCGTTGATTTGATTTGGTGGTTACAGAGACTTATGTTAAGATAGGAAGATGGACAGAACTGCCTGAACGACAAGAAGGGGTCAGTTACTGTATTAGTGCAAAACAGTCAAAATGTAACACTATTTATTAATGAAAATACTTAAAAGTAAATTAATTCTTGAATTTCCTTTCTTGAAAGTAAAGTACTATGTAAAGATAAAATGTTTAAATCTGTTGTTTTGCATGTAATCCATCTCTTAGTTTTTAAAATCCCTTTTATATTTTAGGTACCTTCTATGGCTATGAATTATGAGTGTCCTTTTTAACTGTGTAGCTCTCAGTAAAATCCATTATCAGTTCTTCGTTTGAATTCAGTTCACATCATCTTCTCATAGGCTATAAAGAGACTCAATCTGTTCCAGAACAGTAATCACAGTCCATTAAACTCTGTTCCCTGTAGTCTTTGTTCCTAGTTACATGTGATACTGTAATTGTGTGTGTGTGAGAGAGACAGAGAGAGAAAAGTATTCAAGTGCCTTGCAAAATGGACACAAAAATTTACCAGTCCAGGTATAACATATACTTGTCTTTCCTTTAGAATGATGATAATTTCCCTGAAAAATTAGCAAATGTTTCACTTGCCCAGTCAAAAAACCAGAAAAGCACATCCAGGTCCCCATCCAAACAAACCCTACCCTGCAAGAGCAGATTTTCCTAAAACTGTATCTGAAGAAAAAAAAATCTCCCATCCCTGTATTAACTCTTTAGTGTTCTTGATCACCAACCTAATCTGCAAGCCATGAAGAGAAGACTGAAGAAGAAAAGCCTTTCATGTTCACTTCAGAGATAATAGAGTTCATGATCTAAAAGGTTGTCTCTGGAGATTGAAAGCCTGATATTTTTCTGCCAGATCAAACCTGTTCTGGTCTACTCTAACTCCACTGAGTTCTACAAGGGAGGTAATAAATCTGATGTAAGATCATAAGCTTATTGACAGATTCAAGTTAAATAAAAAATACAGTAATAAAGGATGCTAGATTAAAGTTGCAGCCCTATGTGGTTTTCAATATGTTTTCAGTATAGAGGAATGAAGTACTTCAAAAATTAATGTCATCTGAACAAACTGATCACAGTAGTTTTGAGCTGCAGAAGATTTTCAGTATTTTTCCATGTGTACAAGTATACATGTAAGATTTCTAGTATTTTTCCACGTGGGGGGCTTTGAAGAAGATCTTCACTTAGCTATATAAGATAAACCTGTTCAAATGATGCATACTGAAAAATTGAATTTCAATAGAAAGGTTGATCTAGTTAGCATTTTAGCCCCAGTGTTTGACTTGAAATGAACAAGTTGGGTTTGGTTTCAATGGGCTGGTCACATACAATTCCAATCTTTAGTTGCTTTGCTGTAATGATACTAACATGTTCTGTAGTTAATAGCCTTAAGCCTTACAGTCTCAGCAATATGAGTAGGTCCAAAACTTGCAAAGTGTGGCTTGAGGTCAGGTCTTTCCTGTAGGCTGCTTTTTCCTCAATCTGCCAGACACTAAATCCATGCAATGTTATTACAACCATCCTTAATTTCTTCTCAAATTCAAGAGAACATAGGTTTTGATGGAAAACTAATAGCAGTGAGTTTCAAGGGAGAGCTCTGATGATGAATAGCAAAATACTGGACAAGAGAATTCTCTGGGTGTCCTTTTCCTGCCTTATTCTGCTGGGATTCATGGAAGTGTAATGGGTACTTTAAAAGGCAGCTAGGAGTGCCTGGAATTAATACTGTAGTCCTTTTTGAGGAATATTGGCTATTACAGAACAGAAAGGAGATTCTGCAGATAGTGTATTGTGAGTTGCCATAGGTGCTTCTCTTCTTATAAAAACAAGTATAATCAAAACTACAGTATTTATGTCTTCTTTTCTTCCCTAAATAAATGGTGTTTTCTGAAAACATTGAATATCTGCCAGCAATTTATTATTCCTGAGGAACCATACAGAAACATGCAGTGTGTATGCATGGAGGAAACTTGGTGGACGAATAAATTTTCATTGTTAGTATTCAATTCTTCATTCAGTTATGAAAAAGAAAAGTCTATTTTATGAAAATATTTAGATTGTCTCCTTTAAAATGTAAGCTTTGATTTCAAGGCATTTGTTTTGCAGCATTATTTGACTGTGAAATAGACATAGTAATTATTTGGCCTGTTCTTTCTATTTTGTATAACAAATTTGTTTAATTGAAAATTGGATAGCAACTTGAAACCAGCTATACTTGATGTATTTGGGTAACACAGAAAAGATCTAGAAAAAAAACAAATGTATGCTACACAGTGGACAGTCGCACTCTCTTCTGTTCTTTTATTTGCTCTGGGGTAGTACTTTTTGAAAGCCAAGGGACATAGGGGTTTATATCTTAGAAAATATGATTCAGATAGCTGTGAATAGGGAAATGAATGAATGAATGAATGAATGGGGAATTGAACATGGTCATTGTATTGATTTTGCACAGCCTGGTTTTCGGTAGCTGGGGGGTCACAAAGATGGCTCTTGTGAGAAGCTGCTGGAAGCTCCCACCATGTCCGGCAGAGCCAATCCCTGATGGCTCTGAGGATGGACACACTGCTGGCCAGAGCTGGGCCAATGACAGATGTTGGTAACACCTCTGTGATAACATACTTAAGAAGAAAATCAAAACAAAGTAGGTTCTGTATATCCTAAGACAGAGGAGGAGGTGAAAACCTGTGAAGGAAACAACATGAAGACACCAAGGTCAGTGCAGAAGGAGGGGAGGAGGAGCTGAGATTCCTCTACAGGCTGTGGTGAGACCATGGTGAAGCAGCTGTGCCCTGCAGCCATGAGGATCCATGGGGAATGCAGAGATCCACCCACAGCCCATGGGGATCCATGGGGGATGCAGAGATCCACCCACAGCCCATGAGGATCCATGGGGGATGCAAAGATCCACCCACAGCCCATGAGGATTCATGGGGAATTCAGAGATCCACCTACAGCCCCTGGGGATCCATAGGGGCTGCAGACATCCACCCACAGCCCATAGGGATCCATGGGGGATGCAGAGATCCACCCACAGCCCACAGGGCAGATGACTACCCAACTCTGGTAATATGAAGATCATCTTTTTGCCTCCCTGTCAACCTGTGCCTCAGCCTCAGCTGTTGAGACTGTTTGAGACTACAGAGGGAGTTGAAAGGCTTGAGCAAACCAGAGAGGAAATTTTCTATGCCCTGGTAGTACAGACCAGGGTGCTGTTGGGATCAAGTTCTCCTCTGCTCAAGAGATAAGATGCGCACTGTGGTTTTACCAGCACGGCCATTAAGAGGATATGATGAAGTGGGATGGAAAATCCACTTGTGCCCCAGCAGCACAGGTACATGAGCTAAAGAGAAAAACCACTACCAAAGGAAATTCTTCAAGGATACAAGCTGATCCAGTGTTCAGTGGGCAAGTTCTCAGACAGAATGGAGGGCTAATGTTACTTCTGATCCTCTTGACAGGACATCCAATTCATATTTAAGAGATGTGAGCAGCTACTATTAGGAGCAGAACTAGAAGACCTCTGCCTCCAGCCAGGTGAGGAAAGTGGCAATTTAGGAAACTGGAGTGCGTGGATCTGATGCACAGTGTTCCATGCCATGAAGAGATATAGGACCAGAATCTGTCTGTATTTCTGGGGTGACAGGGGGATCCCAACAGCTGACTGTACTGGAAGTTGAAGTGAGCCTGACCAGGAAAGAATGGCAAAACCATGCCATTCTGACTGACCCAAAGTTCCTGTGCATCCTTGGCATAAATTGCTTCAGCAGAGGGTATTTCAAAGACCAAAAAGCCTTTTGCCAGCTTTTGGATAACCGGTGTGGAGACAGAAGAAATTAGACATCTGAATACAGTAGTTTCACGAATATAAGCCGCACGGAGTATAAGCCGCATTGCCGGTGTGTCAGCAACGTTGATGTTTTCGTTAATAAATA
>PYHW01009486.1:8246278-8256395 GCA_013186435.1 Turdus rufiventris | reverse complement strand
TAGCCACCCTGGAATATTAGCCGCACTTCCGGGTCTGGACGAAAATTTAAGTCAAAATGGTGCGGCTTATATTCGTGAAATGACTGTACTTTGCTTGGTCTCTCAGAGAACCTTTCTACTGTGAGACTGCTGAGGGTAGAAGAATGTGAGATACTGATTGCTATCACAGTGCACTGTTGGCAGTGCTGCACTGACCAAGATTCTGTGACTCCTGTCCATGAGATCATTTGTGAACTGCAGAGCCAGTGAGTGGTCTGCAATACACGCTCAGCCTGTAATAGTCCTGTATGGCCAATGTGTAAATCTGATGGAGAGTGAAGACTGACAGCCTTAATTTCTTCTGGAAATAAAAAGAACTAACTGAAAAAGACATACTGGCTTATGAAGGGGTTTGGGCTGCTTAAGAAGTGATTGATACTGAAACACAGCTCCTCTCAGCACCCCAACTACCAGTGCTGGGCTAGAGATTCAAAGGGGAAGTCCTTTCCACATCCTTTTCACACATCATGCCACCAATGCTACATGGAATAAGTGGGTCTCACTGATCACAAAGTGAGGTCTGATAGGAAATCCAAATTTGTCTTGGATCTTGGAGACCACCACAAATTTATGTGATGGTGAAAATTTCAGATTATCAGAAAAGGAGGAGAAAAAAATGACAGGCCCTCCATATAATCTGCTACCAGAAAATAAAAAGTGACAAACACTCTCTCTTAATTCATGGTTCCTGCCACATTGTAAAGGATACATTGAAAATGGAAAGCTGCTGTATGCAGTCCTAACACAGCGAGTCACACAAGCTACCAAGGGACTAGATGGATCAAGTACCTCTACAGTGACTCGTGGACAGTGACAAATGCTCTGCAGGGGTGGCTGGGACAATGGAAAAAGACCAATTGGCAGCACAGAAGTAAATCCATCAGGGCTGCTGAATTGTGGCAAGGTACTGCTGCATGAGTAGAGAAGTTGGCTGTAAAAGTACATAATGCATCTGCACACATTCCCAAAAACCTGGTTACAAAAGAGCATCACCACAATGGACACATGGATCAAGCTGCAAAAGTCAAGGTGTCCCATGTAGATCTGGACTGGCACCATAAGGATGAATTATTTTTCAGTCTGCGGTCATCAGGGAAGAGACGCAACATATAGATATGATTGCAGTTGAGGGGTAGACTTAGCCATGGACACTATATCCCAGGTGTGAGAGGCTGGAATGACTGCTGGCTTGAAACATTTCATGTGTGCTTGTGGAGAAGGGGCAGGTTGGGCTATCCTTGGTGAGATGACACCCCGCTCCTCACACCCCAGGAGTGGTTTCAGCATTTGCTCTTTTCTATATCTCTTCTCTTTTTCTTTCCCTCTATTCCTTCTTCTTCTTCTAAGTCCCTCTTTTTGGAGTTTTGAGTAGTATAAAATCAGATGGTCTTGGAGTTTGCTAGGCTGAGTAGGTTTGTGAAATGTTCTGTGTTGATTGAATGCTACTCTAAACTTTTGCCAGAGTTCCCTGATTTTTTGAAGTTGCCAGTAAAGCTTTTTGTTGTCTTGAAGGGGTCAACATCTTGCTGGTATTTCTTCCCTGCCTATAACTCAGAGTATCTAAAAAACCCTAAGCTCTTTCATGAGTCTCATTGAGCAAATTTTGGGGCCTTACACCAGGTGATTTATTCATAACAGTGAAACATGCTCAGCAATCAAGAAAGTCAAGTAGGTGAAGTGTTGCATGACTGCATTGTGCAGGTCTCTCAAGTTCTATAGCATAGCACTGGATATCAATGTTCAGGCACCTGAACTGAGACCCTAATTGGTGTGAAGCACTTAGGTTTTACACTAATGACTGCACTGAAATAAAAAAACCCTGATAACTGATACTAGTTTGGACATCAAAAATTGCTGGAGTGGAATGGTGTACGCTGAATTTCATGTCTTGCATCCGACAATGTAGATTAAACCAAATGGATGATCACTAAATGTATATAAACAATTTGGTGTGAATTGTGATAGAAACTCCAAGTAAGAAACTGGAGAATAGGAATGTAATTGATTATTTTCATACAAATGCTGGGATGAAGTTTGCACAATCACCATAGACCTCCATTCTTTGTTCTTTGTTTTAGAGGATTTTAGTATTTAAAATGCTTTTCTGTGGAAGAATTAACACAGAAAATAGAAAATTTAGATTTTTCTTTATACTCAGTGAAATTAACTACACTTAGGCACCTCACTTCTGGTGCCATGTAAAGTGGTGATGCTGCTGATTGAAGTCTGTGTAGTGAGCCCCAAATATAGCCTTCAAAAGAGTTCATATCTAAATATCTCAATCGTCATCACAAACCCTCTGACAATTCCCCTGATATGAAGCAATGTAAACCATACAAGTAACCACATAAAGCCATTTAATATCAGGAAATGCAGGAGGTATAGAACAGTTGCACTATGCTATATTGCCACGAAATTCCTGCATACACATATACAATTACATTTTACTTCATGAAGACTGAACCAGGCAGTCAGCCCTCCTGTTTGTATTCAGAGCAGCTGGCTGAGAGGTGACTGTGTAACACATTCTTTCTGTCTCTACTCCCAGGACACCAAATTCCTCACTTGCCTTGTGATCTGCCTAAGGAAGTGCTGTGCCATTCTAAGTTGGTTCTAGCTACAGCAACCACTATGAATTTGCTGTTGACAGCTGGAATGTAGTGTGGTACCAAGGAGCATGAGCTTCCCAGCCATATACATGAGACATCCAGACTGTAAAATGCTCCATTGTGTTCCCATACATTGTGGGAACAGCCATGAAAGAAATTAAGCCAGCTTTACAGTAAGCAAGGATTTCCCTTAAAATATAAAATTTTCAAATAGCTACTACTTAATTATTCAGGGTAGTCTTTGTTGCTCCTTTGGGCTAATACCTGAGGTCGGATCCATAAAATGTGTCAGAAGCACCAGTTTTGTTTCTATTGGTAATAAATCACCACTATTTTGGACTTGGAGAAATGTGATTTGGGAAAAATTGCAAATAAAATGTTAATTTAGGCCTCCAGTCTTTCCTTTCATTTTGTGTCTATTCCCCACTCAGTTCTCACTTATTTTTGGTTGAAAATCTGAAGAAGAGACCAGAGTGCTAAAAGGTTTTCTCCAGCAGTGTGTTTATATACTTATGTGTGTTATGAAAGCCTGTGCTGATTGCAACAGCAGGAGCCAGCTTCAGGGAACAAAAGCTGTTTTCTTCCCCTGCCATTTGCTGTTCAGGAATTAATCTTACATGTGTGCATGTACACTCACACTTACATATATGCACTTTGAAACATAATGAAGCCCATAATTTTCTTTATAAATGTGTTCCATATAATTTTGTGTGAGGAATCATCAATCTTTTTTGCTCCTGAAGCTTCTGGTTTTAATAATCTGTTGATTTTATGTTTCTGGAAACCTATGAAATGTGGGGTTTTTTAACCTAGAATGTAATTTATTCTAATGCAGCAAGTCGTCAGTTCTGCTCAGAGAGAAGGAGCTGTATATGTTCTTCCTTTCTTTTTTGATTAAGTTTTCTGCTGATGACCGAGAATGAGGAAATGGAGATAGAAATGGCATGAGTCAGCTCTTCAGTTATCATGGGAAAACTGGAGAGGAACATCAAAATCAGACTTTAGAGATGTGAATTCTATTACATGGCAGCGTGAAAATCAAATGACAGTGTCAAATATGACAGTTTCAAAGACTGTGCTTTAAAAATTATAGACATGTCAATTTTGCCAATGGAACTACAGCCATATTGACATTTAAAAAAAAATTAATTTGTCCTTCTTCACATACTATATTGCTGGAGAATCTTATGCTAGTAGAAAACATTTAATATTTATGGACATTAAGATAAGGAACTAATTTTTCATTTCATAAGCATTGAAGTTAAATGTACTTTTTTATTTGAAGTCTTGTTCCATACTTGGGGTGGAAGACTACATTGGCAGCTGATACTGGAGAAGAGTAGGAAAGAATTCTTCATTTATAGTTACAGGATTTCTTAAAATTCAAAAATGATGGGCAAGAATTAAAAAAATATAGCCAGTAATAACTGAAGGACTTTTTCATCCAAATTTTGGGTAGGATAATAATACACTGGTTTCATTTTTCCTTCTTAATACATCAACCTTTTATGGAACTCTTAGGCAGCATTTCTACTTCCACAAAGGCATCTGAAAGAGATTTCTTCAAGTGTTGAACTGTAATAGAGAATATTTCTTACAGATTTCTTTTGTTACTGAAACTCTGACATTCCTGATGTGGAGAAAGAGGTGAGAAGAGGAAAAAAAAAATCGTAGGTACTGTACTCCAAGATATTCTTTTTCCTTTAAATGACAGCTGGAATGGTATGTTGAAATGACAGTATTCAAGGTGTTGCTGCTTTCAGTTTTTAAAGGGTTATTGTTGGTATTTGAAATCCATCCATAAACTGATTTTACTGTGTGAAACTCAGTCTTGTAATACAGTTTTTTTTCCTTTCTCTGATATAAGGGACGTGGAAACAGAATATTAACTAAAGATAATTAATATTAGGGTTGAGAAATCAAGCTTCGTGGTGAGGTTGTGTAGGACTTAACTTGTTTGTTTCTTGGGTTTTGGATGAAGCTGTTCAACACTTTTTGGTCAAATTAACATTCCAACCAACTGCCTACAAACAGCTGTTGAAAACAAAATTTCTTATTGATGCCCTATTGTCTTCTCAAAATTGGTTTAGTCAGTTTCTGCAGTGTATAAGGCTAACTAAGTGATGATGGCTTGCCTAAAGCAATTGAATGAATTGTAAAATGAATGTTTAGGAAGCGTTTTTTTTGTCTTCTAGCATTCTCACATATACCTGTTTGTCACTAGTCTTCCATCTGCTGAGAATTTGAATGCATCAATGAGAAAAATTGAAAGGAAAACATCCAGAGGTTCTGGACCTATAAAAGTACATCTCATGTTGTCTATCAAGTTAACCTCTGCCTCCATTGTTATCACTTACCCTAGGTGGAAATTTGCAAAAACTATCATAATGCAGATTATTTGTATCACTAACTTTAGAAAGAACTTGAACAAATTCTTATGTAATGCTTTAATTTAAATACAAGATTTAACTTAAATATATGAAATCTTACAGAGTATTTTTGACTCTACCCTGAAGAGTTTTTTCAGGTTTATATTTTTCCACTGTAGTTTAGTTTTAGAAATGCCCACTCAAAAATTTTTGGTAGTGTACCTGTAACTCAATTTTGCCATGAAAAAGGTAGAAGACTGAGACTAAATTAGGATTCAAAAGTTTCTGGTATGTTCAATAGAAAAAAAAGGTGAGAGCTAGCCTGTACATCAAAGCGGGAGTTCTGGAGAATCAGTCCTCAAAAGAAAGAAAGGTTCCAAAGGCTACTGCAAGAGGTCATTCTCCTCCTTGTCCTTCCTGTAGTGGTAGGTGATTGATCTCATGAATGGTCATAGCAGTATTAAATATTTTTTAGGACTCAGATCAACTATGACAACTTTACTGACTTTTCTTAACTTGTCAACATGAAATTTTGTTTATGACTAGCATAAACCCTGTACCTTATTTTTTTGTTTTAGGTTGATTTTGCTTTTGTTGGTTTTGCTGGTTTTGAATGGGTTTTACCTTAGTTTTAACCTAACAAATTGTTGTAGCTTGTAAAGTATACACCTGGACATATAAAAACTGTCACTTGCTTAAAAAGTGTCATTACCTGTTCAGCTAATTATCTTGAGAGTCTCTTTCAGAGGGCTTGTTTTGCCCCAAGAATGACCTTCTGTATAACAAAGATAAAAAAGTCATGGTCCAAAAGCATTCATGTAATGATGTACCTATGGCAAAACCAGTGTGTGAAAGTACTGCTATTGTCGTCCAGCTCTCTGCTGCTATCTGATCCTGCTTCTGTTCTTTTCAACCATGTCTCTCTTTCGTGATACAGATACCTGTTCTCAATTCCCAGCACTCTTCTTTTTGTGTTCTGTCTACATGCAGTAATATTAGACTGGTCAGATCCATTAGTATGTACTAATTTTCAGAAATACCTTGTGATCTTAGGGTAAGTTTGTTAGGATTAGGCTCAGAATTTGGTTTTTGGCTTGATAATTCTTTGGTGGGTCCAGATTTTAAAAACCAGGCTCTTCTTTTGCATTTTTGCTGTTGCCTAATTTTTTATGAGCCATTTTTCAGACATGTTGGATTGACCTCATTAGTCAGGATATAGCTAAAATTAAAATTGTTTTACAAAGACTCAAAATGTGAAATATTCAGAATAATTAGTGTTTCCACAGAAATTTGATTATTACAGTATCTTACTGACAAGAACCAAAATATTTACCTACTGCTTAGTTAAATTCTTTTTTCCCCCTTGGGGAAATTTTGACTGTCTTGCAAAGTAATATGAGAAAGACCATCGCTGTAAATTATATTATTTTCTTGAGGGTTAGAAAATGTGTTATAACTGTCATCCTTGTACTGAGTAATGACATAAGATTCCTCTAGCAGAGGAGAAAATTACCCTGCATGACATGCACTTTTTTAAACAGGTTCACTTTTTTTTTGGTCTAGATTTCTTATCCTGAAATTTTTTGACCATTGCATATGTAGTCCAAGTAAAATTTGGGCTGCTTTCTTTCCAGTATCTATTCCTTATCTACTCTCAATTTAAAAAAAAAAAAATATATATATATATTTGGGATTTAATATTTCTGGATCACAATGAACACTTGGGCAAAGCTGCTGAATGTTTGCAATCCTGCAGAAGAAACCCCACACACCAGAATCTGTTGGCAAATCTGCTAGGAAAAATACCCCAATATGACCTATAAAATGCTGTAAGGTTTTTGAGGTCTTCTAGTAGTATGTATTTCTTCTGTCTGTGGTGTATCCCTCCACACAATGCATAGATTTTTACAAGCAATATCACAGATTTATTTTACTTTTCTTTCTACCAAGCAAATATGTTGTTTTTTTTAATTGTCATGTTACTTTTGGTGGTTTTAAGTGTGTTTATACTGTCCACAGAGGTAAAACAGCCTGACCTGATTCAGCCTGAGGCTCAGGCTTTCAGGGAGAGACAAACTGGGAAAAAGCATTTTAAAATTCCAAGTGAAACACTTTACTCAAAGGAAAGAGTACAACAAACCAAATATGTCCTTTCTACAACATAAATGAAGTTCCAACACAAAATAATTTGAACGAGCTTGTCACAAAAGTTACAGGACTCCCTCCTACCCCCTCTCATTTCAGAAATGTTCATATGTATTGAGAACTGTGAAATGGCATAGCAAATAAGCTGTTCATTTAGCCCATGTCAATACTGGAGATTTTAAGGTAAAGCAGTAAAGATATACTACTCTTCTCCACCATGTTATTCAAGTTATTATCTGTTCATGAAACATCCAGAGGAAGATCAAATTTGATAAAAAATTTTGATTTCTTCAACATTCATGGTTTTGTAGTACTCTTTGGAGAGGAGTATTCTTGAACTGTGCATTTAAAAATGACCCTGTGTTCTGTCCCTGACATTCTGGCATTGTGACCTGTGCGTGAATCTTCTGTAATGGCAGAGGTCCCAATTTTCTGCTCACAAGACAGTAAATGGTCCAGTTCTCTTCCAGCCAGCCCTTGCATGTAGGCTTCCTTTCAGCCCAAGGGAATGAAGCAGGAAGAACCTGACAAGTGATATATGCCTAAGTATTGCCCCAATGTGGATTGAAACTGCAAAACTCTATGTGTAGGCAGGAATGCGCATGCTCTGCACATTTGGTGTGGGCTACTTTTGCATTATTCCTTGTCCATCCAACAAACTGGATATTTCAATTGCTTTTTGTCATAGTTCCATTTTTTTAATTCATTATTTTCAAAGTAGTGTTCTTTTTCATGCTCTTGAGCAAATAAATAATATTTATTATTAAATTGGCTGTAAAAATGTTTTGTATTTTAAAAGGTGGCAGACCTTATATCTAATTTCTATGGAAAAAGGAGTGTATACCTTCCAAAGAGACACTTTGCAGCCTTGTTCCTTTGTATCATGTTTCATTCTAGATGACTGATTGACTTTTAAATAGCATGACATTAACAAGCCTATAGAAGGGAAGAAGCACTTCTAATAATCAGGGATTCTTATTAAAGGATTATTGTAAATCTAACAGAGAAAATGTATACTGACCACTTGTAAGGAATGCTTTTGTCTTCCTGTGAATCCCTTCTTGCCATATACATTCCAGTCCTGCAAATTATTGGAAAAAGTTTTGTATCACTCTGGAAGATCCTGTGTGGGTCTAATTTTGTGCTTCTACTTCTAATGTGTATGAAGCTTGGCTGGAGTCTGGCTTGGATGGAGGCGAAGCCAAAGGCCCCCTTCAGCATCTGCTTTTAGACAAAAAGCAGATCGCAGAACTGATTAAGGATCCACTTCCATATGAAGTGAAACAAAACCAGTTCATATTAGAGAAGAAATAGGAAAATGTTTGTTTGTTTATTTGTTTGGAACAGTCTTGTGAAAATACCTCTCCACTCCCCTAGTTTGCATGATTGTGAGAGATTCTACATTTTCAATCAGAAAATAGGATTTGGTAAAATGTAGCTGCTACTATATTTTATTGAATTTTCTCTAAAGGTTTTCCTCAGGTATTGAAGATAGTAAATTTCTTCAGATTTTGGAGAGTCTGATGTTCTGTTGTATTTTATACTAGGACAGTATTCACAGTACTAAAAGAAATACAGTAATTTCACGACCATAAGGCGCACCGGACTATAAGGCGCACCCGCCGACAGCCAGCAAAATTCGCAACATGTAGATCAGATAAGGCGCACCGGACTATAAGGTGCACCTTCTTTTGCAGCGAGGCTCCACCCCCAGCTCCCCTGCGCGGTTGCTGGCCGAAGCCCCGCCTCAACCCGGCAGCCATTGGCCTCTGGGCCAGCCTGTGCATGTCTGCCGCCGCTCCATGGGGCGTCCCTGGGGCCGGGGCATGGCCTCTGCAGCTCCATGCGGCGTCTGCGGAGACGGGGCATGCCCACTGCCGCTCCGTGCGTGGTCCACAGGGCTGGGGCATGCCCGCTGCCGCTCCGTGTGGTGTCCCAGGGACGGCGCATGGCTGCCGCCACTCTGTGTGGTGTCCCAGGGACGGGGCATGCCCGCTGCCGCTCCGTGTGGTGTCCCGGGGACGAGGCATGGCTGCCACCGCTCCGTGGGGCATCACGGGGACCGGGGCATGCCCGCTGCTGCTCCGTGCGGCGTCCGCGGGGCCAGGGCATGGCCGCCGGCGCTCCATGGGGCATCCCTGGGACCGGGGCATGGCTGCCGCCGCTCCATGGGGCGTCATGGGGACTGGGGCATGGTTGCCGCCTCTCCATGGGGCGTCACGGGGACCAGGGTACGGCCGCTGCCGCTCCGTGCAGCATCCGTGGGGCCCCGCTGCTCTGGGAGTTCCCTGGCGCTCCGGGTGTCACGTGTCCTCCCTGGCGCACCAGGAACCGCGCGCTGCCGGTGTGCTCTGGGAGTCCCCTGGCACTTCAAGTGACCCGATGCCGGCAGGCTCGCCCCGTGACGCCGCTGGCCCGTATGCGGCAGCTCTCGCCCCCCCCTCCACGCGGCGGCTGCCCCGATAACCGCAGCCTTCCCTCCCCCCCAACACCGCGTCCGCCCCGACGCCAGCAGGTCCGCTCTGATGCCAGCAGGCCCACCCCGATACTGGTGGGCCTACCCCGATTCCAGCGGGGCTGCCCCGATTCCGGCGGCTTTCTCCACCCCCACGCTGGGGCCGCTCCAATTCCGGCAGCTTTGCGCACCCCCCCCCCATCNCCCGATGCTGGAGGCTTTCCCTCCCCCCGCGCGGGGGACGCCCCGATGCCGGCAGGCCCGCCCCGCGGCGCCCGTCTCCCCTCACATCCCGACGTTGCTGCGGGGCCACTCCCTCCTCCCAGCCCGGCACAGCCCCGCTACCACTCACCCTCGCAGCCCGGCCCTGCCGTGGGGCCACTCACCCTCACGGTACGCACTTCCAGGTTGATAACTTTTGCCACTTTGTCCCTCAGATAAGGCGCACCGGACTATAAGGCGCACTTCCGGGTTCGAGGGAAAATTTTAGTCAAAAGGGT
>PYHW01009486.1:8214486-8246228 GCA_013186435.1 Turdus rufiventris | reverse complement strand
GGCGCACCGGACTATAAGGCGCACTTCCGGGTTCGAGGGAAAATTTTAGTCAAAAGGGTGCGCCTTATAGTCGTGAAATTACTGTATGCAGATTTTCGTAGCACATCTAATTGCTAGATTGTCTTCCACTCTTTTAAAGCATTGCCATGATACTAAAAATAAAACTGCCATATTAAAACATTATTTATGCTTATTATATGTGCCTATTATTCATATAGAATCTGTGAAGCTGTAAGGTTTTAAGTATACAATCTACTCGTTTCTCTCCATGTGCGAGGTCCCTCATTCTTAGATCAATCTAGTCATACAGTCTGCTTTTGAGTTCTACTTCTGCAGAGTTCCAAGATTTGCAAAACGAGATGGAGAAGGGGAATGAAGGAGAAATTAATTCTATGAATCTTTTAGTCTGCACTATATGTTGGAGAAATCCCAAGCTCCATCTGGGATTATTAGCCTTCAGGAGTCTATCGATAAAATGGATTCCCTGCAAGTCAAGTGAAATAAACTCTAAGCTGGGGACCTGATGCTCTGAAAAGGCTTAATGCTCAATTTGTCTTTAGCCCTACATACAGAGTGGTAAGACAAGCTTAAATTGAACCCTAGTAATGCAATTTTCCCTATAAAAATGGTATTCAGAAACCTAAAAAAGAAAAGCAGGGAAGACACTTTCCAGGATCTTTAGTTTTATTTTTTTCTCCAGTTCACTGCCTGAGAAGACAACATAAGACTAACTGCAACAGCTGCTATTGATTCACTCTGCTAGCTCATCTCTAATTAGAAAAAAATACTATCTCAGCAGCAGTAAATCTGTAATAACTTAAAAAACAATAATGAAAACAGAGAATGAAGACATTTCCTGCTGTTTGCTCTTACTCTGGCGGTTTTTTTTCCTCCAAGGTTCTTTGTACACCTTCTGAATTTTCCCACTATTTAAAGAAATGCTTGAAAAATTTTATTCTGAAGGTCATTTCATAGCAACAGCTGTTTTCTATTGGGGATACATTTTTGTCTCACTGTGTGAATCTAAGAAATTTGATTTTATGCAATTGGTCTGTAAAAGAACTCAGACTAGTTTTAAAGACATTTTTATACTTAAGAGAAAGTCTTTCTGTTATATTTGAACTGACAACTTACGGGTGATAGAAGAGCAACAAACACAGTAGTCATGTGTTTCTCATAATGGAACTTTATATATTTTAGCTCAACAAACTCAGAACAGTCTCCTCGAATACTCCTACTCACAATCCTAACTAGCAAAAAATTGCAAATGTCTAGGTTAAAGGCAACACTTGTCATACTGTCCCTGTTGTAAGTATTTCTGCTGAGGAGCATCATTTTGGCCTCTTCAGGGTAGCCAGCCTTATCAGTACAATCAGTTAATGAAGTTAAACATGAATTATGCTGATGAGGCATTCCAGGGCATGGACTTTGTCTCACTTTGTGTAATATACATATCATATCTATTTAATGGCTGTAACAAGAAGCTGGCCATGAAGAAGTGCCGCTAACATGAAAGAATGAAAACATTACATGAAAGATTTTAAAACAGGTTTATTTCCTTTTAGAATTTCTGAAGCGGACTCAATCTCAAGAATAGTAGGAAAAAAGTAGACAGGAATTTTTGTGCATGAGGAACTGGTGGTTTTTTTATCTTCTTAATGCATTTCTAGTCTTCTGGTCAATGGCTACCATCCTTCATCATTTATTTGCATCCTTTGAACATGCAGCCTCTATTATTTCCACTGCCTTTCACTTATATTCTTCCCTCCCTAGGATCTAGCCTTATTCCTTGCAAGAAAAAGCACACCATCATTAATTTATTGTCATTCACTTTCCTTGATTTGTCAAAAGCTCAAGAAAAAAATTGGGATACCTCTGGTTTTGATGACAAGAGTGATTAAAAATACTGTAGTTTTTCACTTTCATGATTTATGATGACTCAATTAAAAACTTGCAATTAAACCAGGTATTAACAGATCTACTTTTAGGGATTAATTTTCTGTAGACTACTTTTAGATTTTTATTTTGTTAAATGAAGTATGTAGTAGATGTCATTGTATATGTAAATGATGAATTCTTCTAATTCCAGAAAAGTATAATTACAAGTAAATAGGTAAAATTAAATACTTTGTTATTAGCAATTAATTCAGAAGCCCCACAAAAAGCAATGCTTTCTTATACAGTTGAACTTCTCCTCTCCCCAAATCCTCCTAGTTTGATCTGTTAGACTCGGATGATTTATTTAATATTTCCAACATTCATAAAAAGTAGATTTCAGTTGCTTTCAGGTCATATCATTTGGAACAAAGCGTGGGTCCAAGAAAATGCCTTTTCCTTATGCCTGACCTAAGCAACTGATCAGCATTTTGTGGAGTCCTGTAAAGCAGCTTTTATTTCTACCTGGGAATAAAAAAGATTTTCTGTGCAGAAAGCATTTTGTGTTGGAGTAAATGTTCTAAACATTTCTTTAAACAGATCCCATAACGCTGGCCTTTCTCTAACCCCTTGAATAGTGATGTTTACATAACCTGTATTCTGTGTGGGATCTGTAGATCTCAGTACAAAAGATGGTAAATATCTCTGTTCCTATTGTATCACAGAATATTCTGGTTTGGAAGGGACTCACAAAGATCATCAATCCAACTGTAAAGTAAGTAACCCATATGGGGTATGGGGATTGAAATAAATAAGCTCTAGAGATTTTTTTTCTGCAGTCAGAGGAGGAAAAAGTGAATGAAAACCAAGAGTGAAGTCTGTGATCTAAAGATGAACAAACACTGATATTCTCATTTCATTATCTTGCAAATTATTTAATCGTGGGATTTTTGTGGGTTTTCTCTAATACATAAGAGGGTATGTGTCTTCTTTTCCTTCAATTATTATCCAACAAGCTATTTTGTATTTCTTATTTCTTATTTCTTTTGGTCTAGACAAGAAAAATCTATTTGGGAAAACAAAGGAAAAACACGATATAATAAAATGAAATACTTTTTCAAAATTTAAAGTTCTGTTTCAGAATGTCTATTTGATACTGACAGTGAGAAACATGCTGCCTGAGTACGTGTCATCATTGCAGCAGAGGAAATAGTTCTTTTTATCCCAGCCATACTGATATAATTGCAGCAACACCAGCTTTCAGGATTTTTCTTCTGCATTTTTTCCAGCTTGATTTTTAAAGTAAAATGTCCCATGTTCTCATAGTTCTTTAAGCATAAAGGTCATGAAGAAATTTTAAAAGTTGTCTTAGAAGCTAATGGTTGAATTCTTACTGATTTTATTTAGGTTTCAGTTATAGTTTAGGAAAGTGCTGTGTTTTCATTTATTAGAAGCCTAGAAAAGGTCATCATAGGACCTGGTATTTTATTTTACTCTGCGTGTGCTGAAGGTTACATGCATGCAGAGCCTCAGTGAAGTTAACAGTGTTTCATGCTGTCTCAACAATCTGCCCACCTTCTATAATTGCAGGATCAGGACAATGACTTGTAAATTACAACATTGATGGGCAAAACTGAAATGATAATTCTGCCTCTGAAACTCGGAGAATTCAATCTTGTCTTTACTCAGACAGCTATGCAAGAGATGTTTGTCCAACCTATCTGGTACTAATACTTTAGAGGTAATTTGCTGTATTTTTGGAAACATTCGCACTGCATTATGTGACTGCTCAGAGACATCCAAATATTTCAAACTTACTGCAGTTATTCAGTAATTTGACCTAATCAATGTATGTAGGATATAATTGCTTTCCTCCTGTAGGAGGTAGCACAGGAGAGAAATGGCATAATTCAGCACTTCTCTCTTCTGTAGTGACAGCCTGTCATTTCCTGTACTATGCTAGGGATTATGAATAGACAATGTATGTAGGCTGAGCATAGTTGCTTGGTAACTGTCTTCTTCACTTTCTTAAAGGCAATCGCCTCTCTTCAGAAAAACATCAATTAGTTTAACTTCTTTTGATTTTTGGAGCACTAAATCTGCCTTTAACTCCTCTGAGTATCTCAATAAATAGAAGGGGACACTATTTGAAACTTTAAATTATTAATTTGCTTGGACTTTCTAAGGCAAGCCATCTAATAAATGTTAATGTGGTCATCATCATAATCAGAGTTTTTTCACTCAAGGAGAGTTTATATGTAGTATAGATTAAACTTTGAAATTATTATGCATCAGATCATTTTTTGTGGTACAGGAATGAAATGTTTTCAAATTTGATAGTGAAGTGAAATGTTTGCAAATTTGACAGTCTTCTATTCAAAATCAAGTTAGTTCACCATTAACTGCATGGGTATTATTATGGATGTACAGACAGATTTGCACCTTAGTGTAAATATTAAGTAAAAAGACCAGGTTTAAAAACTCGCAAGGGAAGTCTGAAAACTGTGAGAAATAAATGCTTAAATTCGTAAGTTGAAAGCTGTAGGACCTAAGATGAGGTACTTCCAAAGTACAGAAGGGGGGCATGGTCCAAAGTGGCAATGCTCACACCATTGCAACCAGCTGGGAGTAAGGCAAGCCAACCAGAGCAGTGAGAAATCTCCTTAGCTGCCTCCCAAGGTGAACATCAGAAGACCAACAATCTCAAGCATATGTGTACCAATGCACTCAAATACAAGAGAACAGGAGGTCTGCACCTTGTCAGAAAGCCATTATATCTTAGGAATAACTGAAAAATGGTGAGACAACTCACCTGACTGGAGAACTGTGATGGATGGCTGTATGATGTTTCTTAAGTAACATTCATCAACAGAACCTGGTACTTGTCGGTGAGTTCACCTACCCAGACATTCATTGGAAGAATAATAGGATAACTCAAATGTCACCCATGAAGTTAGCATGTGTAGAGGACTGCTTCCTCATGAAAATGTTGAATGTGCCAGCCTAGACTGAGGTGCTGATGGACTTACTAGTTACAAAGGAAAAAAAACGGCTTTGTAATATCCTGGTAAGTGATAGCATAGGTTGAGGTGATCACATTATTGAGGACTTTGGAATTCAGCCAGGTGCAGAAGGTTAGTAGTAGTAGCACAAAGGTTTTAGTAGAGTAAATTTGAGGTCCCCGAGAGCTCAGCTGTGAGGAATTTCATAGGAAGCTTCCATGTAGTATAACAGAGCTTGCAAGCAGCTCTGCTGGTGGGTTTTAAAGAATGCTCTTCTACAAGCACAAAGGCAGCTCATCAGCTCTGATGGTCAAGAAAGGTAAGTGGAGACAGAGACCCTTTGGCTTAACTGTGAGCTCTTGAGACTGCTCAAAACCAGAAGAAAACATAAGAAATATGGAAAAGTGGATAATTCCAGCTTGTGCAGAGATGCAGTTAGAAAAGTAAAAACTGACCTCAATTTAAAATTGGCCAGAGATGTCAAAAACCAAAAGCAAATGTTCTTCAAGTGCATAAGCAAGGAGGAGAAACAGAAGGAAAACACTGGCCCGCTGTTGAACAGGAGAGTGAATCATTCACCAGCAATACTGAACACAATGACGTATTCAAAACTTCCTTCTCCTTTGTCTTTACAAGCCCTGCTGGGCCCCTGGGCCCCTTGGGAGCCAAGCTGTCCAGGTTGGTACTAAACCAAACCTGCCATCAGAGGTGAAAGAGTCGATGAGACATTGCAGGAACCTGGTCCCTACACATTGATGAACCCTAAAGATACCTATCTTAGAGCATTACAAGGTGGCTAATATACAGTAATTTCAAGAATATAAGCCGCACCGTTTTGACTTAAATTTTCGTCCGAACCCACAAGTGTGGCTAATATTCCGGGGCGGCTAATCTGTTAACAAAAAATGTAATATCTGCCCTTACCGGGTACTGTGCCGGTCCTGTCCCGAGCAAAAATGGTTTGAAATCCATGGTTTCCCGGTGTTCCAACGATGAACCAATCAGAGAACAGTGTATTTCCTGCCTGTGGATGACGGCGTTAATGAGGGGTGGGGGGTTTTTATCAGGGTTAGTTCCCTTGGCGTGCTCTCTTCTCGGCGTGGTCTCCTCTCGGCGCGTTCTCCTCCCCTCGGCGAGATCTCCTCTCAGTGCGTTCTCCTCCTCTCGGCGCATTTTTCCCTAGGCGACTTCTTCCCTCGGCATGGCTGTGGAGAAGAGACTAGCGTACAACACGGAGTTTAAACTGAAAGCAATTGACTGTGCAAAAGAACATGGGAATAGACCTGCGGCTAGAGAATTCCGGATTAATTAATGCATGGTACGCAGATGGAGACAGCAGGAGGACGAACTTCGTCTTACAAGAAAGACAAAGAAGAGTTTCCATGCGGTTAATATTCGGGTGCGGCTTGTTTATTAACGAAAACATCAACGTTGCCGACACACCGGGAATGCGGCTTATACTCCGTGTGGCTTATATTCATGAAATTACTGCAATTGTGAGGATGCTCTTCATGGTCTTTGAGAAGTTGTGGAGATTGGAGGATTCCTCAGAAAATTGGAAGATGGCATTGCCATCAACAAGCTCTTAAAGAAGGGTTCTGGAAATTATAGACCCTCACTCATACTTCAATCTCTGTAGCAGTTATTGAACAAACACTCCTGAAGCCCATCACAAGGCAGATGAAGCATGTGAGCGGGGAAAAGTCAGGATAGATTCACCAAAGGCAAATCACATTTGTCACACATGATTGCCTTCTATGTCAAAGCAACCTGTTGATTGATGTGGGGTGGACATGTTCTATCTGGTTTTCTTAAAAGATTTCAGTATGATTTCCCACAGCCTTTTCCTAGAGAAATTATTGTGTTATGGTCTAGACAAGAGGCATGTGAGCAACTGGCTGGCAGGTAGCACCCAGTGGGTGTTGGTAAATCACTCCATTTCAAACTGGCAACAACTGGGGATCCTCAGGGTTGATATTGGGCCCAGTGCTGTTTGGTATCTCTGTAAGAGATCTGGAAGATCAACTGTGACCCAATGAAATTTGCTAATGACACCAAACTGAGTGGGAAAGAGGACACTTGGGAAGGAATAATTGGATAGGCTAGAGGAGTGGGCTAACAGGACCTTATGAAACTCAGCAAGAAGAAACACAAGGTCTTGCCCCTGGAAAAACATAATCCAGGAGTGCAGCATGGGCTGGGATCTACCTGTCTGGGAAGCAGCTCTGTGGCAAGGGACATGGGGGCCTGGTGGACCAGTTCAGTGTGAGTGACCAGTGGCTGCTGTGGTACAGAAAGGTGACAGGAGGCTGGGTGGCATCAAGGGCATCACCCACAGAGATGACCAAGCCATTATTCCCCTCTATTCAGTGTTTGTCCTGGAATCTGGAATCTGGTGTTCGGTTTTGGTCCCTGTTGACAAAATTTTTATTTATATAAGTAAAAAGAAACTTTCTGCATAGAATTTTGCTAAGTAAAAGTAGCTAGAAATAAAATGCTAAAATGTAAACATTTTACCCTCACAAAATCCTAGAGAATTTCCCAGTGCTGACATCTCTTCCAGAGGCTTATCTGGGGGATCACACATTTAAGAGGAAGAGTCGTATCATTTTTATTAAATAGCTACATTGTAGTGTGGACCATGGAATTTATAAAATTTCAGATGTCAAGAAAGTATTGTGAATAAAATTAAGCTTTTGTCAGAACCTGATAAATAGTTTTCCTGCCCTCTACTTCTGACTGCTTTTTGTTTTAATACTTCAGTGTTTCTGTTGCTGTGAGTCTATTACCTTCCTGATATTAAGTGCTTCTACCCATTAATCAGCTGATGAAATTGTAAAAGATGAAAAGAACATGAAATTTCATGTCATATACAAACTGTGAGACACATTTGCAGACAATTTTAAACTACAGTAATTTCACAATTACAAGCCGCACCTGATTATAAACCACGGGTACAGGTGCCGGCAACATTTCGTCCTTTGTCCATATATAAGCTGCATCGGATTATTAGCCACACTTTTGTTTACAGTGAGGATCCATGTGCAACTCTCACAAAGTTGCCAATTAGTAACAGAATCGCGTGATCATAGGGTTTACTGGCTTGGCCCTGCTCAGGGTGGCCGCCAGGGAGTGGCCACAGCCCCACTTGCCGCTGTCACCAAGAAGCAGGGGAGTAGCATGCCCGGCCGGTGCTGCCAGGAAGATGGAAAGGGGTGTGCCCGACCAATGCTGCCACCATGCCCCCCATGGCTGTGGAGCACCGCTGTGCCCCCTGGGCCTGGGCAGTGCCGCCGCTGTGCTGCCACTGCCCCGCCACCCAGGACCGGGCGGCTCCGGCTCAGCTCAGGGCTACTGCTGGCTCGGACTTCCGGGTTGGGAAATTTCCAAAATTTGCTCATATATAAGCCGTTCCTGAATTTAAGCTGCATTTCCGGTTTGTGAGCAAAATTTTAGTCAAAATGGTGCGGCTTATAATCATGAAATTACTGTACTTTTATTACTGTTGTGCCAAAGAATTATCATTAAGGACTGCAAAAACGGGTGTTTTGAAAGAAAGTGGCAGTTATTTCTAATATTTTTGTTCTAGTCATGACTCATCAATGAATGTCCAACTTTCAAAAGATTTCTACAGACTGTGACAGAAGATCATTATTTTTAAAATTACACTCTTCTTCTAGGGCTTAAAAATTAAAGGAAATTAAGGACTGTGATTAGAAGACAAAAAAGGGTTGACTTGAAGAGGCTGTATGTGCTTGTGCAACATAGAGAGTAAAGTTAGGAGTGCTTTCTGAAAAAGATGATGCCCAATTGTGTTCTACCAAATCATGGGATTTAGTAAGAATGTTCCTAGGTAATTCAAAACTGTGTATGGCAAAATGTCATCTGCCAGCTATCCCTGACACAGTATGCATTCTTGGTAGGAAGGATAATTTCAAAACACGTAGACTGGTTTTGAAGACTCAATACTTCTGAATTGAAAAGTTATATCAAATCATATATGTGAACTCTGCAGAATGTGATTCAAATAATTTTGTCATCTCTGGGAAAATTTCCAGCTCTCCTCCCAGAGACCTCCAGGATGGACTTCACAATTTTAGAAAAACAAGAGTGTTGACTGTGAAAATGGTGATGTGATGGACCAGGAACTTGTGAAAGATGGTCAGAATCTATTTCGCAGCATGAAAGGACCTGATTCTTAGGGTGCCTATTGAGGATCCAATAGAGGTCATTAATAACTTTTGAAACAGGTCTTTGTTTGTGAGCTGTTACTTCATGTCATGGCTTTTTGTGTTCATGCTTCTCTGTGATGTGGAGGACAAATGTTGTATCCTGTGCTTTTGTTTTTGTTGTGAAAGCAATGAGAATAGAATGGTTGAAATTATTTCTTGTGTATACATTCTCATTATGAAGACATTGAGATTTTTTTTCTCAAGTAGTTGCTCTGGACTGTCCATTCTTATTGAAGGGACATCCAGCAAAGGAATGAAATTTCTGGTTACAATGGAAATACTTTCTCAGAATGATGTGAATTATGTGCTTCCCTAATAAAGTGTTTCTCTTTGAGGAGAGAGATGAAAATGCCTATGATTCTATGTAGCAATTGTGTTCTTCAAGGTATAAACACCCTAAGCAGAAAACAGCTCTCCTATATTTAACTACACAAGAAAGAGGAGCATTTCAGTATTGGCCTCCCACCCCCTTCTTATCCCTCATCTTTAGCTACAGTTTAGCTTTGGAGTTTTGGGGGTTTTGTTCCTGGCAGATGATATACGTATACTGAAAATACATTTTAAAAAAACAAAAAATAAAGGTAGAGAAATGTTACCTATAATCGGCACTGCCTGTCAAGATTACATTGTACAGAAGAGAAGAATAGTAGATATAATTAAACCTTCCTGCCTTTATGGTGGCTAATTCCGCCTACAACAATCTCTAGGGCAATTTTTCTTCTAATCAAAAATATAATCAGCTTCCAACAGGGTTTTATTATTGCAATGTCCTCTCAATTTCTACAAAAACAGACCTTCTACACCATAATCAGTAGTCTTAAAAATTCCTTTGCAGAGAATAAAAAATTGACTTCTAAATAGACCTTATCATGAGAAAGTTAAAAGTCCTTAACTATATAGCAAGGCACGGAATTTTGACTTCATAAAGTGCATAATCTATGTCTCCATCTTTCTAAACACAAGGAATTTTTATTATTTTTTCTTTCCCCTGTTCTGCTGTTTGCTTCCTCTTTTACCTGTCAGCTGCTGGGAGATAGAGAAAAGTAGAAAAATTGTCATGTCTGTGCAAAACCGTTCAATTAAATTTTTTGTGTGACATTTGCAGGTAATACTTGAAAAAAGCTAGAAATCCTGATTAGAAATAAGGAGTATTTTCAGTCTAAGGATACCAATCATGACTTTTATTTACAACCTTGTTTCTAAAATCAGCCACATCATTAGCAATCACTTTTGAGGGTTGTGCATTGGCTATCTTCTCTTCTTCTCTTCAGCTGGGTTAGTGCTGTCGAACTCCTGTCTCACTCACAGACCTGTAGTGATTCCAGTTTCATTCCTATGGACACATAGAAGCTGGTATAGGACACAAAGATAACCATACAGCACAATCATTGTCCAAAAAAGTAAAAAAAAAAAAAAAAAAGAAAAAAAAAATGTTAACTACTTCCGTGTTGAGTTGTGACAATGAGGAGAGCACAGTATTTCTGAGCACAAATATATCCACTGTATGTTGAATATTATAACAATACTTACAAGGAGAAAAGCATATGAATGCCCAGCCTTTTCCAGCAGACCTTAAAATTATGACAAAGTGTATAGTGAGAACATGTGCAAGTCTTTCACTTCTATTCCAGCTATAGACTGTAGGTGTATGTTAAATCTATGTACCAGATATCTAACAATTTACGTATCTCTGAGAAATTTCTGATGGGTTTAGATACAGAACAAGGAGTTCCTACTTGCTAGCTGCATCAGATTTTCTATCATCATAATCAGCTGGCTGAATTTAGAAGAGTCTCCAGCTTTGGGACTAGTCAAAAATGGGGGGAAGTTGCGACACTTGATTGACCCCCATGCTAGTGCACAAACCTGACCTTATGGTTGGCAGGGTGCTGCCACTCCTGGCAGATCAGTGTTGCATTGGCTTTGCTGGTTTAGCTTTGAGGCTGCAGTGGACATCTTTGGCCAGGCTAGATCTTTGTGCCCAGCAGAATAGATATAGGCATTTGGTTGTATTGTGCAGCCTCTCTCCTTTGTCTACGAATTAACAATGTATTGAATGATGCTTCAACATTTCATGTATTTTTATGGCTTACAGATTTGTGACAGAGGAGAATCAGTTTAAGAGAAGATCAAAATCAGGACTAAACTGTGCATGTTCTCCAAATGAGAAATGAATAGGCAGAGATTATTGCTTTTTTGGGGATCATTAGGTATAGAAAAAGAGTGACAGGAGCTGGCAAGTGTTAAAGAACAGGAAAAGGCATCTCCTCAGAAATAGTATCTGTTTGTGCTGTCCAACTCAACAAAACCAATTGGAGAAAAGGATGAATTCTTGGTGTTTGCAATTCATGTACAAATATAATTGCTTTCATGCTACTGTGCACTCTACTTCCTTTAAATATCTCTAATGGTGCTTTTCAGTACAGTTCTCTCTTTCACTCCTATTAGTTGCTTTTAAGTTTATAATTCTCCCATTTTATGTTTGAATGCTGTCATAAAGAAACAGAATTAAATACAGATTTTTTTAGACTAAGTCATTCTACATGAATTGCTAATGTAAACTAAAGCGCCAGTGAGGGAAACATTTTGGAAATACCATACCTTTCATGACTTATATCAAGCTCAAAGAATGACTCTTAGTTTGGAGAAAAAGCACTGTGAGGAGAAACTTAGGGTGATTGCTTTTCTTTGCAACAGAGAGAAAATTGCTTATTTAACAGTAAAAAATAAAAAATAAAATATGTTTTAATAGGAGAAATATGATTCAGTTGTAGCTATGGGCTCAGAAGAAAAAATGCTAGTTTTGACTCTTTATAAAGGCTTTGACTCTGCTCATTAAAATTCCTGATTTCTATTTTAGAGTAGATCATAACTTACAGTCTCCTCAAAGTTAAGGGCAGGGCATTGATTTAGTACTAGTGTAGCATGAGTGTTTGCAGATAACTCAAAAAAAAATTTCATTCTTGAGTTTTTGCTCTGGCAAATGCCAGGTTTTTGCCTATGTGGAGCAGCTTAAGCTCTCTGGGCACTTGAGCCACGATTGTCAATAAAGTAGGGAACAATGCAAAGACTGTTTCTTCTGTTATATGCTTGTATGTTTTATTCCAAAGCCATCAAAGTAAAAAAGAAGGGACCAGCGGTAGAGAAGCAATCTTCACTGGGACAACATAATGCAGTTTAAAAATGGGGGATTGATTGCTTTCTGATATAAAAATATGAGTATGGCTCTAGTTTTCTAAATGTAAAGAAGTCATAAGGTATACGGCAGGGAGCACAGATGAAAAAATACCCATCCTAATTTTACTTCATTCCTTCAGACTCCTAGGTTTATAATATTTCTACCTATCAGTTAGATTGGGACATTTTTTCATAAAATGCCCTAACTTTCCAAGCCCTTTTCTAGTTACCATACTCATTCAAAAAATACCAACCTAAGCAACGTGTATAGCATCCGTGCTTTGTGACGAGTTAGACAGTCCCTCTGGAAAATTCATTCTTCTGTGTGAAGGACAGTGGAACTTGAAAGAAAAATGAAAGGGAGGATACTGAAATTCTGTAGAAGATAAAAAAGTAGTTTCCAGTGCTACACAAAAGTAAACTGTACATGTACTCTGGCTTTGTAATGTTAGAAAATAAGTTTGTCATAGTTTGTAGCTTCACTTCAGGGAATTGTTTCACTGAAAATTCTCTGCGTAGGTGAAACATTGATTCAATTGGAGTTCAGTGTGATAATTCTATTCTGTTTTGACATCTTCTATCAATGCAATAATTCTATTACGTTTTAACACGTGATCCTCCTCAGATTTGTCTAGACCATGAGATCCCTAGATCTGGTGATTGTGATATCCAGGGTACTTAGGATGATGCACAAGTTGCCTTTTTTCTGCTCTCCTTTTTGTTACTTTTTAACATTAATTTCTTGAAGTCAGGAAGGCACAAATTGCTAGAATTACATTATTATTAGGGTTATTACATATTGCTACTAGTTTATAAATAAAACAATATTGCAGTCAACTGATTTTTTTAATAAGTTCTCTCAAAGTAAATCATTGGCCTTACAGTTTTAGTTCACTTCAATACATTCAAAATTACTTGTTTTTTTGTTTATGCTGTTGGGGCTTTTACATTTAAATTAAATAGATCTGGATTTCAAAATCCATGCAGAAGCTGTGGTTTATGCTGTCTGATGTATTTATAGACAGTAGTTGTACTAATATGTTTTAAAATATTCTTTCAGTGTTCATCTGCACTGAATGAGACAGTGCAGATTTATCTTCTATTCCAATAGGAGATAAATATGTAGGCAGATTTTAGCCAATTTTTTTCCTCTATTTAGAAACTGAATATTCATCTGGACAAATAGCTGTTAAGGATTACCAAGAGCATTTAAAAAGAAAGGCGGATTTGTAGAGACCCAAACTATTTCTGAATTGTCCAAAGGAGACCATGGTAATTGTATAAGAGGAGATAAAAAATCCATACCCAGTAAAAGTACATTCAGTAGGACGAGATGATGTTTATTCAATAAGACGAATCTGAACTTTCTGTCTAAACTTCAGAAGTTGAAATGGACTTGATATCTTGTTATTTTTTAACTATTTACATCTCAAATAGGTATGTATTGTTTGCTTTTGTTATGCATAGCTTATTGTGCTCTTGATGAATATCCCATCTCTCTTTTACATGAAACAATGTTGGTGGCAAGCAATTTCTTTATATTTTTGTTTTTGATCAAGTATTATTTCTAATACATCCTTTAGATGTAGTGGTAGTGAGAATCACTCAGGGTATGCTTTGAACCACGCATATTGTGCAATATACTTACCACTGTTCTTAGGATTTTGAACTTAATGACATTTCCAGTGAGTAATTTCCTTAATGACAGTAGTATTTTCCCTGACCTTTGGAAGAATACTTTAGATATGTTTTCCTTCTCATTTTCAGTTTCTCTCAACAGTTCCATTGCTTTGATGCTAAGCTATAACTTCCAATTTTCAATTATTTTGTTGTTGCTGTTGGGTTTTCTGTTTGTTTTTTGGATTTTTTAGTGATATTTTATTTTTTTTATTTTTCCTTCACAGAAAATACTGTCCTAATACAGACACATGAAACCCGCTGAAGTCTGTTTTGGTTTTGTCACTAGGTACCCTTTTGGGTCAATCAGTTTTGGTGACTTTTTTTTCCACCAGTACCATTTGGTCTTTATTGTCCCCTGTAGCTTATACAAACTTATTTTCTTTCTAGGAAGGATGAACCAAGGATTTGGAAGCTATTCGCCAAAGCCTTTTTCATGAAGAGTATGTTCAGATGGGTAAGCAGACTTTGTTTTTCTCTAAGCTTATGTTTAATATATATAGACTTACCACTTTGGTGTAAAGGCAGCTGTTACTGGGATTTCTCTTTGGGTGTCAAGCTGTTTGCCAGACAATGTCCCATCATTAGGGAAACTGTATGATTTGTTGATCATTTTTCAGTTTTTTTCTTTAAAGCAATTGTCTAGACTTGATGGACATATTTGTCTGTTACTCTCATTTTGACTGGACAGTGGTGTTGGGTTTTATTCTGTTCTTCCTTTTAGGGGATGATTTTTATCATCAAATTTGACATTATAAAAACTGGTGTTTGGGCAAGAATTAGCCCACTTATACCTTCTTGCACAAAGGATGTGTACAGGAATCGCAGGATTTTTTCTTTTTGAATCCATGACAAATGTGTTATTGACATTTATTTTTATGTCTGCCAAAAAGCTGTTTCTTAGAATAAAAACCCCTGCAAAGGTACACCTCCTAATTTGCTTGTAGTCATTTCTTTAGATATTACTATCATCATTCCATCTTCTCTCAACCATATCTTGCATATGCATATTATTTCAGATATTATTTCATCAAATAATATTACTGTGAAATTTGCTATGAAGTCTGCTGATACTACATGTCTCAGTTGATTTTCATGGGTCCAAGTATAACACTTTATATTTGATGTTTACTATATTTTGACAATAGTAGACCTAAAGCAAAGTTTAGACATGACTGTGCCATTAAATTATTTGCAGTGTTGCAGAAACTTGTGGAGTTTCTACAACTGAGCGTTAGAGAATCATTTGATAGGTACAATAAGAACCATTCTATTCTGAGGGGTGTTTACATTCTATCTATGTTGCTGCTTCCCAAACTGTTTAGCTGGCTCATCTTTAGTGTTTGTTACTGCAGTACTAGCTCTGCTGCCAAGCATAGAACCAAAAGATAATAAGCTTGGAAGGGACCTGAGGAGATCTTAGTCCATTTCGTGCTCAAAATAGGATTACCTGTGAGGTTAGATGGGCTTGTTCAGGAATTGATACAGTCAAGTCATAACTGTACAACATCCAGCAGAATTGTACACAACCACAAATGAGCTGGGGTTTAAAGGACCTTAGAGAGATTGCACAGTCCAAACACCACACCAGATCAAAACAGAGTATGTTTTTCAGGGACATGTCCAGTCAGGTTTTGAGTATCTCCAGATTCATTTTGGATGAGACAGAGTTACTTTTCTTTAGAGTATAGGGCTGTTCTGGATTTGAGCTGCAGAAGTGCTGATAACACAGGGATGTTTTTGTTTTTATGGAGCAGCACTTGAGCAGCATCAAACCCTTTCTGGTCCTCTCACTACCCCATTAGTGAGGAGGCTGGGGGTGCACGAAGAGTTGGGAGGTGACACAGCTGACACTGCTGACCCCAGCTGACCCAAGTGATATTCCAGACCACATGACATCAGGCTTGGCACATAAAGGAAAAAGTTTTTTCACTGAAAGAGTGATAAAGTACTGGAATGGTCTGCCCAGGGAAGTGGCAGAGTCACCATCCCCAAATGTGTTTTAAAAAAGACTAGGTGTGGCACTTGGTGCCATGGTCTAGTGGAAATGTTAGGGCATGGGTTGGACTTGATAATCTTGAAGGTCTCTTCCAGCCTAGTCATTTGTGAACTCTGTGAATTCTGTGAATTCTGTGAAGCTGGGGGAAGAAGGAAGAAGGGTATCTTTGTAGTCATGGCATTTGTTTTCCCAGGTAACCCTTTCTCATGATGCAGCCATATGTCTCCTTAGGTTTGAGGGGGTTCTCCTTCCCACGTGGTGAGGTTTGTATTCATCCTAGCTGAAATTAACACAATCCTTCTTGGCACATTCTACCACTCTTTTTGGACTACCTGCTCTTCAGTATATTCAGTGACTTGCCCTGAGACCTATTACTTCACCTCTGACATGAAGTTAGATAGAACTGAGACCATCAGTGACGAGCCATGTCTGATGTTTTGCCTTCTATTTTACCAGATTTTTTTATTGGGTCAGGAATAATATTTAGATGCAGCTATTTTATTTTTTTTTCCAACGGCTAGTGAAACAAAGTGGAATTTCTGATCTGCTTCTTGCTTTCTGACCCTTCTCTGCTCTTTCGTATCACAACTGTACTATAGCTAGTTACACTGTAGTCCTTATATTTTTAAAAGCTGCATCAAGGAGCTTTTATATTTATTTGCCTGTGAGATGTTTAGAAGACATCGTGTTAGTCCATCAGCTCTCTCTGTTGACACTGAACATTTATGCATACATTTAGCATTGCTGGCTTCAAAAGTTTGAAGAATTTACATACCAGGGATTTGATCCTGTCAATTTCTGCTCATGCAGACAGTCCCATCTTTCAAAAATGAAGTCAAAGGACATATCTTGAATGAGGCAGATTGGATACAGTCCTCCACAAAAATACCAAGAAAAACCCCAAAATACACTCCAAGGGGTGGAGGCCTTTTCAAGAAAGGAAGAATCGGATCAAGAACATGGTTTTCCATATTTTTCATTATTCAGTTCTTCATATTCAACCTCATTAACAGTGAAACTCAAATCTGATTAGGAATAAGGGACAGAGGGTAACTGAAAGTTGGGAGAATTAAACTTCTAATTGGCAAGAAGCACATTGTACAGCATTCACGGAGCAGTAAGCAGTGTGAACTAGACTTTTTTCATGTCAATAAGGTACATCAACATGGATGTTGAAACATAATGAGAATTTGAGAATTTCTACACGCTTTTTCTAAATAATAACTTAATGCTTTAAAATAACCCACAGTTTTGAAGTCTTGAAAACACTCATCAGGAAGAATTTATTTGATTTCCCTGCAAATATGACACCATTTCCCGTATATGAGCACAGCACTGTTTTCTTTTGTTCTCTCTATTTGGGATAGGAGGCACTACAGATGGAATACAATGAATGTCCTCTATGTGTATTGATTTGTTATCAAACGTATCGTAGAGAAACTTGCACTTAGACCTACAAGTACAGTAATACTTTCTCCAAGGTAATATCATAAGGCAAAATTTATTACACAGGACAGGATTTCTCCTCTTTGTTAATATACCCTAGTGAGGAGACTGGCAGTGGTCAGTCAAAGATCCAGCTCTGCTGGCAATATTTTAACTGTAGGTAGGTTCATGTGGGTTACTGTGAAAAGAACAGCAGTGTAAATTGAACTGGCTCTAAAATAATTGTTGCTGTTTAGTGTATCCACCATAGGAAGTAACACAGCCATGAGGCTAGGTCAACAAACACCTGCTGCAACTTCACTGTTTAATACACATTTAATACACATTTAATATGCATTTAACATACATTTGTCATCTGTTTTCATTGTGATGTCAAATTTTAAGAGAGCTTATGCTGTTCCTTGAGTAAGATGCTGCCCTCTAGTATGTAGATCACAGCATGCAGAACCTGGCAGCATTGAATGGCTGTCGGTAGGAGACACAAATTCTTCACTGCACTGTCAGATTATGAGATCTGAAACAGCATTGGATGTCCAGAGTAATTAGTTCCAAGTATGCTCTTTTGGCTATTTCACCCTGCACAGGATAGATTTGTGTTGTAGCAGAATAAGGAAAAGGAAAGATGGAAATCTTAGTATTTTGAAGGAAACATTTTTCATTCTCTTTGGGACACAGAAAAAGCTAGATCTTGAAGTGGCTTTTCCACAGCTATTTAGAGTAGATGGTGATTAATGTTGAGTTGCTCCTCCCAGGTTCATAGTTTATTTAAAGACATTTCCCCTGTTTGGCATTACAACAAGTCTTCTAGAGTCTTGTGCCTGTATGTGACGCCAAAATCTGTGTCTTTATGAGAATTAGTGTTTCTTAAAATACTTAGTTTCATTAATGGCATTAGATCTTTCCATGAATGGTCAGAAAATAACAGCAGTGAATTCTCACTGTAAATTCCTGGTCTGAGTTAATTTCCACTTCAAATCACCATCCTTGCAGATAGACTGTTTAATGCCAGGTACTATCCCTTGCCCTTTAAAGGGCAAGAAATCTGCAATGTAACTTCACTTTTGACTTTTGATTCTGTTTCGTTAGAGGATTTGTGAAGATTCACGGCAAATGGAGAGAAAGCAAAGTTATATTTATACCTTAACAGGAGTTTTTATAATGCCATTCTGCCTGGCTGGCAGTGCAGAACAGTCTCTCACAGTCTATCTGACTGGCTAATGGTTCAATTGCAGTACACATGCTTTCTCTTCTGAGTAGCTGTGGGTGGGTGCTGAAAACAAAATGTTATGCTTGCTGGCAGTGAAAAAAGAATGTTTTCAGCTGTAGTGTAACAAAAAGTTTGTCTCGCAATTTAGCAGTGAGATTTATTTTTGTACCACATTCCTCTCAGAGGGATGTAATTATGGCTCAGCAAAAGTTTTTTCTAGTGATTTATGACCCCCCAGAAAAGTACTATTTTGCCTGGTATTTTCCTACATGTTCTTCATCTAAAGTGATAATTTTTTAAAGGAAAATTTAAAGGGAATACTTTCAACTTATTTTTGAGCACGGCAAAATGAACTTCTACTATTTAAAAAAAAGTAATTTTTTTTTTTTTAAGCTGGAATGCTTTGAAAATGTCACTAAGGATATTTTCTTCAAGGCTCAATATTCAGAGTTGAAAAAACTGTAGCCTTAAATGAAAGGTTTAAGACAGATATTATAGTCGAATATTAATGCATTCTCTTACTGCTCTTCTGAAGAAAAAAGTAGAAATGAAGAAAAAAAGACAAATTGCATGTCATTAGCAAATCGCAGCTCTTTTGCACTTTGGTTCAGTCCCTACACAAATAAAGACTACAAATTCTTCTCATCCCTCTAATGATAGAAGAAATGAGTAATTATAAAGAAGATTGCCTTCAGTAAAATACCACAAAAGATCCTAGCAAAAAGATGACAAAAAAAGCACAAAATTAGTCAAGTCATAAAGTTGGTAGTAACGTATGGATGCCCAGAAAAAGACCAGATCATAACCTGACATTAAAACTGGGGTTTTATTAAGTATAACTCAAGAGTCTATAAAAAAATCTAGAACCCACATAAGTCTTCAATTAAATTATGGAAATTTCAAAACCTCCTGTAGTAATGGAGAAAGCTATAGAAAGCCTTGGAAAGGAAGTGCCTGAGAGAACCAATTAGTATTAAGTGGAATAAGTTTATAACAGATAGGACCAGTCAGAAATGTCAGCATTCCTATATTTCTTGTTATTTGTGAAAGAAGATAGAAGTGTTTGGGATATGATTTAAAAATGGTAGTTACAGCTTTACATAACTAAAGAAACATGTAAATAGGTCTGAATGAAGGAGCCTTCATACAAAAGACATGTTGAGGAATAAACCTGGCAGCAGAGAGGAAGTGCTACTTAATATCACTGCAAAACTTTCAGAACCCTAGCACTAGTTCAAATTCTTCTTTATCTTTGCTTATTTATTTTAATTTAAGTGTTCTTTCATGTTGCTTGTATGGGTTTTATTGAATATTTCCAAATTCTGAGTCAAGTACAAAAGATTAATGTAAATTATAAGGTCCAGAAAATTGTAATAAGAATGACTGGACTCTCAGTGCTGCCAACAGAAAATAGTGTTAATTTTGGTTTCTTGCAGGCATCCTGCTTTGCAAAAAACCTGTCTTGCCTTGTTACTGTGATATCTTGATACAACATGCAATATTTTAATAACAACTGTTACATTACCTCCTTTTAGGGGCTAAGGGAAGCAATCAAAGATGTACACATTTTTGCCAGTACTTCAAAGGCTACTATCCCAGTGAAATTCTGATTTTCTCAATTTCCATGGCAGATTTGCCACTTACTCTGTCAAGCCCACGCTTTCACCTTGGACGGATTGTTGCTGACAAAATAATTAGGGATGATCTTCTAGTAAGAACTTCTAGTAAAAGGTGTAAGAGTTCACATGTTCCTTGGTTATGAAGCCAGACAGTACCTTTATAGTTACATTTACAGATTGTAGGTTATGAGTCTTCCTTTAATTAATTACTACGCAAACTTCAGAACAATGTCTAAGTTTAACCTGAATACGTCAAGGATGAAAAACCCAGCCTAGGCTTTTGAAGTTGCTTCAACTGTTAATTATTCATCCTGCTAAAATGCTATTGCCTAATGTTATCTACTTTGAAGCTTTAGGCTTTGTTCCATGTTGTCTCCATATATATTGAAGCTAATCAGGTTTTCTGTTGTAGCTGCTGCTTTTCTTTTCTGATGAAAGGTTGATTTCGTGAGAAGATGTGGATTTTTTTTTTTTTGGCCATTTTAAGGACTTCTATGGGTTTTTCTCTCAAATTTTGTTTACTACTGTATGTGAAAGGCACAATGTCTTTTCAGAAACTTATCCAAAGCAGTTTATAGCCTTTCCATGGATAACTTCACTTTCAATTAGAAAAACACCAATTGTTTCAATTCTGACTAATTCTCATCCAGAATTCCAGAATTGTGCTAGGGTATGCCACTATTCAAATGAATCCTATTCTCATATAGTCTATCATTAAATAGTGTAGTTTAGAGTAGGAAGAATGTGGTGGTTAAAAGGCTGATGATCAGCAGTTTTTTAGTATGTTTATCTAAATACAGCTATTGCCAAATAGCACTATCACTAAAAAAAAAAAAAAAAAAAAAATTTATTCATATTTGAATGAAGTTTAGGTAGGTCCTAGCTTGAATTTAAATATTTTCCAGTTTCTGTGTTATTATGAGTAATTGTAATGGTTGAAGAAAAACCATAAATGTATTTCATAATTTTCAAATATCAGTCTTTATATTCAATATGTCTTAAGAAAACCGAAAGAAAAACATAAAAAGAAAAAACTAGAAGAAAACATAAAAATACATCTTAAGAAAACTAAAACTAAAACTTAAAAAACCTAAAAATATTTTAGATTTCTAAAAGATTTATTTTTTGCTCATACAACTTAGCAAACTGACATATTTACCTTTCTTTTTTTTTTCCCAGTAATGGTTAAAGACAAATACTTACTTTAATTTATGTTTTTAACTAAGCAGTTATTCCATGGTAATTACAGGTAATGTTCAGATTTTTGTAGCTGTTTATTTAAAAGAATCGTGAAGAAAGATGCACTGAGAATAAAAATATCTATATGGCAAGATGCAAATATATGCTTTTTCTGGGAAAAGTCTTCTGTAGCACAATTTTTATTACACCTGATATCTGGTCAGATGAATATTTGCCAACTTCTAATAAACACTCAGTTCTCAAATTTGTGGTTGAGTACCCAGATGCTAAGATTGCTTCCCTGCTGACCAAGATGAGAAGCATTTGCAAGTGACTGTAATTATCAATACTTCAGGTCTTTGTCAAACTATTCATTCCATGCAGTTTCTCTATAAAACAAGCTGGGTTATAACAAAGGCTAGAATAATTCCATTGTAAGACTATTTACAGCTGAAGAGCTGGATCAAGACCTTGGTCACTGGTGGAGTGAAAGATGGGAATCATTAGTTTAAATATGTTAGAAATATTTGATTTCATGTCATACACTTGGTGGATGATGTTGGAAGGGGTCTGTGGAGATAATGAGTCCAAGGCCCTGTTCAAAACAGGGCCATCGAGACCAGGATGCTCAGGGCTGTGTCCAGTTCAATTAAAAATATTTCCCAAGACAGAGAGCCCACTGCCTCCTTGGGTTGCAGGGTTTGACAACACTCACAGTATAAAAAGTAGAGGACTTGTCTACTTTTTAAAAATGTATTTTAAAGATTTAAATTGAATGTCTCATGCTTGTCTCTTTATTGATCTTGTTTGCTCTTTGTGTTCTGGAAAAGACCTTGGAATATTAATTTGTACATCTTCTGAATTCAGAGCAAGATTATTTCTAGATAAATAATCCCTCACAGGAACTTGTGTAAACAAAATCTTTTCCAAATATCCTCCAATCATGAAAATTTCACAGTCCTAGGTCAACTGTCCCAGTATTTCCCTAAGGAGAAATTATGATTCCGTTCTAGAAAATATTTTTGTGTATTTTAAGACTCTTGCCTTGATTCTGTCAGTCTTCTCTAAACTGTATCAATCCAGTTCTGTCATCCTTCTTATGCCATTTATCCTAAGCCTCTGATTATCCAAGATACTCTTCTGTGAGATTTATTTTCTGAAAGAGTTATGTCCTTCTTGAGGTACTATACAGCATGCAACATGGAACTACAGCTGAAGCCATACTGGTAATAATAAATAGAGCGTTTTTCTTCACCTGTCCTGCACACTGGTTTATGCTGCTTTGTGTGCATGCATTTCATATGCTGTTCATGCATGTGAGTTTAGATTTAATTTAAGATCAGCAGTGGGCAATACAAAAATAAAATACTCAAACAATTGTGTATGCAGGATGTGTAGAAGCATTTTGAGGCTTTCTCATCACTGATATATGACTTATGAGTCATATATATTTGAGCTTAACAAATGTAAGGTACTGATATTCATAGGGTGTTTGGACTTCAGGAAGTCTGAAGACAAACAATCTCTTGTGTATAGGTGATGGGAAGCTGATGGCCAAACTGAGTCATGCTTAGGCCTCTTCAAATACTAAATGTAAAATTTTCTGTTGCATTTAAACAGAGCATTAGGGATTTAAGCAGCAAGAACTACAAGAGAAGTTTGCAAACCCTGGTGTTCCCTAGATTGAAGAAAACTAAGAGGAAACAGTTATTTAGCTATTCACAAGTATAGAAAAGAGCTTTAAATGGAGAGCAACTACTGCAATTACTTTAATCAGTCCTCGAAGTCCGATCAAGAAGTAAAGACTTATCTGCAAACACTGAGTAATTAAATTGGAGTATGCAAGCAAACCAAAAGGAATAGTATTGCTGGGGGAATTATTTAGAGTGAATATCTATCTAATTAGGTCTTTTTTAAAAGGCATTATCTATAAAAAAGTTTAAAGAAGTATCTTGATGTTTTCTAACATCTACAGAGACCAGAGTGATCCTAACCAAATACAGTTTATAGCAGGTAGGGTGGTTTTTTTCTCTAATGTGTGATCTGTCTCACCATTGGAGACATGGAGAAAAATCCTGAAAAGTTTATTTCTGATTGTATTATTAAATAATGTTCCCACCAATAATGTGATCAGAAGTATTTCTTATATTTTATCTTTAGATAGTATAGCAAAGACTAATGTAATGATTGATGTAGAAAAACTAAAATGTCATGCTTCGTTGTAGAACCGAATAAATAAGAAAGAGGCAAAAGGAAAAAATCCACAAGTCGGGAGATGTGACCTGGGGAATCACATGGTCCTTAAGTGTGGGTACACACTGAGTCTCCTCTGTATTTTTGGAAGTGTAGACTTAGAGTAGGTCTTCTTGAAAGAGTCTCATTTTCCTCTGTTTGGTCCTCTGTTTTTCAGACGTTCAATATTATGCTTCCAAGATTTCTAGCTGCTGTTGCCTAGAGACTACTTCCAGCTGTACAATGGGTATTCATTTAGTTGGAGGCTCTTATTAACTGGCCCGAACTGCCATGTTACCAATGCTGCCAGCATTTTATTTAATTTTATTTTTTGTAATATGTAGTTTATAGCTGTATGCTTTGAAGGGGTGGGTATGTTGATTTCAATCTACTTTTTGAATGTGAAATGTTTATTCTGTCTTGCTTCAAAGGAATCAGCAAAAGGAAAGTAATGATGGATACAGCTAAGATAAAACTGGTATTCACTCTCAAAGTAACGATTCAATGATGTTTCACATGAGAACTGAAAGAAAACTTTTTTTATTTACAAACCTGTATGACTGAGTACAGAATCTGGGAAATATCACCTTATTGTTGTAAATTGTAACCTGAATTTGTCACTTTTTAGCAACTGAGGCATAACCATAGTCAGACCATCAGGTTCCTAATTTCTAAACTACACCAATATTCCTTCTCTCACTTGCCAGAAACATATTTTGATAAAAATGAGGCAATAATTTTAATTTCAGGCTAAAAATTCCTATACTGACCCAGAAGAAAGCAAATATGCTTAGAAGAGGCAGCTCAGGGAAAAAAAAAAAAAAAAAGAAAGAAGAATCTCTAAAAGCAACCATTTCTTCTTTGGTGCCTATGGATTTATTTTTATGATACTTCTGACTCTCTTACTTTCATTTTCTGGTTCTGTACTTTGAAAAAGAGGTCTTTCCACTTGAGTGGTTGCCATAAAAAATTTACAGACTGGCAAAAATTAAGGAGTTAGTTTTGAAGATGAACAGAAAGCAGAAAGCACAATGGAAAACAAACTGTGACAAACAAGGTAGCTTGTGACAAACACGCTACCCAAGGGGGGAAAAACACGTTGTAATGAAAGCATTTTTCTTTACTTTTATTTATTCCTACATTTCACATTCTTGATTGTGAGTGCAGTAGCAAGGCATCTGGCAATGGCAGGTTAACAGCTCATGTTACATGCAAAGAATTTTGATGGCTCCTTAGTTTACTTTAAAGAATAAGGATGGTGGGGAGAGGTGGGGGCAGGAACACCTTTGCCAACAAGAGAGACTTTCTATCTAGGTTAGGGAATGGTGACCAAAGCCTGAAGAGAGGTGCTGGGAGGCATGATAAGGTAAGGAAGCGCCTGAGGACCCAACATGAAGGAGGCTGTCAGATTTCCAACCAGCAATCAGTGTTACAGGAGGCCTATCTCAGACACCTGCAAATCAGTTCATACAGCATGGGAATCACAATGGCAGAAGTCCAGGTGCTGCTACAGAGCTTCAGTCTCATTGGGATCACAGATATGGTTTGCTTGTATAGAGTGTTGTAAAGAACAGACATGAGTCCTCAGGCAGTACAGAGCAGGAAGGTGGGGAGGAAGAATTGCATTACACACACAGACACAAAGGCCAAAAAGGCCAAATGCACAAAGACCTACTTGATTTTGTGGGTAAGGGAGCACCAGCCAACTAAAGTGACTTCATGAGGGGCTTTGACTACAAACCACCTAGTAACAATAAATTGTTAAGGCTTTCTTCAGAGAAATGGAAGAAGCCTTATAGGTGCAGGCCCTGATTCTAGTCAGAAACATGAGTTAATCTAACAGCTGCTAATGGATGTTGAGGCCAAAGAAACCCATGAGATTTTCAGTATGTTTAAGAAAATTTCTTCATGGATAAGCTGACTAGAGAAGATGGTTTCCTGGACCTGTTCCTCTCAGAAAGAACAGGCTGGAAGTGCAAAGGTCATGGAAGTCTTGGCTTCAGCCATCATGAAATGGTATAACTTAAGATACTGAGAGAATTGAATAAGACTAATAACGGAATTACAAACATGGAATTGAGAAGAGCAGAAGCATGATTACTGTCTAACTGTTTTAACTTTAAGCAACAATTCTCTGTAGTGTCATTCTTTCTATTTGATTGTGTTTGTGTTTGTGTAATTCAACTTCCACTCACATTTTTACAATTGAATATAACTACTACAAACAAACTCTTTTTGAAACTCATGGGGTTTTTTACTTTTTAGGGGTTTTCCCCCAGCTAGTATTTTTCTGCTTTCATTGTAGATTTATTTTAAAAGAAATCTTTTCATTCCCTGTGTGGAAAGGGGATATGAGTTCCAGGTATGAATTTTTTAGTTCCAAATCACATGAGCACTACATAATGAAATGTCACTGAGAAGAATGAATGAAGAAATCAAAAGGTGAAATGTGGAAATTAAGCGCTGTAATTCTGAGGAAACCACATGGTGTGTTTTCCTCGTTTATGAGGCTGTCATACCTTTTAACACTAGGAACCAGACTATGTAAGATGATCAAGTGGTGCTGTGTGTTAGATATGCTCCTTAAGAGTCGCATATGGTTTGTTCTGAAACAATTTTTCTCCACAAACTTTTCATATGGAATGATGTCTAGAAAACATCACTAGAAAGAAGAAAAATTCATATACATGCAGAAGAAATTTCAGCTTCTTCCAGCTTCTGAATATGTGCTCTATTTGGCAGTGGAAGTTAAGAAGCAGAGCACTGTCCCTTCTGACAATGTTTTCTGAAACTGTTTGTAATTTTCAAAGCCCTACTAGTAGAATTAAGATTTCAGAGGTGAGTTACATGGGGAAAATCTTCTACTTGACTCCTGACACAGTTAAATATAAGATAAACTGATCATGCACAGTCCATAGGTGGCTCAGCAGTTTCTCAGTAGCAGAAATGTAGAATCATGATGATTATAATGAGACAACTTGTAGGCTTCTAGGTTTAGATAGGAAATTTTAAGGGCCATATTTTGAACATGGATCCTCATGGTGTCAAATAAATAGGTAAATACCTTCAATGTCTCTAAGACTATCATGTGAAGTGAATAGAGTACTCTTGTTATCTAAGAAACAGAAGAGATCTTAGAACAATAAGAGATTAGAAAGAAAAATGTAATTTTAATGTATCAGCTTCTTTATGTTACCCTCTTCTTCTCTAAACCACTTACAGGAATTAGAGTGTCCTTTTTTTTTTCCTTTTCCCCTGAAGTACATGGGCTTGGAAAGGCTATAATGTGCTGAGAGAAATTCTGTGGCAAAGAGAAATGAAGTACTGATACCAGTAATCAAGACAAATTCTGTGCAGCTCTAAGGAACTGCAACAAATTGTCAGGCTTCAAGTGATTCCTTCCACCCACGTACTTATTACTGTCTGTTGTGGCACAGACGGAAGAAAAAGAATGGGACTAAGTGAACATTTCAGTAAGGTTACACCTGCAGTAGGATGCTGCAGTCTTGTAATCTCTGAGCCTTTTCTCAGGTACTTATTTTGTGGTGCAAACTGGCACCACACTGGTGTTTTTGGATCAAATTGCATATTCTGAAGAAAGAAAAAGAAAATATTAGGCCTTTGACAAAAGAAAATGATTTTTTTTTTTGTCTGAATTATAGGTATCTGCTGTGTCATGCCTTGAATCCTGATGGTTTGAAATGAGTTGTGGATCTTTTCTGGCAGGCATTCACATTCCCTTTCAGTAGAAGTCATCTAAAAAGGGAGTTTGTGTCCCTGTTATCTGATGAAGAAGAAAAAATCATATATGTTAGACATGATGAACTGTGCATTATGTTAGGTGGTTTGTCTGAGTCTTTTGTCAAGTAAAGCCTAATGAACTCCAAATTCAGCTTTCCACCTGCAGGCTAATAGAAAGAAGGTGATCCTGACCTTTTAAGAACACTAAATCCCTTATCCAGAGACTCAGGTCAGGTTCATCAAACAAGGCAGGTACAAACTGAACTAATTCAATCGAAGTGTTTTCTGTAATACAGCTAGAAGAGATTTAAGACTGTTTGGTTTAAATATATTTAATCTGAAGGAACAGTGAAATGAAGCAAGATGAAGTTGCAATAATCAAAGAAATTACAAGGCTAGCTATTGATGTGAACCTGATGAAAGTGATCTATATAGTCAGTAGAAGTAATATTGTTACATACTCATCTGATAAACACTTGTTAATTCATGATAAAATGCATAAAGTTAAAATGGTGCATCTAAATATCATACAGTATTCCTTCTGCTATCCTGGATGGGAATTGTGTTGGGGGGACTTGACTCTGTCTGGCTGCCAGATGCTTTCTAAAGCTACTGTAGCACTACCCTCCTCAGATAGACAAGAGAAAGAAAATGATCAAAGGTTCGAGGCTTGAGATAAATACAGATCATTCACCTATTACAACAATGGGAAAAATAGACTCAACTCATTAATTTATTGCAAATCATTTTCTTTGATACTCATTTAAGAGCAGGGTAATGAAAAATATTACAGCCACCAGCCCCTAATTAACCTCATTCCTGATTCTCTGTACCTCCTCCCCACCAGTGGCAGAGAGGAGTGGAGCATTGGGCTAGTAACAATTCCTCACATTCTGTCTTTGCAGCTCACTTCTCCTTACAGAGAAGACTCATTACACTCTTTCCCTACTCCTGTGTGGAGACAATTTCACAGGAGACAGCATTCACAAACTGCTCCAATATGACTCCTTCCTGTGGGCTGCAGTTCTTCACTGTCTGCTCCAACATGGGTCCCTCCCATTGAATGCAGTCCTTCATAAATACACTATTCAACCCCTTGGGGTCACAACTCCTGCCAGAAAACTTGCTCCAGCATGGACTGTTCTTTCCACAGGTCTACAGGATCTGCCAGCAGACCTCTCCCTGCATGGGGTCCTCTCTTCAGGGGTCCACAGATCCTGCCAGGATCCTCCTGACTCATGTTTTCTATGGGGTCACAACCTCCTTCAAAGACATCCACCTGCTATGGCATGGGGTCCTCCATGGGCTGCAGGTGGATCTCTGCTCCACCATGATCCTGCATTGCCTGCAGGGGCACACCTGTCTCACCATGATCTGCACCAGGGGCTGCAGAAGAATCTCATCTCTGGTACCCAGTGCATCCCCTGCCCTCCTTCTCTGCTGACCTTGGTGTTTCAGAGCTGTTCCTCTTGCATATTCTCACCCTCCCCTTGGGCTGCAGTTGCTGCTGCACAGTTTTTTCCTGCCTTTCTTACTTGTGTTATCCCACAATGGGCTGGGCCCTGGGAAGCAGCAGATCCAGTTAGAATCTGGCTGTCACTATCTTTGTGGGCTACCCTTGTAGCTTCATCCCCTACCCCTTCCAACCACCTAGTACCCCAAACCTTTCCACCAAATCCAGTACAAGGGTAGAAAAATAGCAGCTTCATGATCCCAAACATCATCTCATTGCAGCAGTGTGGTACAACTTGTTTATATATAGGTGATTGCTACAGCTTTGAAGTATCTTTATATTTGTTGAGCAGCAAGCACATACTCATAAGCAGTTATGCCTATATGATTAGTACCTTAAGACAACCTCAAATGTAGCATTATGACATCCAAAAAAATAAATTTTGGTCTCCAAACATGGTCTTAATTTTGATATTTCCAAGTGACAGCCAGAATTACAAAAATATTTGGGTTTAATAAAACTTGTGATACCAAAATCCACAGCATTATTATCTGGAAGTTGAGAAAGTATATCTGGATGAATAGACAGCCAGATGGATTGAAAATTGTCTGGGCAATTGTGGATGATGGCCTGATATCTGATTGGCAGCCAGTAAGTATCAAGGAGAATATATTGGAACCAATGCTGAGGCCAGCTCTTCACCATTGACCTGATGCTGAGATAAAATACATGCTTAACATTTACCAGCTAGGAGTGGCCTAAATATCTAATGATAGAACTACAGTCCTTAAGAAGTTTGGATTAACAGAAATCTTGTAAAATTCCAAGAAAATAAGTGCAGAGTTCTGTATCTGACGTTTGTATAGCTGTATATCTAGTAGACTAACAATAGCCCAAATCACTTTCACAAATAGTGCCAAGTTGAATTTAAGCCACGAGCATGCTCACAGTCCATGTAAGTCTGAAGTTGTACCCCGAGCTACATTAGGAGGCATATTGTCAATGAACTGAGAGAAATTGCTATACCTTTGCAGTTGATGAGACCTCCTGGAATACTCCATCTGTTTCTGGATGCCCTGTTCAAAACAGATGCAGGGAAATGGAGGAAGGTCCAGCAGAGTGCAGCAAGGATGGACAGGGTCCTAGAACACACTGATTTATGGCTGGAAATGGAGGGACTGGGTTTGTTCAGCTTGATTAAGAACCTAAGGGGCTGCTTTCAACCCCATGCAGGGGAGTTTGAAAGATGAAGCCAAATTCTTCTTGATAGCAGCAGCTTGTGTAATACGGAGTAAGGACCAGAAGCTGCAGCATGGGAGATTCAGGTTATGTATTAGGAAGGATTTGTTCACCCTTATGAAACACTAGAATGGTTTCCATGGGCAGTTTGTGGAATCTCTGTCCTCACATATTTCCCAAACTTGGCTGTAGGCATTCACAGATATCCTGATCCAAAGATGAGAATAGTCTTACTACAGGCCAGAAGCTACCCTAGATATCTTCTAGAGGTCCTCTACAGACAATAGAGGACCTCTGTTATTTGGTATGAAATATTCAACTGATAATATTTTTTAAAAATTTTTGTTAAGATTTTTCTGATCTCCATGGCTTTTCTTTTTAAAAACGAATAACTAACTAATCAAACCTCAGAACCAAACAGTAACTTAGAGTAAATGACAAAATGAAAAACCAAGAATCTGAAGATAAAAGGTGTAGCTATTTCTTGTCTCTTATTTCTATTTTCCAAATTACAGGTCTTGTTTCTAACCTTAACTACATTGATGACAATTAATTTATGTTGAGCCATTACTGATGCATTAGAGAACATGTACAAAATCATGAAACACAGCTCATTTTTATTGTGCAAACCACATAAAGTCATAAATCCATTGTTAAAATTCAGTTTTAGATATCCATACAGGGTAAGTTTATTCTTTCTTTCCTCAGATAGCATTAGCTTATTCCATAATTCATGAGGTCCAAGACTACTAATCAAATGTAGTTTTAATAGTAATTTTTAATAGTAACTTCTGTAGTTTATATGAAGTAACTGTGATGCTGAATCACTAATTTGTAAGGCCTTGATTCAAAATGGTCTTACTCATAAAACATAGACATGGCAAGTCATAAGCACAAACTCAATATTTGTAATTTTCAAGAACTTGAAATAATGTAAACAACTGCAACATTAATCATCTTTAAACAACTGTGATATTTTCAACAACAATAGCTAGAAAATGCAATAAGGTATTGGTTAACAGAGAATCAGTCTCAGGAAGTAAAAAAAAACAATCTGTGGGACTATGAGAAATGAAAATACAGTCCAGTAGTTTATTATTCATTAATTTGTCAGTTGGAAAAGCTTGTTTTATCAGTTGTGCTCACTGATACACAAAACCTAAACACTTATGACCTATGCTATGGTCACTAGTGGTACACACTATACCTTGACTTCACTCTACACTGCTGGATTGAGCTTACAATGCTTTGTCTATGTTGTATTTTAAAAAATCCTTTCTTACCATTTTCCTCCTTGAAGTAACATCAAACACAGATTTTTTTATAACGCTAATTAATAGCCTTGGAAAGAACACCTTGGAAAGATTTCTAAGATTGGACAGGGATTTCAGTGCTGATTCACTGCTTTAGAAAATGAGAGATTTCTCGTTATGGCTTATTTTTTTAATATTTGGATGTAATGTCTGTGTTGAGTTTTTTTCTGAATATCTAGTTCTTTTGGCATTTTTAAAGCACAGTTATTCCCATCTCTTTGAAATTCTACAAAATTTCAGAGTGAAATGTAGTTTATTTAGATTACAGTAGTTTCACGAATATAAGCCACACGGACTATAAGCCGCATCTCTGGGTATTGGCAAACATTTCGGTTTTTGTCCTTAAATAAG
>PYHW01009486.1:8164953-8195476 GCA_013186435.1 Turdus rufiventris | reverse complement strand
TCCTACCCCTGTACTCAGCTCTGGTGAAGCCTCACCTGGAGGGCTGTGTCCAGTTCTGGTCTCCTCAGGACAAGAGAGACATGGAGCTCCTGGAGTGGGGCAGCAGGGGCTGCAGAGATGATGAGAAGACTGGAGCATCTCTGTTAACAGGAAAGGCAGAGAGAGCTGGACCTGTTCAGCCTCAAGAAGAGACAACTGAGAGGAGACCTCATCAGTGCCTATAATTATCTGAAGGGAGGGTGTCAAGGCAATGGAGCCAGGCCCTTCCTAGTAGTGCCAAGCAATAGGACAAGGGACAATGGGCAGAAACTGACATACAGGAAGCTCCATCTGAGCACGAGGGAGAACTTCTATATTATGCATGTGGCCATGCACTGGAACTAATTGCTCAGAGAGTCTCCCACATTGGAGATATTAAAGAACCACCTGGCTGCAATGCTGTACCATGTGCTCTAGGATGACTTTGCTTAAGCAGGATGGTTGGACTAGATGACCTCCTGTGGTCTGTTTTGACCTTACCTATTACACAATTCTCTTTCCTAGCTGTTGAGTCCTCTGATCCGAATGAAGCACTGAATTATTTGGAAAGTCACCTTTAGTTAAAAACAAAGCTAAACCCACAAAAACCTGAGCACAGCTTAATTAATTCAAAATTAAGAAGGAGGGCGACGATGGTGAGTCAGACTAAGGTCTTTATAGTTGCATCCTGTTTCTTAAAAGTAACAGTGTTACTATTGCAGTTATGTGCATATGACTTGCAAGAAACTGCTGCTGTTAGCAGGAATCTTTCTGTAATGAGTCAGACATATATTTTGAGAGGTGGCCAAGTAAGTTTAGAAGAACCTGGTAAGCTTGAGGATGTTCTCACTTGTCTTTCACCATGTGATGATTTGCAGCTTAGCAAATTATCTAGTTGACCCAGAGGTGGTCTCTTAATATCCCTTGATTTCTCTTTTAGAAACTTATCCGGTATTTTGTGGTACTTAGTGCTTGTTCACTGAGATCAAAGCTGACAAGTTATTCTTAGGCCGGCTTGGCTGAGCAGGGATCTTCTTCTGAAGCTAAGGCCAAAAAAGGAAAGCATGTACCCAGTGGAGGCAAAGTCAGATTACACGGGAGAAATGCAGAAATTCAGCTCTCCATGGTAGGCAGGAAATTTATGTGGCGAGAACTCAGTTAGACTTGAAGCTGGCCAGTACTGTGGGGGACAGAAAAGTAGTTTTTAAAAATACGTTAATAATAAAAGGCAGTCCAGAAATAACATGAGCCTGTTACATGATGGGGATGGTCACCTCACGAACAGGGACATAAGCAAGGCAGACGAGTTCTTTGCTTCCGTCTGCAACATTGATGAGACTTTATTCCCTTTTATGACAAGGTGACCCACCTAGTTGATCAAGTGAAGCCAGCTGATGTGATCTTGGATTTCAGTAAAGCTTTTGATATTAGCTCTCACAGGATTCTTCTGGACATCTTCTGTGATGGGTGAGCAACTGGCTTGTGGATTGGGCACAGAGGGTTGCAGTGAATTGGGTGACATCAGACTGGGGACCTGTCACTGCAGGGGGTCCACAGGGCTTTATCTTAGGTCTGGTACTTTTCAACGTCTTCCTAATTGACTTGGATGTGGGTGCTGAAGGTATACTTAGTAAGTTTGTTTACAGTACTAGATTGGGTAGGGCTGTTGATTTCCTCAAAGGTAGAAAAGCCACTTCCGATGGGACAACCGTTGATGTATGAACAAACTGGAAAATGAGAGGTTGGAGAGCAGCCCCACTGAAGTGGTCTGGTGGGTCCTGGTCATTACCAAGTTGAACATGAGTCAACAGTGCCCTGGCAGCCAGGAGGGCCCTCTGGACATCAGGGACAGCATCACCAGCAGGGCAGGGGAGGGGATTGTCCTTCTCTGCTCTGCACTGAGGCAGCCTCACCTCGAGTGCTGGGGGCAGCTCTGGGTGCCACAATGTGAGAGAGACATTCTGCTATTTGAGAGCATCCAAAGGAGGGCAGTGAAGATGGTGAAAGGCTTTGAGGGGAAACTGTATGAGGAGTGATTAAGGTTACTTTGGTTTGTCACTTGTGATGAAGGAACCTTTTGAGTTTTGGAAGACCAGAGAGTAGGTTCAGTGATAAGTAGAGAACTAGATCCACTAGATTGCATATCAGGGGCATGATCTTAGAGAACTAAGAAGAGAAGTTGGGACAGTGGTCTTAGGTTATTGAACAAACTTTTCAGTAAAAACCTTTCTTTTCTACTTCCTTGGACTTGTCTGCGTTCACATGGAACTTCATTTGCCATCCTGTTTCTCAGAAAAACAATATTTTAGTTCTTTTGAAGTATACTGAGAAGGGAAGGTATAACAATAATTCTAATTTCTGGCTGCAAATGCACACGTAATTCCTGTAAGTGCTTGATAGTTTGTTCTTTGTGATCTTCATTAATGCACACACATCTTTGAATAGATCCAGGGCTTTTAGAGTTGTTTGGATGCACAATTTTAGAAACTGTGTAGGAAGGATATGAAGCTGAAGTTGACTTTTTAGGATTGCAGAAGTATTTTTTGGAATTAAAAGAATTTATTATCTAAAAGAAGGTAGAGTGCTATTTGATTATATAGAGAGGCTAATACCAAGGGTGTATATATAAGAATTAATTTACGTGAGAGAGGAAAGAAGAAAATTATCAGACAAGGAGGCAATGAAAAAGGCGGAGCTGACAAAGGTAGCATTTCTTTCGTCATCTACACACAGATATAGAGGAATAAAAAGTACAGTGCAAACCATCATTAGACTCCATTTTTTTGTACTTTAAAAAATGTAATATATGAGGGCTCAGCAGGAAGTAGGAAGATGATAATAACGTCTTTTGAACCTTGAGCTACAAGAAATCTCAGCATCTGAAATTGTCTTCATACCTTTTTTTAAACATCCATCATTGGCACGGAAATGAGCTTGCCATTATGAAATGTGTAAAAATATCCGTGGCAGAGCGAGCTTTTGTGGTGTGGGAAGAATCAGTGTTTAGAATAGCTCAAAGAGCAAAAGGACAATTAATTGCTGTCTGTATTCCTATATAGAGAGCTCTGTGAGGGTTTTGTTACTTGATGGTGTTTAAGTAGGATATTCCTGCCAGTTTTATGCCAGTACAACTAGCAATTTAAAATTTGCATTTCGGACAGAAAATGCATCTGTTTAAAAAACAGTAATATTATAATTGGCAGTTGTAAAGATCTCTCTAAAAATAGATTTTCCTTGCGAGTTGTTTGCTACATTGAACAGTCAGTTCCTTTATTTATGGTGGTATGCCTTCTCTCCTGACAATTCCATGCTCCATGTGTCTGATTGTCTTTCATGTTCATCAGGCACCTATATCACTCTGCCATTCATTCATTTAAAAGTTCACTTTGCTTTATACTCAGTTTCCCCTCATTTTGTAATTTCTTTCATCTTTCCCTCCCGCACCAAATCCTTTAGAGTCCTTTTCCCTTTATTTTGTCATAGCTTATCACAAGAGCTTCAGTTCTTCACTGAAGGACCTATTTGAGGCTGTAGTGAATGAAAAGATACATGTATCTTGCAAGATCTTCTTCAAGCTTCTTATCAATTCTTCAACATCACCTACTTCCTAAATATTCAAAGAATCCCTCACTATCTCACTAAGAAATTGATGGCATGATTGATATTTATTGGACCTAAGGTATTACTTGTCCTTCCTGGGCAAATGTTCATCTTCCTGGGTCTGTAACTCAAAAAAATGATGGGAGACTGATGTTGACCAGTAAGCTTCCGGGTATTGAAAGGAGTGTTCAGGGCACTGTCTTATTCTGGGTCGTGTTTGAGGTCATGTAGTGGGTGGGCACAGCGTAGCTTATGCATTCTTATGTTGCTTTGAAGTGTTTTGTACTGAAACAGGCTGGTAAAGTCAAAAATGGTACAGTGTGAATGACAGCTTGACACAGGAGTGTATTTGTAACTGACATTTTTGCTTTGGGGTCCTTGTTTTCTTATAAGTTAGTGAAAGTATTTCCATGATTTTAAGTATGGTTTGGATCAGACAGTTTCCAGCCTAGCATTATATAATTATACTATTCAATCAGTTTAGTGTGCAGAATCGGTCCAGTTTTTACAGCAGAATCAGTTTCCGGGACAAATGTTGGTGAATATGTTTACGTACTGGAACTGAAAAATGAAGTTCAGCTTCTACTGTTTTATAGACTTTGTGCATAATGTCATCGGATGAGGAGAGAAGCCCAAGTCCAGATTTGCCAAAAGACTTGCTTCAGGACAGTTCTGTTTCTTCAGATCCTCAGGTAGCACAGAAGCAATATCATTTGATTTACTGTCATGGCATTTTATTTGCAAAGGATAACTACAAGGAAATGTAACTAAAGATCCATCTTTTTTATATTTTACATACACATAAAAATAATAAAAAACATTAGTGAAAAGAAACTAAGTAGACTGCAAAAAAACTGGTACTAAAACACATTCGATTAGATTCCTCTTTTGTGCATTTCATGAGAAGTTTATGTAAAAATTCTTATCTAGACTTTAGATAAGATTAAACTTAGTTTGATCAGCTGCAAGTAAAATAGGTAATTGTTTTTACCTTTTTTCCCCAGTGTTATTCTTTATTTATGTTAGTCTTATGAAGAAGACAGAATTTTACACAGTAGCATAGAAACCCATTATTTTTAAGAGATGTGAGAGATGAAGAGTAATCATATTTTAGGCTTTCCCCATGATGTTATAAAAACTGAATTTTTGAAATGGGTTTATTCCTCTTGAAGTAGTATTATGGCCAAGATAATCACAGAAGGGAAATGGTTGCTTTTTGTTTTGTTGGTTTTACTTCCTGTGTCAAATACGTCAGGACGTGCTGTAACTATAATACTAAAGGGTTTCCTTTTCTGTACTCATCATTCTTTCAAGAGGATGCAATGATACTGGATAAAGTCTTTGTACCTTTCTTTTGAAAGCAGCAGATTTTCATAATTTAATAATTGGTTATTTCAATTTGAGTAGTAGATTGTGTGTGTTTTTCTTTGTTAGGATACCGTCCAAACCAGGACAGTTTTGGCAATAACATGTTTTGCTAGTTGCCCTGTAGAAGTGCATCTCCACATCTGTCACTTGATGAAATGGGCATGTACAGCAGCAGCACTCTTTCTTTCTTTTTTTACCTTTTGGATTGACTTGTATCTTTTAAACAACATTTTAAGAGGCAATTAATTTCTGCAGCTCGTGTACTTCTCTATTTGTGTTTGTATCTCATGGAGAAATTTTCATAATCTTTGTTTAGGGACAGTGATGCATCTATGTTCCCAATGCTTTTTGTAGTCAGAGAATAAGATAAAAGCATCATGCTACAAGTTTTGAAGGACCAGAATTTTCTGTTGTGACCTGGTTGATTATCAAAGAGGCTGTAAGGCCACCTTGTAGAGAATTATAAGCTTATACTAATGAACGACTGTTGTGTCAATGAGAACGTATCTAGAGAAGAATAGTTCTAGTTGGAAGTGACCTACATCCGTCATTGGCCAAACTGCCTGACCATTCTGTGGCTGACCAAAAGTTAAAGCATGTTATTGGAGGGCATTGTCCAAATGCCTCTTAAACAGTGACAGGCTTGTGGCATCAAACAATCTCCCTACAGAAGCCCACTCCAGTGTTTGATTGCCCTCTCAGTAAAGAAATGCTTCCTAATATCAAATCTGATCCTCCCTGACACAATTTTGAACCATTCCTACTCATTCCATCACTGGGTCCCAGGGAGAAGAGATGGACATCTCCTCTCACTTCCCCTGCTCTGGAAGCTGTACAGAGCAAAGAGGTCACCTCTCAGCTTCCCTTTCTCCAAACTAGAGAAGCCCAAAGCTACCCCTGGTAGGAGTTTGTTACTGTTGAAAAAGAACACTGAGGTCACAGCTGATCAATAGGAATGTTGGCAGGGAAGTACTCTACTCCATTTAGAAAATTTTGGAAAATTCTGTTTTGTTTGGTTGGAGCTTTTTGATAATGTGTTGCTTTTAAATAGAGACCAGATGATTAATTTTTCCTTACAAAGAGACCCACTCTTAGAGAATTTCCACTACTTATAATGGGTTATGCAAGACTTTATCCGTTCAATCAGTTCTTGTAATATTGTATAGTAACCTTGACTACAATCCTTAGCAGTATCTGTAGATTTTTTTTTTAATAGAAAAATATTACCAAAAAACATCTGATTTTTTTGGTGTCATTTGTTCACTGCTTCACTACATTTACTTCTAAAAAACCAAGGCATTAAATAGTCAAAACTCCACTGACCTTCAGGTCATAGAACTATATTCCTCTAGTTTTATACATGAACAGAATTGTTTGCAGCTGACAAAACAGTTTGAAAATTTTGTTTAAAGTAAAACCAAGATAGTAAACCAAAGATATATCGTTAATTTTATTTTGGTTTTATTTTAAACGTACTGGTCAATATTTCATTCCAGTTGCAGTCTACTTGTTACAGAGTATTTAAGATTGAGATAGTACACTTAATCACTCAATGTTTCCATATATATTCCCACTGCTGTCTCCAGGATTTTTTGTGTGTGTGTCTAAGTTTCTGATTACAGCTGGGATACTGTGCTTTCTTTAATATTTACCTTTCAACTTCATTTCAACAGTGTTGTAATATTGTAATTTATAAACATTTATTTCCAGATTTGTCACTGGATGCTGTCTATTGACACTTTCTGTTGGCGCGTAAGCGTGCGTATTCCTGTTCAGAGTGGACTCTTTGAGTTTTATTTAAAAAGTTAGAACTTGAAAGAAATTTCCTGCCATAACTTGATACTAATATTTTGAATGTTAGACACGTCTACAGTATGACAGATAGTGTGATAATGAATAAATTGGGTAACTCAACGTGAGACACCTGCTTGCATCTGACATCTAACCTACTAGGTCCTTTGAATTGAGTAAGATAATCTTGGAGGCAGCTGAAACAGCTCTGAGAACTAACTTGTTTGTGGGGAAGAATTAGCTTTAAGTTGCTATTTGGTTACATGGTCTCTTAGAAGAAGACTGAGGTGTGATCCAAAAACTTCTGCAAAATCATTAAATTTATATTAGTTAAGACTAATACTGGGTTTTTTACTCAGCTGAAACTTTGCTGCAAGGAGTTTTTTATATGACTCCATGTAGTTCTTGATTGAGATCTAAAGATAGCTGTTTTCTTAATTTGATGCCTTATAAAATCTAAACTGTATACATTTAAGAAGGTGTGGCTGTAGAGAAATTGGTAACTTGTTGATTTGCAGCTAACTATACCTTTTACATGGAATGTGACACACTTACTTACCCAAAAGATACATCATCTATCTATCTATCTATCTATCTATCTATCTATCTATCTATCTATCTATCTACAGCTTTGTATACACTTATTTAGGCTTTTACTTTGGACATGATAGTATAGAAGATGGGAAATGGGCATTTAAATGGAAACTAGATTTCAGATAAAATGTACCAAACCTAGCTTCTTCAATTCTCTAATTAGTTGAAACACATAAAAATATAGATGGTACATTGAGAGTTTTGAAGTGTTATCCTTTTCTGTTGTTAGATTCAAAAACATATTGCATGTAATTGGTAACTTTCATTGATTGTTTTCACTCTAACTTTCCCCAGGTTGAAGAAGAAATTAATTTTTGAATTCACACTTGGTTTCTGAGGTTTGACCTCATTAGGATACTGAACAGAACTAATGTGATAATACTAAGTGAAGAAAAAATAACTGCTAGTGGTCTGGTTTAGTATTTTCCAATGGACATTGTTTTCCAAATCTTCAATTTGTATATTTGATTGGTTTTAGTATGTAACTGATACTGGAACTTGTTTAATTAATTACTAGATCGTATGTTTAAGCTATAATACATTGATTGTTTACAGTTTCACAATGAACACTAAATATCTTCATCCTGAAAATCTGTTTCATTATGAGGTTTCAAAAAAATGCCAATTGGCTTACTTTGCTGCATAGCATAATGCCATATACCAGTTAGATGGGTTCATAGCTTCTTAATGGGGAGGTTTCTTTCTCAGTTATATATACACATTCCATATACCTGTGTAATTTTAAGAATAAAATAAGGTGAGAATAATTATACCCACTTGAAAAAATCATCTGTAATCAAATATCTTTTGATGATTGGCTTTACAACTTCTACCAAAGATACTATAATGTTACAGAATGTGAAGTGTGACTGTGTTCAGTAGCCTCTTTGTCATGGCTGTAAAAATGCATGTTTTTCTTTGAAGCATTAGTGGTAGTGATTAGAAATAATAATGGTCAATTAATAATTTACATGATCTGGGACTGAAGTTTTCTTCTAGTTCTTGTTTTAGATGCCTATTATAGTACCTAATGCTGGCATCCGGCTGAGTTTTCTGTGCAACTGTTACAGTGCATATAGTTGTAATCAGAAGTAATGTGAACATTAAACAAGAGAAAGTTAAATTATTATAGTCACTGTAGGGAAACAGCTCACATTTGCAATTTTAAGGGAAATCCTCTTAGTTTTCACCATAAAATAAAAAAGAAGCCTCTCAAAATTATAGAAAATAATTTGCACTTCTTCTTACATATGCCTAATTTTTAAAAATGTAATTGTAGTTTTATAATTCTTTGTCACTACTTTGCAACAGGATGAATATGAAGAGCTGTTTCGTTATACTGCAGTGACTCCGAAGTTGGTGGAGTGTGTCTCAAAGTTGCCAGAATCTGCCCCAGAAAAGAGAGCACCTGACAGAATTTCAGGGGTAACAGATGATCCCAGTCACCATAAGATTCCAGGTAGTGTTGAGCTTATAAGAATAATGATACAACTTTAATGACTTCTGTTTTTAAGTAGCTTCAGTTTGAAAACTATATGTACCTCATTTGTAGTACATTTGCATTTTGCACAACAAGAAATTTAGGGAAGCATACTCCCTTAAGGGTTCTGTCTCTGGTGTCGCTTTCAGATGACAATGTTGATGTTCTTTGTGTTTTGTGGTGCAGGTGTTTAAAGATGGTTGATGTAATAACAGAAAAAGGGATGCCCTTACTTGCTCTCACCTTGACCTCATGGCACCACTCCCAGGATACACCAGGCCTTAGCATAACCTGTGTGTTAAGCAAAATCTGAGCATGACTTACATGAACAGTTAGGGCACAAGCAGAATGTCTGCAGTACACAGATCACAGTGTAGCTGTGACTCCTGTTGCGAGTCTCTGTATGTGAGCTGTCATGACACAAGGTGTTCCCAGTTCTGCAACAGTCTGTGTGGGTTAAACCCATTGCTATGTTGAAAGTTTGTTGCTTAGTTTTTATACGGTGCTGGCTCAAGCCATGTTTATCTGGATAGCACAGAAATGCCTTCATTGTTTCTCAGTTGACTAAGGCCACTTGCACAAGCAGTTGATCCACTCAACTGATGCAGCCTTTTATGAAAAACAAAGGCCACTCAGAGCATCTTCCTGTGCTGTGATAATTTCAGCTTTCTTTAAATCATCTGTGGTCACTCCCTGTATTCTTCCCAAAGCTACATGAGCAGAGTGCTTATCTCCTCCGAATGTTCTTTCCTTGTTGATCAGTCACATTTTAAGTCATAGATTGCCAGGATTCAGGTACACTTACAAAGCTCTCGATTGTAGAGTAGTGTACCATTCCCTTGGCTGCTTCTCTTGAAATATTTGAATAATGTTATCTTTTTAATATGCCTGGTGTCAAATCAGAATAGTCATCTGAAAGCTCTCATTGTCATGGAACAGGATAAAAAAATAGTCTTATACTTGATGGCACTGTAGCTCTCATTAAAAGAGTTGTATTGCTCATTACAGGGAACCACTCCAACATTTATTATCTTTGCGAATGGCAGCACCCTGCAAAATAAAATTTGTCTGTTATTTTCAAAACAGAAAAACAAGTGATTAAAGACGGTAAAGAAGTTGCTTCCGAACTTCCCAGAGAACAGAAGACACAAGAAGAATATTTACACATCTTGCTTCTGTCAATTACATGCTATAAACAAGTTTCCTTTGCCTTGCTACTTTATCAAAATATGTGTTTGCTGTTCAAAATACCTCTGTCTTCTCAGTCTGGGATAGAGATGGGTCTTACTTCCTTGAGATAGAGTTTGAAACAACCTAGTTGTAAAAAGGCTATTTCAACTTTAGGGAGAGATCTGATCAAAATATTGAACTCTTTTGTATAATCACTATTACTGATTGATGGTGATTTTGTATTGAAATAGTGATGGCCACAGTGTTAATGGCTTCAGAATACCTTCATTTTTTCATGATGGTAATACAAGACTGAATGAACAGTGAGAAAACTGCTAAACTCAAGTTTAATACTATACCTGTAATGCTGATCAGGTGGGATTGTTTACAAGGTGGTTTCTGAAGGACAATTAATTTTATTTGTTAAAATTCCATTATTTTGTCAATGCTTGCTCATTCATACTAAAAATCAGGCTTTTTGACATTTGGCTCTAATGCCGCTAGAGTGTTAAAATAACAAAATCATGAATTATTAGGTTAGTGTTATATAACTGTAAACCAAAATGAATGAATGTGCTGAGCACAGAGTTAAAACCTGAAAGTTTGCTCTTCTGCAGAGCTTCTCAGGTTTACAATGTATTTTCCCCTTCTCTGTGTGATGGTATTGGGACCAACAAAGTTGCCATGCTACGCCTTCTGAAATGTCTGGTTACGAAGTATTCTTTGGTCTGGATGCTACCATTATGATGGTAGAAGTCTGATTTCTGGTAATCTTTATTTCTTGCAGAAAATTTAAGTATACATAGTATTTTCCCTAACAGCTTTCAGTCAAATAAAAAAAGTAATTGGAATAAACATGCTGTACTATTCAATTCAGTTCCATGTCCAGTATTTTTAAACTTTAAAACATAAAACTTAATTTCCTGTTCTTGTTACCAGTTTAGTTGATTAAATTTGAAAATTACTAAGACTGGAGCAGTAAATTATGTCTTGAAGAGATGTGCAATGATGACTCATACCCAAAGAGTGGAAAAATTCCTTCTCTTCAGACCTGCCAGTCCTCAGTATATATCCATTAGACTTCTTAGAACATTTTAGCAAATTGCTGTGCTCAGCTTGGGCCACTAATAGCATGTCATGTGTGAGAACAGTCTGTCAGAGCTTATTTACTTTAATAAAAGCAGAAAAAAAGAACAACACAGAAAAACCCAACAGTAGTAACAGACATCTGGATAAACAGTTAATTTCATTTCCTCTGTCTAGAGATTTGTTGCAGTAAGTGCGTGTGGAGGTTATTTAATAAAGTACATTACTGTACTTATCATATCCAAATGGTTCCAATATCCTTGATACCCTAGCACACTGGAACTGAATGACATCATATAATTCTATGGAAGGAATAGAGGTGACAGAAGGAGAGCCTTAGAAATAAAAATTAAATTAGTGTTTGTACAACTAGAAAGTTATGACAGTTCTGGAAGGCCAAGATGAATTTCATAAGATGATGTTATAAACATGTAACAGACTTCATGGATTCAATGAAGATGTGATAGATCCTATGTAAATGAGAGAAATGAGAGCTATGTTAGGATAATCTGTTCATAGGGAGAATTAAGGGGAAGGGAGTGATGAACTAGTAATACTGTGATTCTCATGCTATGGCAATTGTCAGTCTCTTTTAATATCCTGTTTTGATTGGTTACATTTCATTCTGTTGGGGGTTTTGAGGTTTTTTTGTGGCAGTGAGTATCAGCCAGGCAGCTCTTCTCATTTCCTTAGGAGAGGGGACCTAACAGTAAAAATAACTGTAAAAGAATATCAATCATCACGGTTCTGCCTTAAATAAATTAGAAACACATTTTTCTAGTGTCCACTGAAGATACTGCTTTGTGACAGACAAGCTTATCTCTTCTAGGTTGAACCAAAAAATAGTACCTATCAGACAATATTTGTTTTCAGAAGAGAAAACTAAAATGTTGTAGATTTCGTCTGCTTATGAAAAAAAGAAGAGTATGTTTTTGAAGTTGCCATATTTGCTGTTATTAGCAGGAATCTGCTAATACCTCTTCTTTCTAATTTTCTTTTATTCAGTTATCAACACAATAAATTTTCTGTAAGGAATAGCTGAATATAAAACAATATTTTACTTCCTAAGTTTGCTTAAATATTAATTTTATTCTCAGCTCAAATGCATGCAAACTAGCTTTTGGGCAGGGATTAAGTTTTATTACAGTGGTACCAGCCACAACTCCTGAAAGTGAGGATTTATTGTGTAAGGCATCATATAAATTCATCATAGATACTTCCTTTCTCAAATTGCTTGAACTCTAATTAGATGAACTAATTTAAGGCTTTAAGAAAAATGGATGTAGGTACATATTAACATGGAGATATATCACCAGGCTGCTTTGTGAATTCGTAAAGGAACACCACAGGCCTCAAGTGCTTACAGGCTCATTGAGGAAAAAGGCAAAAGTCAGTAGCAGATTGTTGGCCTGAGATGTTAATTGTCAAGAAGCCTTTACTCGGAGATGTTATTTCTGGCTGTATTTTTCGTACTTGCTGTGATCATTCTCTTTCAAATTAACTTATATTAAGATACTATATTTTAACGGAGCAGTACTTTTGAATATACTAATGTTACAATAAGATTGTCAGTTTAAATATATGTGTCCAGAAAACATGTATTGGAATTGGATTGGTTTTTCTTATGTGGGGAAAGGACGTTTCTGATGTCATAAATATTTTATTTCCTTTTTACCAAAACGTATCTTCCAACTTCCATCCAGAATGCGGACCAGTTAGCCTTTCCAGAGTGTCAGTCCTTATTCTCTTATTTCCTTTTCAGTCTCAACATCAGTGAAGCAGGCTGTTATGGATCAACCTGTTCTTTCAGAAGCAACTTCTTCTCAGGGTCCAAGAGAAGTCATCCAAACCACAGTGATCGAATTAACTGCACCAGATGAAAAAGTCGCTCAAATAGAAAATATACTTGATCTCTGGAGTGGAAGTCTTAAGGTATTTATATTGTATGGGATACTTAAAAATCATTCACAGTTACATTGTATTGTAGAGTGAGTGCAGGAGAAGTTGTAGTGTGATTGCTGGGAGAATGGTGTTTGTTGTTGTTGCATCTTGTATACATAAGCATATGTAGCATAGAATATCTTGTTTCCAAAATTATGGAATAACTGTCTCCATTAGGGATGTTCAGATATCATGATTCAATAGTTGGTTGTGTCTGGTAGTACTTGCAGCTGTACACGGCCTGTGTAATGAAGCTATCACTGTAAATATTCGTGTCTCCTTAATTGCTAAGTGTTTTAAGATTAAAATAATAGAGAGGAGGGAATAGTTTAGACTCACTGTGGTACTGTCATCCTTTTAACTTTTCAGACAAATATTCTGACTGAACTGAAAAATTGGAAACTTAATTTGGTTCAACATCACAATCTTCAAATGAAACAAGAGAAAGAGAAACATGCTGCCCAAATGAAACAACTGCAGAATGAGATGGAAAACCTGAAGGAGTTACTTCATACTTATGAAATCTCTATTAGCAGGAAAGATGAGGTAATAGCCCAATTTCATATTTTAATACTTCTTCTCTGTTTAAAAATTTTCACACTAAATTTTTTGGTCCATCTCTTTGAACAACATCGTTTTTGAAGCAAGTAACATAGGGAAGTAAAGAATACATTCAGACTGTATAGTAGAAAAGTAATTATTGTTGCTGATAGGGTGGTCTGTACCAACAGTGGAAACATATGTGCATACTTTGCATTGTTTGCTTCTTATATCTGGAGTCTGCTCTTGTTTCTTGTTTATTTCGTGATGGTCACACAGGCTTAGGTGAGTCTAGTAGCTCTTACCCTTTAAAAACCTCTACATTTTCAATTATTAGATCGGTTTTCCTCAATTTTAAATGAGCACAGTCTCATAAATGTTGAAGAGCATCTATTTTAGGATTCTTAGGTATTCTACTTTTGCACATATTCTTGAAATTGAACATTGGAGTCTCTGCGTTACAATTCCCTGCTGTCAATACTGTAAACAACTTCAAAATTAACTAGAACTGTGAACATGGATATAAAATCTTGGCAGTTTTGCAATCACATAACATAATTGAGTCTTCTTACTGCTACCCTGAACATTTAACCTAGCACTTGAGAGTGCTTAATGGAGTTTGGGTTTCTAATGTTTACTTTCATTTTTAAAAAAATGTATTGCAGGAGTTAAAATATGAATGAAGATGGTGTTCTGCATCCATCTGGAAAACAGTCTAATCTTATAGACCAAGAAAATATAAATGTTGTAACATTACAGTTACAGGATTAGACTTGCATAATGTAAACTAGTACCTATGTGCATGGTTATTTCAGCTTATACCTTTCAAAGATCTAATTCTGTTGGATATCACTGTATGTCAGTCATATTTAATGTGCCATAATTCTCAATTATATCTTGAAAGCTCTACTTTGTTTTCTACTGCCAAAGAAATTATTTCTTCAGCCAATTTTATAGTTCTGTTTCTAAGAAAAAAAATAATTTTAATAGAAAATTACTATTACTACCACCTGAATGGAAGGTGGCAGTATATCATGCTTCTGTATATCACTCCGTAATTATGAAAACTGCTGTATCCTGATATGGGCATAAACCAAGGTCCATCAGCCTCACAAATATTACAAGTGTTGTAGATTCTTACTTCACATTGTAAATCTCAATTGCTTTTTATTTAACAAAAAATTAACAAAAGTAGACTTAGGCTAAGACTTCTGAGACTTTAAGATGCAACATCAAAAATTTATTTTTATGACACTTTTTCAATAAAAGTAATTAATATATTAATTCAATTTGCTTTCTATTTTAATTTTAGGTATCATTATTTTCATTGATGTATGTTTGATGATTATTACTTGTAACAAATGCAGTATAATGTTAACATATGCTAGCATGTATTATCATAAAATGTTGATCTCAACAATATTTATTCAGTAGTTAAAATAACTTTACATTGATCCCCAAAGTCCCAAGATAGGTCACTGTTGACTTTTGGAGTTGCTCATATGTGACTGATGGCAGAATCTAGTTTAAGGATTTAGGCAGAAGTATGGAGCAATATTCAGATCATATCTGGCTTAATTTTTAATTGGGGAACCTCAGCTGTTAATGTGTACTCATTAAGTTTAGTGATTGCTGGTAAAAGTCCCCAATTGCAGTCTCTGTCCAGTACAACATCTTGCCTCTCAAATGTTTTAATTGCTATAAACCTATATAATATCTTTCATGAGAACTTCTAAAGAGAGTAACAATCCTTAATAAGATTTTTCTGGTTCATAGCAATGATTTAGTTTGTTAAGTCCATTCAGACAAGTGAAATGAACTTCTAATATAAATGTTTCTGATTTATCAAAACTCTCTTTGAAATAAGAGGTTCTTCTAATGTTATGCTACAGTAACATTTAATTATGAGAAAGTAGCCCAGAAACCACCAAATGTAGGAGGAAATAACAATTCAGTTGAATTTCTCCTAAAACTGCACAATGGAAGTGCCATAATCTGAGTGTTGAAGCCACAGGAATTTTACTTCTGATTTGAACTGATTGGTTTTTTTCTTGATCGGAGTAAGGGGAAGTTTCAGTAGAAAGCATCTATTAAAAGCAAGTGCTTTAAGTGAAAAACAACTGAGTAAAGTACATTCTCTTTGATCTTACAGTGATAATAGCTATTGAAATAGTGTTAATAAATACTTTTGCAGGTAATTACTAACTTGACCCAAGCATTAGAAAAGCAAAAGGAGAGAGTAGAGCTGCTGAGAAAGTTTATGCTGTGGCGGATTCAGCATGTTAAAGCCAAACAAAAGGTATGTGCACAAAATGTGATGAAAATTAAACCTCTGAACTCAAAAGAGTCGAAGCTGCTGCAGTTCCTGTTACAGTTTGAAGAAATTATGGTGTCTCTGTTTTGATGTGTTTGACAGTGTCAAGTAACAGTTTGAGAAGACCAGTTCTGAAAGGAATGTTGCTGTCAGAATACTCTCTGGAGTGGGAAAAAAACTATTGGCTACTGACCATTTTGAAATAGAGTAGAACTATTTGCAATCTTTGTGACTTCAGGTTTTATATGATCCCTGCAGTGAAGCCAAATGTGCCACATACCCAACAAATGACTTCACACATCTCTTTACACCATGTATGTGAGGTTGTTGTTGGCGTGCCATTAAACTAAAAGTAAAGACCACTGTTGTGTGTTTACAACACACAACACAAGGAGTTCACGAACGTGTTTTCTCATGGTGAGGACAGTAGTGTGTCATGGCACATGTGCAGAGACGACATTAAGTTGCTGACGCTGCTTGTGTAACACTTCACTGCAGGACCTGTAACTCAGTTAAGGAGTTCCTACTATGATCTGTGCAATAAGCTGTAAAACAATCATCCACAGTGGAGTACCAAACTCTTAATCAACTCTGAACTTTCATATGATGTGCTTATATTTCCTTCCTAAGGAATATGCAATTAGAATGGCAGATAAACATTTCCAGACAGCTTTGATGAAGAAAGTATGGGCAGCGTGGCGTTCTGTTAGTGAACAAAGATGGAAAGAAAAAGTAACAAGAGCCTGTCAGTTAAGAGCAGAAGATGTCTGTGTTCAGCTCACCAATGATTTTGAAGCCAAAATTGCAGAGGTAATTTTTTTTTCCTTCTTTTACTCCTCGACTCCCAATCTGTGTTCTTCTTTCTTAGTAAAAAAAGTATCTTTTTCTCAGCAAACCTAACAAACATGAGCATTTTCCAGCAGAACAGAGCTCCCAAGTATGCAAGAAGACCTGAATGGATCTAAGATCTCTGCTATGTTTTTAGACATTACTTTTTTTCCCTGCATCTCATATAAAATGTTGCCGATCTGCATGCACAGGTGAAATAAATTGGATTTTCCTGAAACAAAGCAAATCTCTGTTTGGCTACCAGTGGGAGTGCCACTTGTTTTCTAACAGCATCCCATTACTATGGGTTATGCATTTTGTGGTCTTAATGAAGAAGACAATGGAAATAGAAGAGCATTATTATTTTGAATGGTCATGATGAGTGCATTTTTTTTTCTGTAATAGCTACTCTGTTAAAGGTTGAAATTAAGTTTGATTTTTCTTTAGCTTACCAATTAAACTTGTTAAAGAATTTTCAGAGCTTAAGGTAAAATTGTCAACCTGTGCATTTGTACATGCTAAGTAATCAGTCTAAAAAAATACAACTTTTAAGAGCTTTGTATTTCAGCAAGAGGTTAAACCTGGAATTTTAAGAACAAGCTTACCAAATGTGTCTCAACAGCCCAAAAAACCATAAGTAGCAAGTTGCTCTGTTCTTTTCTCATAATTTTTAGTTTTTTGCAACATCTAGAGAGGAGAGAGTGATCATGAAAATTTACCCTTACACTTAAATAATTATCTAAGAACATTTGCTCTTCTGTTGAATGAACCCATGTTTTTGCAGACATCTGGGTTGTGCCACATGCCAATTTCTAAAAGACAAAGACTTTCAAGATATATTTCTACTTAGGTAGAGTGATGGTCCTTTTGAACAGTCTTATCCTTGATATGCTCTATTATTAATATTGAGCTGTACTACAAAGAAACAATGCACTGTTCATCTCATTTTCAAGTGAAAAACCTCTGTCTTTGTAAATATGGTAAATTATTTTTAAAGTTAATTGATGAATATGTTTGTAGTTGGCATTCAGAAGTAAGAGCAACCTGTTTCTTCATTCTGTTTTGTAGCTAACTGCTAGTTTGGAAGAGACAAAAGCTGAGGTTCTGCGACTGCATAGTGAACGAGATCAGTATGAAGACACCATGAAGAAAGCCTTTATGCGTGGTGTATGTGCTTTGAATCTGGAAGCAATGACCATGTTCCAAAGCAAGGACAGTAGGCCAGATCTTGGTAAGTATGAATAGCAGGTTTAATCTGGTAGTGTGTGTCCATTTTGGTTTGGAATTCTGTTTGGAAATTTGTTTGTTTTAATGGAATTTCTTTTCTTTTTTTAATTTGAGAATTTTTGGCAATACAGAGTTTATTAAACTTTTATTGATTAAAAATGTCCTGTTAAATATGTTGAGAAATACTCTGATGCTGGATGTCATACTGCTGTAGCTGAAAGGAGGAACATGTTTCTCTTCATCCCACATTGCTGGGAGAGTAGTAACCTGCAGCTGAAGGCAGAATGGGGAGTCAGAGGTGGCAAACTTGTTAAAACACCAGGTTATGGAGCAGTGAAGATGAAATCCTGAAAATTCCTTTATGCTCTGTGTGCAGTGAGTCAGCTTTCCCAGACAGCTCTCTTCTTTCTTAATCTTGCTTTTGAATGTAAAAAGAGCAAGGAAATATCTCAGGTTCTGTATTTAGTTTTAACTCTTTGCCAGAACAGGAAACACCAGTCTACTTTTATCAGCAGCATACCTGTAAAACCTGTGCAGCTACACAGGGAAGAGCTGCACATGCTTACAGATGTAATGAAATCACTCCCTCAGAGTGAAGCAGTCTGTAGCAATAGGAACATAATCATGCTGGTGCAACAACCTGTGTTAAAGAGAAAACAGCTGTGCCAGCCAGAGTGCCACAGACATGTGGCTCAACAACCAGCTGTAATGGCAGCAGTGGTTAATAGCCTTCAACAAGTAATTTCACTTGCTAAATTTAACGGTCTTATCCAGAAGTTTCTGAACTACTTTAGAGAAATTCTTCACCAAAAAAGGTAGATAGGAAGAGGAGATAAAAACCTTAAGATGTAAGAGGATACTTACCTGAGCAGCAGTCTAATCCTGTTAAACATAAGTGGTATTTGTGCAGTTGCTTAGGAAATTAATAAGACATAAGCTAAATGTAGTAGCTGTGTGCTAGTAAAAATTTAGGATCTGTATTTGTAGAAGGTTAAGAATGATTTCTTGAAGATAGTAAGTTTGGAAATAAAATTGCAGAGTAATTCCCAAGGACTTTATTTTTTCACTGTGTTACTAATTAAGAAATAGTTTACCTTGATGCATTATCTTTTATTTATTTATTGTTTTCAAAAAAACACACAACGGACAACAGGTGTCCCTGAGGTAAATGACTGGTGTGAAAGCATTGTTTCTGTAGACCTATAAAAATGAGAATAAGTAGTAAGGAGATTTAGAAAACTGAGCTCTAGAATAGTTGTGACCAACCCTTGTGTTTCATGGACCAAAGATTTTGCTTGATTTTTATTGAGAAGCTGGAGCTGATACTCTACACCAGCACAACACCTACAGATTTTTGCTGTGCTGGATGTTAGGCTACCTGTAACCAATTTTTTTTGTGTGTCCACTATTATGCTTTTTAATAAAGCTTCATAACATCTCACAGACTCTGTTGTCCTTGGTCCAAGCAGGTCATCAGCTTCCACCACCTCTGGTATCACCTTCTCCCCTGCCCAAGGCATACTCTCTTTTTCTTACAGCCACATGGTGGTTTTAATGAACCTGATTACATAATTATTTAATATGGTTGAACAACTGTTGATCTGCATTCTTAATCAGATAGAACAGTCATCAGGACTGGAGAACTGCAAACATCAGAGAAGATGATGGTGCTTTGTTTCTATTAGTCTATTAATCTGTGGACATCAAAATGTCCATGTGCCAGAATCAGTCAGCAATTCTAAATTTATATGAGCACTGCAGTGCCACCTCCTGTCATTGGATATAAAAAGCAGAATTTCACTCCTTTACAAATTTATTATTAGGTTACTTTAATAAACACACAATTTACAGGTAAAATACATATCATGTATCATTATAAAGTGTTTATTAATAGTGTGCATTTATCACAGTCTTAATGGCTTAATAATATTTAGTGTCAGTGTTGATGATGTTAAAGTTATCTGCCTAATTTGCTGACTTTTTAAAAATTACTAGTATATTAAGATTATTTTAACCTCTCTATGTATTTAAAGGAACACTTAAGCCACAGGAACTCAACTTTTTACTTACGAAAATCCTAACACTGTTTTTGTAGCATAAGTCAGATCTGACTGGTCTATTACTGTGCATTGGTCCTGTCTGTGCTTAAGTTTAATGTGTGTACACACAGAGATTTGTACAAAATTCACATTCTGGCATTCTGTTACTCTTGACATTTACAAGTATTGCACACATTTGAAGCACCTTCCTTTTACTTTTCCTGCTTATTTTAGCTAATTAAAAAAAACCCAAACACAACTACCACACGGTGTCACTCTAGTTCCTGGAATGAGCAAATTTCTCTCATCCTGGAACTCCTGCTAGCATCAGCTTCTCAGAAATAGGAGAGTAAATAAGAATACTTCTCTCTCCTTTCTTTAAAAATGTTTTTATTCTAAAAGGAAAAGACTGGAACTGTTTGGAAAAGACTGGGCTTATGTTTACAGATATGGCATCTCCCATCTGCATTGGGAGATAAAAGTATCCTAGATGGTTTTTGTTCAAGTTTATGCTTGCTAGTGAGAGGAGAATGAGAGCTATAGGGTGTCTGTAGATTGTCCCAGCGCTACAGCCAGGATGAGGCCACTGTCCAGCAATTATATGTGGGGATGAGATGCTGCTGCTAATGTGTAACATTTTCTTTTACTGTCAGTAGGCCCGCTTTAGGATCTTGTGCCCTCACAGAAGTCTAGTATGACCTTTGTGCTTTCCTATCTAAACTGGATTTTGTCTCTCAGGATAAGAATACCTCTTGCACACTGGTTTTAGTTTTGGCAAGCATTAGGAAGAACCTCAGTTCTTTGCACTACAAGTAGGTGACACGTGTCATGGGGATGTTGAGACATAAGAAACAAACAAGCCCCTGGAAAAACATTCACAAGCATCTCTAAAGAGGATAAAATACAGGAATGTTTCTTTATATCTGTCTACCTACCTCTATAAAGAACAGCCTGCTCTTTTTTCTTAGATTATATGGAAATTCCAAAGAAATACTATAATTTTCATTGTAATTTCTCTTCCTTCATATCCCCCACCCCTTAGGGTTAGCTAGATTATGTGCTTATCCCATACTTTGTGTTTCTAATAATAGATATAGGAAGCAGGAGAAGTGATACTGCTACCACAGGTGCAGGAAGGCCACCTCCTTCACAATATAATCAAACCTCCTCACCACCACCTCCATCAGCGGCTGTTCTTCAGATGGAAAACATGGTAAGCATGTAGCTGGAACAGAATTGTATTTCCTAGTGACAAAAAATTAATTCTTTGATTGGGGCTTTTTTGAAGAGAGCCCAGGTGTAAAAGGAAACTTTCAGGTGTGTTCAGACTGCACTGTGAAAATAAAGTGACTGGAGCACAGCTGCAGTGGCTTGCTGTATTTTCATTAGCTCTCTTTTTTATTTTAGCGAAAATGCATTAAACTAATGAAGACAAGATCACAACAATAAGTGAGCGTACAGTAATTTCACGACTATAAGGCGCGCCCTTTTGACTAAAATTTTGGTCTGAACTCGAAGGGTGAGCGGTGAGCCGAGCTGCGAGTGGGGGCGGGAGCAGGCAGCCCACGGCCAGCAAGAGTGGGGGCAGGCAGGAGTGCCGGGGCCTGCGCATGGGGAGTACGCTTGGGGCTGCATTTAAAGGTGACACCAATCCGTGTAAAATGTTTGCAAATTGAGCACCTGCCAGTAAACTCCATGATCATGGGATGCCGTTACTAATTCATTACTTTGTTGCATGCAGCTCACTGCATAAAAAAAAAAAAAGTGTGCCTTACAGTCCGGTGCGCCTTATATAATGTACAAAGTTGCGAAATTTGCCAACTCCTGGAGGTGCACCTTATAATCTGCTGCGCCTTATAGTCATAACATTACTGTAATTTGCTCTATAAGATTCTTTCTGGGGAAAAAAAAGCTGTTCAGAGGGTTTTTTTAAGAACCTGAATTTAATATACTGTGGAAAGATGAAAAGCTGGCTTGACATCAAACTTCTTTTTAAGGGGGGGTAACACATACAGACCTTGATGGAACTCAGCTTATTGTCCTGACATATCAACTCGGCCAGATCATCATCTAGTAGCGTGCTTGTTTGGGACCTGCTCTTGAGTCATCCTGAAAAATTTGCCACTGTAAAACATTATAATGCCAGAGAGTAGGTTAGAACAGAGATGATGTGCATGCCTCTCTCCTGACTTTTCATTCTAGTAGTGACAAATGTTATTCACACCATTTCTACTATTTGTAGACAGTAATTTTAAACTAGACAATAAACAGTAACACTAGAGGATGAAATATCTGCAAAGGCTTTGCAATTAAAAGGTTAATTGGGGAAGTCAGAAAACTGACTATCTAAGGAATAAAATTGTATTCTCTATAAGGTAATACTCATTCTGTGTAAACTCTGGTTTTATTTCAGTTTTCTAACCACCTGGCTCATGCAAGCACTCCTGAGACCAGGCTAGATTCTGATTCTCCAGTAATCATCACTAGCACAACATCTGGATCTGGTGTGACATCAACTCAAAAACTGGTAACATGCTAAAGTTATCCTGCTCTTTGAAATTTCTCCCTCATTCCCTTTGCTGTGCCTCGTGCTAAACTGCCCTCCTTTCTTTTCCGCTTTTGACACCGTTTGCTATCAGCTGTCAGAGGAATATGCATTATTGTATGCATGGGAGCTTTTTTACTATCTGCTGTGTCATTGCTAGAAAAGATTTCCACAGTAGTGGAAGTACCTTCAGCTGTCACTCAAACATGCCATCAGGAAGCAAAGTTAAACTATGCACGCTGCTTGATTTTTGTCAAATTAGTCTTCCCTTGGGACAGAAGTAATTTGCTTGAAATGCTGTCTCACAGGTGGAAAAAATTGAATAATCCTGGTTGCAGTCAGGTGAAGGCAAATTCAGTCCTGTATAATGTAACGTGATTACCTGCAACATCACATGTTCCATTTAGGCATGTGGCTTATAAAACTGAGCAGAAACACTAGAGCACTGTAAATATTATGTTCAGTATTTTTTCACCAATTAATATTTAATTTATTATAGCCCATGGCAAAAGTAATAACATCTGCACAACAGAAAGCAGGAAGAACAATCACTGCTCGAATCACAGGCCGAGCTGATATGGGACAAAAATCCAGAGCTTCTGGGAGTTTAACAGTGATGGGAGTTACTCCACCCATGAGTTCAGTTGTTGTCGAAAAACATCATCCAGTCACTCAGGTAAATCAGATTATGCTTCTTAAAGTATTTTTATTATAACACATCTGGTAATTGTCTGAAGAAAAACTAGCTCATGAAGAGATATTAGAAAAAGCTCAGACCTGAGACATGTTGAAAACAGTAAACAGTGCTTACTGTCTTGTATGATGAGATGTCATGGTTTAACCCCAGGCAGTAGCCAAGCCCCACACAACCACTCACTCATTCCCCCACCAGAGAGATCAGGGAGAAAATCAGAAGAATGCAAGCTGAAGCACTCTTGGGCTCAGAAAAAGAGTGTTTAATGGAGAAGACAAAGGCTGTGCACACAAGGAAAACAAGCCAAGGAATGAATTCAGTGCTCCCCATGACCAGGCAGGTGTTCAACCATCTCCAGGAGAGCTGGGCCCCACCATGCCCAGCTGACTTGGCTGCTTGGGTAATGGTTACTCGGGAAGACAAACTCCATTACTCCCCCCCTTACTCCTTCATCCCACCACTTTATACACTGAGCTTGGTGCCACATGGTCTGGAATATCCCTTTGGTCATTTTGGGTCACCTGTGTCCCATCTGTCTCCTCCCAAGCTTCCCAAGCACCCTCAGTCTCCTCACCAGTGTGGCAATACCAAAGCAGAAATGGTCCCCGTTTCCTGACATGACTCACAGCTGTGTGGCTTGCTGCACATAGCTTTCAAGAATTTGGGCTCCTATGCAGAAGTTAATATTTAAATTGTATGTTTTTAGGAGTTTAGAGATTCAATGTTGTAATTATTTCATTAAGCACAATTTCTGGTTTCAGATTTTGTGACTAGTGTGACAAGGAAAGTACCTGAACTGCTGTAACAAAAACTGACTTCTGAAAATGTAGTAAATATGACAGACTTAGAGATACATTCTGTGTACCCATTCTGCAAGTAAAAATCTAAGTCAAGTATTTGTCTTGAGTTAATTTGAGAGGGAAGATAATTTAACTTGATTAAAAGCAGAATTACTATTGTTTATTAAACTGGTGGCTAGTTTTATGGGCAGAAAATTAATTCTTGATAAAATTCAAACCTTTTGTTTTCAAAGATCTTTCAGTGACTGCCTCATAGCAAGTACTTCAAAAGGAAAGTTGGCATGATTAAATTTGCACTACAGGGGAGAATTGTGAGCAGTATAGTAAAAAACTAAAACAAACCAACCTTGAAATAAGATTGAGGTGATAAAAGCTCAAGATACTGAGTTAACTGGAAATCCAGCACTTTGTATTCTGAAAATGTGTTACAGATAAGAAAGAGTAAGTTTATTTCCTTTCTGTTAAATGGCCATGTATTTTTTTCCTTCTGAAGTGTATTTCAGTTTGCTGGATTGCAGGTCTTTGTTTTTAAACTACAGCTCACTTAGAGCTATTTTAATGTGGATTTTTTGTGCCATTAAGTGTTTTGATCTATCTGATTACTTTTCAGCAAACCATATCACAAGCCACTGCTGCAAAATATCCTCGAACTGTGCTTCATTCTTCTGGCTCTACCACTGTGAGACCTGCAGGACAAGCTGGGCGAGTGCTTCAGGGCCAAAGCCATACCAGTGTTCAGTCAATAAAAGTTGTTGACTGAGTGACTATGTTTCTCACTGGTAGGGGTTTTTAGTCAAGGTACCTCTTCCCAGTCTTTTCAGATTTGATACAGTAAGGCCTAAAGTACATATCATGTTTTTACCTTTTTCTAAAAAAGGAAGTTTTTTTAAAAGTAGAAGTGCTTTTACAATAAAACTGGAGGGAAAAAAGAACTTGAACTATTGTTCTACCTCCAAACTTTTATTTTTAAGACAAACACTTTTTATTTAAGGAATCTTTTGCACACTTTTAAATAAAGGATACCATGTGATTTTTGTCTGAATCTTGTTTAATCCCAATGATGTTAACATCTATGTTCAAGAGAAAATCAAATTTATTTTTATTACAAATACTTTTAGTTGCTTATGCAAGTAAGCGTACTTGACATGCACCGTAATTACATCCAACCAACAGTGTATTTAAATGAAAAACAGCAGGGTTGCATCATCCACACTGAGGGTCCAGTTTAGGCTAGGTGAGGTATCCAGTCCATCAAATTCTTAAACATTTTCATTTTCCAAGTTTATGTTGCAGAACTTGATGAATATGTAGAGTTCCAAGCATCTGTACTTTAGGTCCCTAATTCCAAAACCTTAGGATTTAATGTTCTTCATCTTTTTGGGATGCAACACAGTGAAAGAAGGTTGCACACAAGAGGGCAGTTTGGAATAGGACTTCAGACTAAGATACAGATGACCTTTTTAGTACAAACAGTAGGGTAGGATTCAGCACAAAATAATGCTAGCTATATTCAAACAGAAAAGGCAATTCAGTTCCTCCATTACATGATAAAACTATTGCTATGTTATACAGAAGATCACAAAGACATTTACATAATTTTTCAGATACTAAATATATTTAGTAATAAAACCTTTAAACATATTCAGCAGGACACTGCCAAGTATTAATTCAAGATATGAACAAGAAATAGGTAAATAATTGCTAGATGTGTTGAGTATTAAATATCAAATGCTTTTTGGGGGTATATATACAGTGTTATGCCGTGATAGAAAGTTCTGCAGCCAACCCCATATGGTGTTTACATGTGACATTTTTGTGTTTCTTCACTACATAGAAAGATTTGTCATAATCATAGCAAGACTTTGTAAAGCCTGAATCCCGAATGAGGCCAGTGCCAGCTTATTTCTGGAAGTGGTAATTGATTTATACACATGATCTTCACTTAGTAGATTCATTTTTTTCATGTAGAAAACATTTCACATCAAATACAAAGTAGCTTAATTTGCAGTTCCAATACAGCATTACTTTATCACTGTTAGGTCACATGTAAAAATTTTAAGTGGTGAGTCTTGCTTGGCAGTTACAAACTGCCAGTTGGCCATTTGATCTCAAATTTTTTACATTTCTATATAGCAAGCATTTGAGAAAAAGGGTAACCATTTCAGAAATGCAAGTTCTAGGGTGGAAAAAGTTCCACAACTTCAAAATAGGTTTTTTGTTTCCCAGAAAGATATTTGAAAGCCACTTTCCATCTGGCATGTAATTCCATCATATATGCCATGCTTTATTGATGAATTCATGAAATTACACATTTCCTGGAGTCCATGTCAATGCCAATTGAAGCTCGGATCTTCTCTGTAAAGTAAGAGAAAACACGTGATTGGTGTGCTCTGCTTTGCACAACATCACACTAACTGAAGGGTGCAGAACAGATGAGAGAAGCAAGGTTTGCACATCTTCCTTTAGAAACCTTAAGTCTGACATAAATTATTTTTCTCAAGTAGCCTCACCCCTCAGGAAGGGCAGTCCCAGAAAAGAAGACAGTGTCCTCCTTCCCTGCCCTAGCCAGGGACCTGAGCAGGGACTTCAGCACGGCACTGCAGTCTCGCTGCACTGTGAAGTGCAATGTATCACCTTACCAGCTAAAGGCTGAAGTCCTGCTTCCACCAGATCTTCATACAGATGTTTAACAGGATTCTGATGAGCCAGCAGTGTACCATGTAACCAGATGAGCAACATTCTGTTTCCATGTTCCTTGTAACTTTTTTTCCCTTGCAATACACAAAGTATTGGTTCAGTATGCTGGAACTAGTGTATTTTGTGCTTTTGCACTTTGAAAGTTCCAAGAGATTTTAAATTTACTCTTAACTGCCTTTCAGATCTAGTAAAAAAAAGAAGACTAAAGCTTACAAAAGCTTTTAACATCCTAAAAAGTTTTTTTTAAGAACCTTGGTTTATTCTAACACTACTCTTAAGACATTAAAAATAGCTAACATCTCATTTTAATACCTAAATCTTAAAATTAATTTTTCCTTTAATTTTTCCCCAAGTTGTGGAAATGTACCCTGAAGTAGTAGTAACAAGTACAATATGTTCTGAAGAAGTACTGTTTTCCCAGCACTTGAGAGGCCTGAAACCAGAAACTCCTGTTTCATGGCAGCTGTGCAGACAGAGCATGAGCAAAATCACTCTGTCACGAGGTTCCCCAGGTCCTCACTTGCAGGATGACCCCCCCGAGACTCTTCTATGATGCTCATGGCTTCTAGTTTTGATCTCCAAAGAAGAAAGTTCTTCGGGCCAAGAGGGAGAGCAGAAGTGTCCTGTACTGCTACAGCACTGCTTCCCAGGAACAAGGGACAAGACTTACACCTCTCCACTACGGGATACTCACATAGTTTAAAAAGCAACTCTGCCTGTGGGGTTTTTTTATCCTATATATTTATGACTGGCCATTCAGATATTGTTACCTGTCCACTGTTCTTCAATAGCTTTAATTTGTTCGTCACTGAACTTCCAGAACACAGCCAGTTTTTTCCATTCATGGGGTTTTAATTGGTTGTATGCTAGATTCCAAAGGGAGGAACGGATTTGCTTCGTTTGTGTACTGTGATCTTGTTTGAAGGACACACTGAAGTCTGACCCATTACCACTATGGGCTAGCTGCGTCTGAAAAAGAATGTAGATGGTAAATTTTGTAACAGAGCTGGGAAACTTTGCTCAATGAGCAAACAGTGTCCTGTTCAGATATTGCTGCTGACCGATGAGTGACTCAATGCCTGTAAAGGAACTGTGTATGGCTCATAGAAACAGAATGGAAACAAAGAGTTCCAGTGTCTGTTGCTATGTGTTACTAAGTTAATTGCAAAATAAGCTACTTTCTCTGGTACTTGATCCACAAAAGCAAAATAACAGTAACTGTTGTGCCAGCACTGCTGTGCTGCTTGGCTCTGTCATGTTTAGAACACCTCTGGGTTTCAGGCATAATTCTTACCGTTTTCTTTTGCTTCTTAAAGCACTAATCTCTCCCTAGGGAGAGGGTAGGCACCATGAGCACCTGCTCAACCTGTCCTGCCTGCCCTGCCAGCTTCACTTGGCTGAAGTGGGGACTTCCAGATCCTTTGCTGGCATTAGTTTTGTCATGGGAAATCCCATTCAACAAAATGTCTAAACACCAATGTGCACATATGTGTTGATCGTGGATCTAGTTTCATTCCTGCATAAGTAAAATCACAGAAACAAAAATCACGTGGATTTTACCCTCCAGATTAAAGGTGATGTTGCTGCTGTATGCATTGCTCCCAAGAAACAGGAGTGAGGGGTTACCTCTTGTTTGGGCACCTTGGCAAAAATCCTGTCAATCAGTGATTTCAGTCGTAGCTAAACTGTGTCCAGGAGCATTCCTAGGTAGGTAAGCTCCAGCTATTTCTGCATTTCATTAGGTTTATGTACTAGTCGTGTTTCAAATCTTCAAAGGGAAAAAATTTCATTACTAATTTGATAGAGGATGGCAAAGCAGATACCAAGCAAAAAAGGAAATGGCAGTAGGCCACATTTTAAAAATGCTAAACATAAAGTCATTTATTTCCAAATTAAATTCAAAAAATACAGCAGGGTTATTTCTTAACCTTACGAGAGACTTACAGAGAAAAAAAGTCACAGTTCAGTAAGCATTGTCATGTATGTTTGATTCCATTCATCTCATCCCATTCCATTCATCCATTGATGCAGACTTTATTTCATGCTTCCTGACAAATGCAAGGTGAACTTTAGGACATTCTACAGGAACAACTTCAAAGTCTCTCTGATTAGATCCTTTACTTGTGATGTTTAATTAAAAAAAAAAAAGCCACAGAAAAAAACCTCAAGCAAACAAAAGAAATCCTTTTGCAACAGCACAGCTTCTCTTTACTGCTAAGTGTGTTTTGAGGCAATGGCAAGATGGAATAGTAACAGCTGCCCTCAAATTCACTTAACTCAACCTGGACACTGATAGGGAAGGGTTGGGTAGAATTGTTAAGTAGAAAAAAGTGATAAACAGAAAAACAGAGAAATGACACTCACACTTCAGTATCATGTGCCCTTCCTCTCAGCTACATGAGACATTTCCTTTTGTAACTAATGTTTTGTCACAAATGATAAGTCAGCTGAATGTAACAAAAAGATAGACTTTAAAATAATGGTTCAAAATACTGCAGTTTCCTGTATGTAACACCACCTGAATAGCTGTATCATATGTAAGTTGTTCCAATGGCTGCATTCTCAGCTTCAGGCAACAGGATAAAAACACTTATGTTTTAATTTCCCAACATCTCTGGTGCTTCTGCAGAAAAGCATCTGCTTAACACTTTTCAGAAAATTCAGTGAACAATGCCAAGAGGTAGAGAACATTATGGGCTTACTGCTGTCAGACTTGTCATGGCTTCTGTGGCAACAGACTACTTCTAGTTCTTTTTTAAGCCAAAAGAAACAACAACCTACCTGACAATTCCAGCTGAACTGGTGCAATCAAATGCACAATACAGTGTTCATGGAGGCGTTTTTTGCAATAATTAATCTAGATTAGTGATTTATCAGCCTTGTAACATTAAGTGTCATGTATTTGGCCACTCAGGGCAGGAGTGGGGTGGTAAAACTGGTAATTCCTGTACCTGCTCTGGAACAGGATCAGTATGCTCATACACTTGGCTAACTCAGCAGGAAGCAGGAGTGAGAAGGAAGTCACAAACTGATATGGCAGTTGCTTTCAGCCCTTTAGAGAAGCCCATCACTATGCAAGTGTACATTTAAGTAACAACTAGAGAAAGAAGGTGAGAAATTCAGATCACCTAAGCCATGTCTTTCACACTTATTGCAAAGTTCTTTTCCATCTCATTGATTTAATTTTATAATTAACACACAAAGAACAGAAGAGGGAGCTCCTGCTGAAGAAGTTGTGCTCCTGCTAGCAAAGGAGTCACAGACATCTTCGCTATTATTTTTCAACCACAGATTTTACTATACCAAAGGATCCAGGAATCAACATGGATCTGTGTTATCCCAGCCATGATGCTGATGGCACAGTTTGGATTTGGCTTAGAATCTCTCTCCCTTTTTGTGTAGAGCACAAGGCAGGAAAATGGTAAGATCTGCTTACAGTTTTACGGCTAGTGAGGAATAAAACCTGGATGGGCTAGAGACTTTCCCATTCCCAATCCTAACTTTAGTTCATCAAGGCCAGTCTTTCTGCCTGCCAAAAGGCACTTCAAAATCAGAATTGGCTTTTCCCTTAGGTATCTTGTGTTTAATGAAAGATCTTCTTACCTGTTTCACGGTAAAATACCTTTCTGCTTTAATGATCATATCTACAATGAGGGCATGATGGCTCCTTGATGCTGTGGCTAGTGCAGTTTTTCCATGCTGAAAGCAGAGACAGTGAATCAGAACATTATCTTGGGTAAGTGTGTAGTCCTATCCCTTTTTTCTGTTTGTTTTTTTTGGGTTTTTTTTTT
>PYHW01009486.1:8152988-8164903 GCA_013186435.1 Turdus rufiventris | reverse complement strand
ACTACAATTTTATGGCTTTTGGGTAGCTACAATCAAAATTCAATGTATTCCCTCAGCTCAGAGGTGGTCAATTTTCTACCACACTAAACTCCCCAGTAAAAAACTGTGGTGAGGTATAGCTGCTTTCAGAAACCTGTACTCAGACTGCAGCATACTTCATACCAGCTTTCACGCTCCAGTGACTGCATCCATGTTCAAACTACCACAATTACAGTCCATTCCCATGCTGTGGTTGAACTGGCATTTCAGATGGATAGCCTGGCAAAGTTAGAAATCTCCAACTTAAAGGGCAAGCCTGTGCTTTGTTTTAGATGGCAAGAAAAGGTGGCACACAGAATGAAAATAAAATTACTTTCTCATTACAGCTGAAAGGTCCACAACTATAGGATCATGCCTCATGGGTATAGAAGGAATCACAGTTATTAAAAGCCATTGCTACAATTCCAGCTGCAGAGGTTTGCTCTGTCTACCTGAACTCATCTCTCCTATTGGCACTTTGATGTACAGACATGACACTGGCTCTAAAGGGATTTCTCTGCAATTGTCTGTTTTCAGCAGATCAGCACTGAGTGCAACTGCCCTGGATTTAAATATTCAGGGTGTTGTCTACTTAACAAGTGCTAGGCATTTCTAGAAAATTAGATCTAAAAAAAGACAATCCCTTAATTAGGAGGTTCATTAATTAAATTATAAGGTATTTCAACACTCCAGATAGTATAAAGTTCCCTAATATACACCTTTTGAGTTCTAGCTTCTGGCTCTGCTCAAGATCATTCTAATTAATCTGTTTGTAGAAGAGCATCACATTGGAAGCAAAGGAACATACATTTCATTAAATCCTTTAGGCATAGGCATGTTTTGTAAGAGTCCAGAGACCATAAGAGCTCCTTGGGCTCACCTCAGGAGAGGTGCTCTGCATTTCACAGAGGGAGAAAGGCAGTGGATAAGGGGGGTATTTCTGTACCCCTTTGCTGGTGCAGACACTGCTGGAATCCTGCTTGCACATGTAGCACAGCAGTCTTGCACATGGGGAGCTCTCTGCATGCTATCACTCACAACCAAAAGACTGTTTTATCTGCATATGAGATGAAGGAAGAGCTCCCCAGAGTGCATTTCCTGACCTCTGACAGGAGCAGACGCATGGCATTTTCTGGTGCCAGGGCAGGGAGGCCAGAAAAATACTGTGCAATCAGTATTCTTCCTATCTACTATTCAGCAAGGACAGTAACATTTTTGGCATCTGAGCACCAATTCAGTTCAAAGGGCACTGTACTTGCGTATGTTCCCAGAAGTGGCATGGTATCAGGGGTCATCCAGGAAACAGGCATGGAAAAAGTTACTCCAAGAAATAAAACCAATGCAGAAAGGTGACTTGTACCAGAACTTGTACTGGCTCAGAGCCAAATTTTCATCACAAGTCCTGAGCTCTGTAAGTATTGCCATAATACCAAGGCACTACCTCACCCAAAGACTTGCAGGTGCTTAAGGTCATAGGCATTAAATACAATAATTTCCCAACCATAAGGTGCACCGGATTATAAGGCGCACCCCTGGGAGTCGGCAAATTTTGCAACTTTGTAGATCAGATAAGGCGCACCAGACTGTAAGGTGTGGTTGCTGGCCAAGGCCCCGCCTCAACCCGGCAGCCATGGGCCCCTGGACCTGCCTGTATCCACCACTCCATGCAGCATCCCCGGGGCCCCGCTATTCCGGGAGTTCCCTGGCGCTCCGGGTGCCCCAATTCTGGTGGGCTCACCCCGTGCTGCCGCTACCCCAGTTCTGACAGCTTTCCCCCCGCTGCACGGCGGCCGCCCCAGTGCTGGCGGGCCCTCCCCACGCAATGGCCGCCCTGATGCCAGCGGGCCCGCCCCACGGGGCCCCTCTCCCCTCACATCCCGGTGCTGCTGTGGGGCCACTCCCCACTCACAGCCCGGCACAGCTGCGGGGCCACTCCCCCTCTCAGCCCAGCACAGTCCCATGGGGCCCCTCTCCCCTCACAGCCAGGCACAGCCCTGCGGGGCCCCTCTCCCCTCACAGCCAGGCACAGCCCCGTGGGGCCACTCCCTCCTCACAGCCCGGCAGAGCCCCACTGCTGTTCCCCCCTCACAGCCCGGCCCTGCTGCGGGGCCACTCCCCCTCATGGCTTGCACTTCCAGATTGGCAAATTTTGCCACTTTGTCCATCAGATAAGGCGCACTGAACTATAAGGCGCACTTCTGGGTTCGGGGGAAAATTTTAGTCAAAAGGGTGCGCCTTATAGTCGTGCAATTACTGGGGTTTTTTTTTGTCTGTCTTTGGAATACAAATAGGTTGAAAAAATTTCCCAGTGGCTGAAGTGCTGTTTAAAGAGGACAAGATTTCATTCTGGGTTGATTTCAATGAGAACTGCAGCCCTTTGGCAAGTGTAGATGATTCTAAATGGAAAGGCTTAACCACAATACAGCATCTTACTTCAGCATCCCAAAACATACCAACCATGCAACCCACACTCAGAGCCCCAGGCCTCATATCAGGCTAGGGCAAAACATGACAATCCTAATGCATAAAGCTTCTCATCAGGAGAGTTTTGTGCAGTAAAGTTACTTTTTAAAGAGTGAGGTTTTGCACATAATAAACATCAAATCCATCAACTCAGTTATACAGAATATCAAGAAAAGTTGCAGCGGTGTAAAAGGGTATACTTAATCTTGCAGTAATTCAGCAAAATTTGCAAACACTGGGTTTGGTAATCTGTCCTTTCAGTAGCACTTCCCCAGCAACTCTGCTTTGGTACTTTTTCCAGCCATTGCTATTTTTGTTTCTATCTTTCCAGGCAGAATATCACCTCAGGGTTGTATCCACCTGAATGGATCTGGAATGTCACCATGATTCTCAGATGACCTGAAGTGCTAAAGAGCAAACTGTCCATCACTGCACCTGGTGAAGCTGCATGTTTCCTGGCAATGAGCCTGGCTGCAGGTGCAGAGTAGAAGCAGCCTCAGGCCATTTTCCCCTCTGCAAGTCTAGACCTTTTTTTCCATGAAAGGTCTCTGGAAGCAGTGTTTATCCTTCAAACGACAGAGCTTGGGGGTTTTACAGCTGTTTATCAAAAGCATTTCAGATCTCTTCAAGCTGCAGGTATAGCAATATTAAAGGAACATTTGTAGTTAGCTTTATTTAGCAAACAAAACCAGCAACATGTGCTTTATGCACGCCTGTAAGGAAGATTATAAAACAAAAAATCATTTAATTCTTACACGTGTAAGGAATGCAATTTACCTTATCTGTAGTCTTGAGATTGCAGCCTGACTTCAGCAGCATTTCCACCAACTCCACATTGCCAAGATCAGCTGCCAGATGTAGAGGGGTTTCCTGCCTCTTCAATTAAAGACACCAAATGAATGCATTAAGTCAAACTTACTCCTAGAAGCAGCATGCTCACAGGCTGAATCTAAAATAGATTCACAAGAGGCAGCCTTGGTGAGAAAATACTGAACAGAGGGAAATCATTTAACTTTTGAATGATCTGCCAGTTTTGCTTCAGGCAGACAAGAACAGCATACGGGATCTCTGCAGGAAAACCAGGCAGAAGTTCCAGCTGGCTCAGGAAAGAGTTACTGTTATGACCCTCTAATGTACTGTAAACTAACAAGCTTGCTCTCTCTTCCCTCTTAAAGCAAGATGCTTTGGACAGAGGTCTTCATGTGCCTGGCAACCCACAACCACATCATCTTCTCAAGTAACCTTTACCCTGCAGGAATTTATGCCAAGACAACTGGATATCCACAGATTTCAGCACTACATTGTACCACATGCATAGCAGAGCTTTTTAGTCATCCCTGCCACAAAGTGATGATACCTTGCAGAAGTCTACCTGCTCCATAATGGGTTCAGTGAACCTGAAACAACACATATACAAAAAAAAACCCCAAAACTAAACCATTAAACCGGGCCAAACCATTAACAAGAAATACAGCTAAAATGGCATTCAGCTTCAAGTAAATCTAAGTCTGAAAGGAGCGTTGTGTAATCTCTACATAGCTACATATACCCAAATAAGTATTTATTTTTTCTTTTACAGAAATTACAGTAAGAAAATTCAGACATCTGTGCATAAAATGCAGCAGCAAATAATGGAGTAATTGCAGAAGCCCTGCATATATGGGAATGTTCCTTAGTATGTTTCTTGGGACACCTTATCCTTTTAAGTTGAATGTTTTGTGCCCGTGCTTCTCTGATGTTGCAAATTTACATTCTGTAAGTCTGGTTAGAGACCTTCTTTGGCCTTCAGATCTTAATTAAAGGTTTGCACACTAAGAAACACCAGGCTCAGGGTTCCACATTAAAATTCTCATCAGTTAATTCTACAGTTTACACTATGATCACACAATCTCATGTATTTACCTTACTTTTTCATTCCCATAATTTTTTATTATTTTTAATTCATACACACTATTCTTCTACCTGCAGAAATTTAAGGATACATAAGTACCTACTGTAGGCAACTTCAGGCAAGCTAGAGACAAAGTGCAAAATATTTCTAAAAGATATGTTGAAGAAATTTACAGAAATCTCTATTTTATGTGACCAGAAACTCTTGTCATTATACTTAAGTCCTACCACAAATTACAGCCTCTGTTTTCCACAAAAATGAGTATAAATTCATCTCTAGCAATAAAATGAACAATGGGAAGTGGTGAGCCACAGATTTCTCAAAGACTTATCCTTCTTGCTATCACGGGGAGCACCTCTACATGTCATGAGGGAGACCAGGCTGCATTTCCCCAGCAGGGAGCCACAGTGCCCTGAATGGGACTCAACAGGCCTGCTGGGACAGTCCTTCCACAGCTGAGATGTAGGGCTGATGGGGAGGGGGAAGAGAGATTCTCCTTGCAGTGCCGCAGATGGCAGACCAGTCTGTATATGGTTGGACCACTGGAGTCTGTCGTGGTCAGGGGCTCCTGTATGTGAGCTCTGTACAATATTATGCCATATGGACCACGAGCAATGGATGTCACTGAAGTTTTTGGAGGCCTAGTTGTTGGCCAGGTCACTGTAGTCCACCTCTACCACAACTCCCTCAGATACTGGATACCTTCTGTGGTAGTTTACTTGCCTTGTTGGTTTGCAGTATCTTCTTTGTGGATACACTTTGCATTCATACTCAGTAACAGCCATCTCCAGAGACTTATGAGTGGCTGCTTCTGTTGTGATCCCTTTGTCAATCCCTTAGTCCCCAGAGGTGGATCCCAGCAGCTGGGCTCCCCTACCTTCCCAACGCTGGAGCAGTCAGCTAGCAGTGTTTGCCTTGGTGATGGATGAATAGTTGCTGCTTACCAAAGAGGCCATCCAGAGATTGGCACCAGGTAGTTTTGCCTTTGTTGTCAATCTTATCTTTTCTCTTTCCTGTCATGCTACAGGACAGGCTGTCTCTTTTGAGTCTTCCCCCTTTTCCCCCTCAGCAGGAGCTGTTTCTCTTTATAACCAAATCAACATCTACTTCCATCATCTCTCCTTGAGTTCAGGCACAATTATTATATTGAGGACTGGGTCTCTGGTTAAACAAAGGTGTGACACCTCCAACTAAGGGAGTTTTCAGTTTCAATATGGTGGCTTCAGAGCTTCTCAGTGTTCATTTGTGTGCTCCTTCATCAGGAAACCCTTGTTCTCTTTTGAGGGCACTGGATGGCAGCTCGGTAGGCAAAAGCCAGACCCTACACAGCATTGGAAATCCCTGTGTTTCATCAGGGCAGGCAAGGCTCCCCTCCTGCAGATGGTGTATTAATTACTTGGGACTATGTTCCTGCTAAGGCATGAAATCCCAAACCATCGGAGGCAGTAAGAGCCTCAGGCACTTGTGTATCCAATTCCTTCCACACATGATGCCACCTGAGAACTGACTGCCTCTAGAAATCCCTCTGTGGCATTCCCAATTAGTTGTTAATTACTCACAATAACCAAAGCCATGCTCACAACACACAGTATGGACATATGATTATGAAAGGATATTCAAAGAGCTAAGTAGTGTTACCAGAAGGTGAGAGAGACCTGTCCTGGGGGAGAAGAAGGGGCAAATGCCATTCATTCCATGCATTCAACAAAGCATCTCTCCAAGGAGGGAAAGGAAAAGGTATAATTGTTGATTTTCTCCATGAGATGGTCACCTGAGTACACAGAGTGGCATTTTAAGAGGCAAAAACACCAGATCAGGCATAAACCAGTCCTTTTATCATCGCTCTACCGGGAAAAGCAATACAAAATGATACACAACATAGCAAAAGCAGAAATGGAAATCAACAATTATAGGAGGTTTTGTACAGCAAAAAAGGGATCAAGCATGACAGCACCAAAGTAAGTGTGGCACATGTCAGTGGACATGATCTACAGGGGACTGATCTGATCTACAGCAAACTGGCCACCAACTAGCCAGGCCTCCAAAGACCAGTGACACCAAGCAGGGTGAAAGAATCCTGGTTAAGGCAAGGAAGACAGCTGTAGCTGCCTGTGGAAGGACTCAAACATCCCTTCAGTTAACAGCTGAGCACACTCACTGATTGCATCACAGAGACCTATGACCTTGTCATTCGCTGTTGCTGTGCCGCTCAGCTCTGTCTCCTCCCAGCTTCCTGAACACCCCAGTCAATAAACATGGGGGCATAGAGCATGAAACAGAGAAGGCCTTGATGCTGTGCAAGGATTGTTCAGTAACAGCTTTAACAGTGTTGTCTTACCAGCACTGTTTTGGTTACAGATCTAAAACTGCACGTGATGGGTTGCTTTAAGGAAAAATTAACAATTAACTTCCTTTCAGCCAAATGACATTCTGCACTGGACTTCCCTCTGAAGCCAATACCAATGAGACATTTCTGTCATTTATTACACGTGAACCATAACACTTGAACAACACATTATCCAATAATTTTCTGAGTATGCAGTATTGTGCTATCCTTTTCTTGCTCAAACAAAATTAGCACAGTGACTAATACATAAGTATACACACTTATATATAGAAAAGATTAAAAAGATTAGGAGGAACTGCCTCTTCCTTCCTTTAGGTTTTTTTTGGGGTTTTTTTGTTTTTGGGTTTTTGGGTTTTAAGTAAAGGAAAATTCAAGCAAAACCCACAGAATCTCCCTTGTACCAATAAAGGGTAAAATCCCACTTTTCTTACGTGATTTAAGGAGTTTATGTCGTGATTGGCATCCAAAAGGCTTTTTGCTACTGGTAGATTATTACTGATAATGGCTAAATGGAGAGGAGAATTCTTCTGCTGTGGAGGGAAAATAACAGATTGTTATACTTGGGTATATTATTATAAGCTCATGCAAACAAGAAAGAGGTGCTTATTGAAGCTCACCTCTTGCAAAGGTGACATGCTCTAGCAGAATTCAAGACTGCAGAAAACACACCTGGATGTGTGGAGTTACACCAGAGGTGGTAGCCTGCTCCTGCAACACCCACAGAAGCAGGTAAACAAATACAGTAGAGGAAATGCTGAGTGCATGGGGTGTGCATCAGTGTGCCACAACTTAGGAGTGCAGTAGGCACTCCTCTTAAGTGTTCCTACCTGAGATTTGCTGCTATCCTGACAACAGAGAGATTAGGGTAATGTTCCTGCTCCCTGAGAAAAGTGGCTTTGCCCTTTGTTAAATAGCCTGGAGACAGACTCATTCTGTATTCGGTAAACTGATGTCAAAATCCACTGTCCAGGAACAAACCCTTGTCACATGTTAGTGCTGGAAATGTTCTTCATACCAAAGGGACTTGCTGTCATATTTATAAAATATGACAAATTACACTTAGTAAGACAGAGGTTTTATTTGAGTGAGTATTTGTTAATACACCCAGGGCACAGATGCAATACCAGTTAAAATCCACACTATGTTGGTAAGATCAGTTTGTATGTTGAACCTGTGACTGACAAGTTTCTTGTGAAATACAGCTAAAGAACAGCTCCATACCAGTACCATTCATGGTGCCAGGTACCAGTTCAGTGTCTTTATAAAAGAACAGCCATTTCTTCAGGGCTACAGAAAAATAAAGCAAACTCTTATGCAACATTGTGATGGAAACATTTGCAAAATATAAGTTACAATTTTTTTAGTTGCTTCTGCTACAGAAAGCTAATGAGAGCAAGCAGCACAACAACTGCCTGACCTTTAAATCATTTCAAGTACATCATAAATTGTTATTCCTTGATAGGTTTCTGCAAGAGGCCAGTGATCATGGCAATAAGTCATGAGGTCCAGATTCTACTTTCATCCTGCACTGTAGAAGTGGAAAATAATTTCCTGTTCATAGAAAATCTGAAATATGTGTAATATCTAAATGGAGAAAGAATTTGAATAATATAAATACCTCTTTCTTTTTAAATTGAAAAGAATGTTGGCATGCAGATTTTGAAGGCACCAAGGGTGCATTTACCTGCAGAGAGTGAAAGCACTGAAGTGTTTATCTACATTTTAGTTCTCTTTAGTCAAAATCATGTTGACTCTTAGTCCATAGCATTACTACTGCTAAGTTCAAAGGCCTGGCCCTTGTCTTAGCCTGACCTTGTCTACCCTGCACTGCACCAGCCTGCTCAGGCACTCACTGGGTTGGCAACAGGACCTTGTCTCTATTGGTGTGCATCTAGAAATTAAATGTGTAGGAAAAAATTAAAGGAGCTACTCTATCTCATTCAGCTGTCTGAATTCCCATGGAAAGACAGGACAGGCTGAGCAGCAGCAGAAGAGTTATTATGATAAACACTCACCTCAGGTTTAGCAACCAGGTCAATATTCTTATCAATAAGAAAAGTAACCAAGGATAGATGTCCATTCTGAATTGCAACCTGCAAAGCACCACTATTGTTCTGAAAGAGATTTAATAGACAGTAAAACTTACATTTTTATAGCGGAAAAAACAGCATTAGAGAGAGGTATAAATATAGGATAATCTTGCATTTAAATTTGTCTTAGTATCCCCTCCACCAATAAAACATTTTGACAACATGATACAAAATGACACAGATCAGCAGTTAGCATGTTTTTGTCAACAGTGAAGGAAATGCCCATTTTTACTGTATCACAACAAACATACTGAAGAACACCATTATCCTATAGGCCCATCCAGCTTCCCTTAAAATACAGATCACCATCATCACCTATACTGTGCTATGGACAACAACAATGCTAAGACGTCTCCTATGCTGTTAGTTAGTCTGTTAGACTTAACAAGCAAGTACAGTCACTTTAACCAGTAAATCCATAGAATAGTTAATAAATGAACAGGAAAATAAATATAAATAAATTAATAGAAAATAATTTTTTATATTATTTTTTACACAGTAATTCTGCTTAAACAAGCAAGCTCTCATTCTGCTGGAGTCATAAACTTCTTGCAGGAGGCTAGTCAAGGCCACTCAGCAGATATGAGTTGGACTGCAGTTCAGGAATTAGATGTAGAGAACAAGTTTGTCATCAGATCAGTCATATACACTGTCAAAAATGAGGATTTTCAATTATCCTAGCTGGTTACATTTTCTAGTCATATGTTGTACTAGTGGGCATACAGGAAAGAAAAAGCTCCACCACAGTACTCCATCAAAGAAAGGTAATACTATTTTTCTTCTAAATTGGTTTTATTCTATTAGTACTCTCTACATTCCCCATTCTACTTTTTCTCCTGTTTCATAGGATAAAGCAGAGCAAATATGCTTTATTAGTAAGGTCCTTTCCACAGTCTAGTACATCCCAGTAGGAGGGATACTGTGTACATACCTGAGTTGAAACATTGATGTCACTCCCTGCCTCCAGTAAGAGTTCAGCACATTTTTCATGACCTCCTTCAACAGCCAAGTAAAATGGAGTTTCTCCGTTCTAGACCAAGAGACAAAATGTCTGTTCCAATTTAAGATGTGTGACTAAAATACTGAGACACAAAACACCTATGGTAGGCTCCATAAGGATCATTCAACTCTTGAGTGACATGGCTACTCACCAGCAATTAAGTGACAGATGATGTTTATCTGGACAGATGTATAGCAAGGTTTACAACATAGAAAACTATTTCGTTAGTATTAATCATGCTCTTTTTGGTGGGCAGCAATTGTTGCCATTCAATACCAGGCAACACCACTAGTATGCTAATACATAGTTTTTCACAATTCTGTTGAGTTCAATGCCATGGATTTCTGACAAATTCACAACTCCACATGCTAGTTATAAGAAAAAATTTAGCAGAAATAATCCTGTTTCATACTTATTTAAAATCTTTTCACACTGAAGGAGTCTCCATAGCAAGTCTATAAAATCGGATGCATCAGATACTCAATGACCTAATTCCTGCTTCTCATCTAAAGTACACAAAGGTTTAATAGCAATTACTCTGTTGTTTCAACAATCACAAAGGAATCAATAAAGCATAATTTTTCTTTGCTTAAAATCCTGATATTATTCTGGTAAACTTAATAAATTTTAATACATTGCTCATGCTATTGGAAGAGAGATCTGTTCATACCGAGATCACAACATCTCCAGCTGTATGGGAAGGTCACACCATTAGCCATGCCAAGACAGGGACACAAGCAGCACAAGTTTTGTGTGTGCAGAAGCAACATTCTTAGATGAGCCCTGGAAATATGAGGGCTCCGCATTTCAAAGAGGTTCATGTGCCTCACAACAGGCACAACTGAATAGCAGACAAGTTGGATAAGAGGGAACTTCTTCATCAGTCTGCCACTGATAAAAGAAGAGGAGGGCCTTGAGTAGGAGTTACTAATTTTGCCCACTGGCCCAGCATCAGCCACATGGCACATTTCCAAAGCAGGCATGCCAGCCCACAACAAAGGAAATTACCTTGCCCAGGTTGCTCCAGCTGCCCTATAGAAGAAACAGAAGAGACACAAACCCTTTGCAAACCAAGAATACTGAGATGAGCAGTTAGTGTGCATTTCCTTCCTCCACTCCTTGTTTAAGCCTTAAACTGAAGCTCAAGAGTGCATTACCTCAGGGATACAACCTTCCCAGCTAATACACAGTTGATGAATAAGCTAGCTGAGCTCACCAACACTAACCCAGGAAAGCAAATTGGGTAGGCAGCATCTGCAGCGAGTTTTGTGCCACTGAGTGCAGATCAACAAGGTAAAAATCTGAGACCCCCTTTGCTGAGGTGCCTGTGATGGTATGTACTTGGTATGCAAATTGAACTGGCTCAATGAATAGTCTGAAAACCACCTGAAGTGGTAAAAAGCAAGATATTAAAAGGAATGGGATCACATGCTGTCTCGGGTTGCAACACAGGATGTGATCCAAAGTATCTATTCTTATCACCATCTGATGAGACCAGGTGGGGCAGTGATCCTTATCTCCATGGGACATACTCTGCTAATGGGCCATCCATTGAAACCAGGTGAGGCATTGTTCTTTACCTTTTCACAACCAGTCCTTCCTTCAGGGAGTTATCTTCTGCTAATGGCCCATTGAGTCCCACTGTGTGACTGATAAAATTACTGCATCCCACTGGGAGTTGCTCCAGACATGGGGAAGAGCCAAACCTTTCTTACCAAGATGAAAACAGAGGTTTTGGGACACTAAAGCAGCATTTTTTCCACTGGACTCCAGAGGAAAACCGGATTTCTCCACACCATCACTAAACCTTCGGAGCAAAACTGCGCCTTCTACTAGAGCACTGCTTCAACTGAACCACATCTGTCACTGCAAGAGGACTGCAGCCATCATTTAATGGGACTGCTACCAACACCCTGCCTGACGGGGTGTCAGGTTGTGTTCTGACTTTGTCAATGTTTATGGTTTGTTCTTTGTAGTACTGTATTTCTATTTTAATTTTCTTAGTAAAGAACTGTTACTCCTAATTCCCATATCTTTACCTGAGAGCCCCTTGATTTCAAAATTATAATAATTTGGAGGGAGGGGGTTTACATTCTCCATTTCAAA
>PYHW01009486.1:8138925-8152938 GCA_013186435.1 Turdus rufiventris | reverse complement strand
ATTTGGAGGGAGGGGGTTTACATTCTCCATTTCAAAGAGAGGCTCCTGCCTTTCTCAGCAGACACCTGTCCTCCAAACTAGGACACATGGCTAAAAATGCTGCATGACAGAAAGCAAGGGACCTTCCTCTGTTCTCTTCTGCCAGTAGTTAAGCAAGGGCTTGCCAAATGCAGAGGAGGATGTATGTAAAAGGATAGAGGACAGAAGAAGACACTGAAGGAGTTACTGGAGGTTAACTTATTAGACAAGGAACAAAGAAACAGGGTGTTTCCTTCTTCAAAAAAAAGTTAAAGTTATTAGGAAACCAGCAGACTAATGAAGTCTCCTCAGTACCACATCCCTTCCTTTGAAATTTAATTTATTAGAAAATTTTTCAAACCTCTAACTTTATTTCTTTCAATAGTTTAGTATACTTACCTGATTGAGGTCATTTATGTCTTCCCACTGTTCAAGCAGAATTTCTACAACTCCACTGTGACCATTTTTGGCTGCTAAATGCAATGCTGTGTTTCCCTCCTTGAAATTAAAATATTACATTTATAATAATTATAATATATACATTTTAAAATACTTTTTAAAACCCAGAATAAAGACATTAACTAAAACCAAAACAAAGCCTTTGGTCTTTTACATACAAGTCTCTCTTACATACAAGGAGAGGGAGGCAGCAATACACAGCATATGCCAAGATTCAGTCTAATGCTGCTGATCTGGTAGGTTCACTGAAAACTTCAGCATATACCAGCAAAAAGATCTGAAATTCTAGCTCCTAACAAATTAATCAAAAGAAAACTTCAGGCACTGGTTCCCACAAGGGTGGGTACTACACTGAGCCCCTAAGATCACTGATTTAAAGAGTAAAAAAGCCTAGGTCTGTGTATAGAAAGTTGCCATGGCTTTGATAGCAGCATTACAATCTTTGATCTCTACCATGGTCAGTGCAATTTCTTTTCAGGAAATTAAGAAACACAAATCAGAAACAAAACCAAAACCAAAAAAACAAACCAAGCAAATAAAAGCAAAGAATAACTTCAGGCAGAGCAGCAAGTTTTGAACTAAAAGAAAATGCAAGCATACAAAATAGTATAAAAATGGCTAAAAAATTAGAAGAATTCTAACTCTCAGAAAAATGAGAGTCCTGAGCAGTTTTTAACTTACAGCATTGAGTGGGAAGCTGTGGGAATCCTTTTAACCATTGATGGCTACAGTGTGATTTTGTTTGGTAACCCAGGAAATTAGTTTCTTTCCTGGCATCTTACCTAATTTTGCAGGACCACAGCTTTTACCTCCTGGTGTTGCTGACATCTTTAACCTGCTAGATGTCTGGGACACTATCTTTCAACCTCTGCTGATAAACTGCTTAGCACAGCAGAGCTCTGGGTGGCATTGCAGGTTTTAAACTATTACCAGAATTCCAAAAAGACCAACATCACTTCTGAATACTTACTCATGTGGTTCTGTAAATGCAGTATCTGACAATTTCACAATTTTTAATGTATTTGTCCTTGCAAAGCCTCAGATGCACAGAAATATTAACTTGCTCATTACAGAAATAATCAAGTAAGGAAAAATAAATTTAAGAGCAGACTTGGATACCTCAAAATATAGTGTGAAAGCAAACTCAATCAGATTGAAGTGTTAAGGTACTGCTGAAAAATAATTTATAGGAGTTTATTTGCATCCTGAAACTTTTAAACACCTTTGAAAAATTGGTCACATGGTGACACACAGACAAACAGTGAAACACTGGGAAATACGATCTCCCAGAACAGAGACTGGCACCATCATCAACAAGCTTCCCCCCTTCTCTCAAATGAAATCACATGCTAGTCTTGCTTTGCAAAAATTATGAATGTGTATGGAAAAGTCTCCTGGCAATCATTCTACTGCTTTCCCTTTATCACTAAAAAATTATCATCCTTTATGTTTGTTGGTTCCATATACCACTGTAACATCTGTGCAGCGTACTCAGATATTAGATTGCATCATAAACACAGTGAAACAAAATAATCTTTCATAAGCACACTTGTAGTTGTACTTTTGTGGAAAATAAACATTTACCTCATCTTTTTCAGACGTAAATAGCTTCAGAGAAATCAATTTTTTTATCATGTCAATATGGCCTTTTTCAGAGGCCAGAAGAAATGGCTTTTTACCCTTCTAGAAAAAAAATTATGGATAGAAATATAGTATTACGGGAAGTAGAAATACTTTACTTCTAGTTACTAGATATATGGCATGCATATGTATATGTGTACCCTACATTAAAATTTATATATCATATGACTAAGGAGATTAACACAATAGTAGACACATAAAAGAGCAGTAACTAAAAAACATGCTTAGTGTATATAAACAGATTGTACATCTCACATATCCTGAATAAAATATATAAACACTGTTTAGAAATGGTAAAAAAGTGGAAAAGACACTCAAAATCCTTTAATCCTATTTTTTCTCAGTATGAAAATATTTATTAAAAGAACTGTGCCATTAAAAGTCTGAGGATGCTCAGAAACAGGCAGCAAAGAAATTGCAAGATCTATTTCTGTAGTTTAATTTGCTTGATCCAAATTCGGAAACAGAGACCAGAACTGGCATATCTCAGACTCATCCAGGAGGCCTGAATTTAGCACTGTACATTGTAGGCGGTTTTGGTGGTATTGAAACTAACAAAAACTTTTCAAACCATTTACAAACTTGGCTGCAGAAAGTTATCTAGACACAAAACTATACCACTGTTCAGACAGATAGGCATGTAACCAGCTAGGTAAAATGGCTTCCTATCATACCTCATAGTGCCTATAGGAAAAAAATGCACACACCTAGCACAGAATTATGATGCAACCTCAACAGATGGTTGAGAAGGTGCTTCCTCACCTTTCCTTTCCCAAGTTCTAAAACTTCAAAGGTATATTCTGTTAAATTAACTCTGTTTAGTCAGACTTGTCATTTGTAAAAAGGATTCAGAATTTTGCACACATAGGTCAATAAAATTCAAGAAACTCAGAAAAAAAATTACGGGAGATTTGTTCTTTAGGTGTGAGATCATACAAAAATAAGTTTTCCTCATGTGAAGATAAAATATCTGACTTAGCTACATAGCATTTCAAAACAAGATCCCAACACTATGGAAATTAAAAATAAAAACACAGAAAATCTGCTGAGGATGAGGCACTCTTGGAGAATCAGTGCACCTCTGTAGGATGGCTGCACATAGTTCTATGCTCTATTTTGATGAAACATGGCCATGTTGGTCATAACTGGCAGGTTTTGGTAAGGACAGGGGTCTGTGAAGATGAGCTGCATGGGAAATATCAGAAGCTGCCCTGTGCTGGTCACAGACATTTCCAGCTGGTTCCACAGTGGACCAAACTGTCCTACGGTCCCACAATGTGCTAACACTTAACCCAGTCTAGAACCAAATGATGCTTCTGTAAAAATGTATTTAGAATGGCTGGGCACTGCTGTGGGGAAGATGCACAAGGGGAGATACAGGAGGAGACACAAGAAGATGCACGGGAGGAGACACAGGGGAAGGTACACCCACAGGGTGACTGCAGCCCATGCAAGAAGCTTTCTGGAGCAGAGGAAAATAGTAAGAAGCAAAGAGCAGAAAAAGAGGAATCCACTGGGGACTGAACCCAACCTCCTCTGCCTCCCATTGCTTTACCATGACTGAGCATCACAAGCAGCAAAAGCAAGGACAGCAGAGGGTGTCTGCAGTCCAACTGAAATGGGCAAAGACAGAGGAAAGGTGCTGCCACTAAACGCTTCTTTGACTGTTTATTTTATCTGTTTCTCAATATACAAGTGAGTAATTAAAAGTATATGTAACTGTCAATAAATTAAAATTCATTGAAATTCCCCAAGATTGTTTCCCCTAAAACAAAAGCCTCATGACATCAAATAAGTAAAAAGAAATGCACTGTACCCCATCAGGTTTGTTCAAGTCATTCAGATGAAGATCTTGCAGGAAATAATCAACTATTTTAATGCTGTTGCTCTGAGCTGCAAAATGTAATACATTCATTCCTTCCTGGAAAATGGTAAATCATTGTATCGTCTGTAAGAATGTTTGATTTTTTTTCCATCATAAATATGTTTAGGGTTGGTAAAAACTTGTCATCAACAAACCTCGTTCTTAGCCTTTTGATCAGCACCTGCTTTAACTAATTTTCGCATTACATCCAGATTTCCAGTCCAAGCTGCAAGATGAATCACTGTCAGGCCATGCTTCAAATAAAATGACAAAGGCAGAAATTACCACCAAAATACCTCAGTCGAAATTTCTTTAATTTTTTTAATTGATTCAGTATATTAGTAGGTTCCAATCTGCAGGCTTTTAGAAAAGCAATATGAACACTTCACAGTGTGGATAGGATTCATTTCACTTAAATTAAGCTAAATGCAATAAGACTTAGAGTAAAAGTAAGATAAATGTTTGATCTCTTCTTGACAGAAGATCTGGCATCTCTAGAGAACGACTCATCCCATTTTAAAACAGAGGGATTAAATACTACCTGGAAACTATTTTTTCTCTCCAGAAACCATGCAGATAGCAGATAGTCCTGTGTGCAGTGGATGACATTCCAAGTGATAATATGCAATGACTATATTTCCGTGAGTCATCATTATTTTCTATTTAGGCCTCTTTCTAGTGTTCTCAAATTCTCTAAAAACCTTTTCTCTTATAGGAGAAAAATAAGCCTATTTTTAACATCTTAAAAACAACAGGTGCTGGTGCAACTTTGCCTTGAGTGCTGGGGGCAGTTTTGGCTGCAACAATACAAGGATATAAAGTTACCAGAGAGTGTCCAAAGAAGGAACACAAAAATGGTGAAGGACCTTGAGGGGAAACCATATGAAAAGAAGCAACTGAGTCACTTGTTCTGTTCAGCCCAGAGGACACACAGGAGAGACCTCACTGCAGTAGCAACTTCCTTGTGAGGGGAAGGGGAGGGGCAGGCACCGACCTGGTAGGACCAGAGGGAATGGCATGCAATATGTAAGAGGAGGTTTAGGTGGATATTAGGACACCTTCTCATATACCATGTGCTACACTTCTAATCATTCTAGAGGCTCTGCATAGGACTCACTTCACTTTATCAGTCTTTCCTGTATTTGCAGAAATTTGCAGTGGAAAACAGTGGAGGGCAATATGGAATATGTACCTGGTATGCAGGCAATAAAATAAATCTGGGCTTCAACAAAATTTGTGCCTGTGGCCTAAAAGTCTGCCCCAAAAAAACTACCAAGCCATGAACAGCTGGAGGCCAGTTGCAAGCAATGCCCACTAGGCATCCATCCTGGGAATGCTATTTAGCATCTGCATTAATGATCTGAATGATGAGCAGAATGCACCTGCAGCAAACTTACAGATGATATTAAACTGGGAGGAATGGCTGATACACCATATTGGTGTGATGCCGTCCAAGGAAACCTTGACAGGCTGGAGAAACAGCCTGGCAAGGACATCATGAAATTCAGCAGGGAGAAATGCAAAACCCTGCCCCTGCGGAGGAGCAAACCCAGGCAGCAATACTGGCTGGGGACAATGGGCTGGAAAGCAGTTTGGTAGAGGAAGTCCTGGGGCTCCTGATGCACACTAAGTTGAACATGAGCCAACAGTGTGCTCTTGCAGCACAAAAGGCAAATAATATCCTTGGCTGTTTTAGGTAAACACTGTGACCTGGCCAAGGGAGGTGCCTTGTGCTCACTCAGGTATTCAAGTTATCCAATACTTTGGGCAATGTGTTTTTCCTCTAAAAATTCTTTGTTCATATAAATATATGCAGTTCTAAGACAAATTGGATTTTTTACTGCAAGCTCTTAATTTTGCACAACTGGGAGCACGACAAAGATATCTACTTTTACTGTTCCTCTAAGGTGTTCCTATACATGTGAATCAAAACAGTTAAGCCAGCTTACCTGATCTGCCATGTCAAGTCTAGCTTTGTGATGAAGAAGAAAATCCACCACGGACAAATGACCTCCCGCAACAGCAAAATGTAGCGCTGTGCGTTTCAGCTGGAATAAGCAAAGCTTTGTTTGTCAGATCTGCAAAACAGCTCTTTTCCCTGTGTAGGTGGTCAGGATTTTGGAATTCTCTGGTTGTTATCAAAAATACCTGTTAATATATACTACTTCATATTTTTCCTTCAACAGTCACATTTGATCTTTATCTACATATTTGGTTTTGTTTCCTTGGGTTGAATTTAGATATTGGTATTAGAGAATTCTTGTAAAAACAGAATTATTTTGTTAGTCTACATAGTATTGTCCCTTCATTGAAATGTCAAAATGGGATTAAGTAGTCAAACTGCACTGCATAGGGCAGGTGCATGCAGTACAAGGAGCATTCTTGTTCATTATTTTGTTGCATGGTGTAGTTTGAATACCTGAGGACTACACGTACACAGTTAGATTTGCTTTTGATATCCTCCTTGCTTTTGACTAAACCTCTGCAATGCAAGACAAGATTTCTCCCTCACTCAGTCACCTTCTCAGACTGAGTCATCATCTATGTAAATGAAAGGTACCACCTTGCACACAGTGAGTAAGTTTACAGAAGTGAATGGGCTCAGTGTTTCTCAAGAAGACTTCTACAAAGTAATTAGTGGTAAAAGGGAATTTCTTAAATTGAATCAAATTTTATTGGAGAGAGTTTTGCTTTCAGTTAAAGTGGACATAACTGGGTTTAACATAAGTAACTGATAGTTCCATTACAAAGATGTCTGAGAGATTTAATCAATTAGTTTTAAAAGTCAGTTTGGATTTGTTTTCTTAGCTTCTATGAAGATGACCTGACTTCTTCATGCATAAATTTAAATTTACAACCATATGTATCAAAAGAAATAAAAAGGTGGGATTTACGATGTATATTTCTGTTAGGAAAAAAGCCTCTTGTACTATAGAAAGTGTACTATCAAAAAGCTCATCTTTTGACATCCTTTATTTGGCTTGAGAGTACAAGGGGAGGAATGATCTGCATTAACAAAACAAAATGGCTTTGCCAGCATAAGCTACATCCCTATTAGGACAATCAATCAAAGCACAACCCCTCTCAACCTATACTAGTAACTCTCCTACTACAGGTCTAATTTAAGGATGACAGAGTAAAGTTTCAAACTACTGGACTGAAAAATGCATTCAGTTTCACTTCCTGAATTCTGGAAAGCAAGAAGGAAGAAAGAATTATTTTTAAGTGACCTTTTAGGGTACAATGCAAGTGATACTCTCAGTATTCAAGAGAAGTGTGCTCAGAGGAAATGTTTATCTTCTTGTCTGTTTCATAAAGCAAATGCACTACACCAGCTTCTGAATTCCCCAGTGGGTGAAAATGCATGTGTGCATGGGAAGCAATTTTTTTCAGAACCCAGAATAAGTAACATTGGACATTCATGGGTAGATGATTTATATGTAGACATTGAGAGGATGCTGTTATGCAAAACTCCCAGATTACTATGATTGCTTCGCTGCTGTTGAACTATCTCTCAGATGGAACACATGATATATTTAGCTGCTGTGAAGTACACATTTTAGGCCTAGTGCTGAAGTCAGCATAAGAAATGCATTTTTGTGTATCTAGGGTAAATATGAACTCCAAGTTCAGGCTGGAGATAGAGGATGTCATAGAATGCTCCCACAGTTCCATGCAGACCAAAGAGTAATACTTCTTTCTAGAAATTTGTAACACTAGGAGCATTAATCCCTTCTTAAAGTAAGGTAAAGTCATCCCACTCAGAACAATGGAGAACTTCAGAAATTAGTCACCAGAGCTCTGAGGAAACACCAGGGCAGTCACAAAGCTGAGAAGTTCTTAGCTCCCAGTGACTACTGCAAAACCTGAGAGTTATGCTGTACAATCTCAATGTCCATAATGGCCATATGAAATGACTCTGCATCAGGTCCTAGAGGGTACTTCTGCAGTCTCACCACCTTGCAACTGAGGGGGCATGCTGGCATTCCCCCATGAAACCCCAAGGAGTCACCCTTCATATCAGTGATCTGTCCGGCACTTCATACTCACAGTATCTACAGCATTTATATTAACATTCTTTTTAAACAGCTTTTCCATGGTATCCAAATTGTTCATTTTAGCAGCATATTGAAATTCTCTCTCATCTGGCAGTACTGTGGGAAAACACGATATGAAAACTCTGTATTATTAAAAAAGTAGCCATAACCAACATAAGGCATGATGATACTGTTTATACTTTCTGCTATTTCTACTGATTTAATGTTATGAGAATCACTTGCTTCTCATCATCAAAGCATTTCATGACTGTGTTTTTCTCCTTTTGAGACATCTGGCTGATATTTCTAGTTTCATCTTGTAAGTGCAACTAAAGGGAGACTTTTCACAACATGGATTTTCAGGGTTGGTACTCAGAGAAACAGTTTGTTTATGAAGCTCTTGCTATCTAACTGCATCCCAAATTACTGCATAGGCATAGCAGTGAATGCTACAAACTACAGCACTTATTTCCTATACTTAGAGAAATTGTTCTGTTTTAAAACACACCACCGAAACACAATATGTGTAAAGCAGTAGCCAAACAGTGTGACATGACTGGAAAAACAAACCAAAACAAAAAATCCCCACTTCTAAACTGAGACCTTCCTTTAATGTCTCAGTTCAAAAATCAGCATCTGTTCGGTCAGCTAAAGTAGTTACAAGGCATATTCAGTAACTCCGAAAAGCAAAATTCCAGTATGTAATAACTAGTTTAGCTGGAAGTCAGAATATTTTTCATGTTTCTACTGTAACATTTAATTAATCACTTAGAAGAAAATCATGTAGCAATTATGCCAGTTGCAAAAATGTTAGTAGATACTTATAATCCAGTAGTATGTCACACTTAAAATATAATTAGTTGGATGTCTTCTGTCTAGAATATTGTGGGCTGAAGGTCACTTGTCCAATGATATCACCAAGGAGGCACCACTCTGCTGGACCAGGAACTACAGGAATTATCTATTCCTTAGAGCCCTCTCAAGCAAGTTCATCCTACCCCATTATGTCTAAGTTCATTATTGCCTAATAAGGACACAGCTTGAGGCAGTATGACTGCAAAGCAAGCTAAGGAAAATCAGGATGCTGTTCACTTAATTGCATTTTATATGTTACCCATGGCTATAATCTCGGGGAGAGTAATCACATTTTTGCTGTACGAAATGAATCAGAAATTAAACTTGACACTTGCAAAGGTGTTTCCAGTTTTCCTATGAAATTATCAAAGTGCCTCAAATAAAAATCATCCTTCCAAATGTCCCTGGGAATCACAGTATATGTGTTATTTGTATTACAATATGCAGGCACAAGGAAGGAAAAAAAAAAGAAAAAAAGCATTTGCAAATAAAAATGCACTTCTGGCATCTGTGACAAGGAGCATAGTAACTGACAGCAAAATCATCATTATGAACCGTGATCTTTGAAGAATAAATGCCTTAGTCCCAGTTTTCATAGTCATTACCCTAAGAAGTATCCAACAGAGCTTTCTACTAACTTGATTTCAAGCTCAGCTAAACCAATGGTCAAAGATTACCTTGCTCAAGGCAAATTTATGGCAAATGTGGAAAAAAGATACAGCACTAATTAGCTGCAATTAATTACAATTAGGCCACATTCATTCTTGCTGACTGCTGGATCTTACAGGAGGTTCCACAGATAAATGTACCTCAGGACAATCAGGAACATCCCCAAGACTTTACTCAACACTGCTTTCAAAAACAAGATAAAATTATGTTTCTTCACTGTATATGCATTAGCACGGACAGTTTTATAGCTCTAACTAAAAATAGTGTTCTTTTCTCTCCTGTCCAGAAGCCAAAAATTGGCCATGTGCTGCTAAAAAGGCCTCTTGCTCTGTGCATTTTATGTCTTAATAATCTCTCTCCCTTAATAATTCTTAGCGATTCGGGAGTTAATAACCGTGACAAGGTAGACACACTATGTTCATTTGAATTAGCTGAAACGGTCCAAGGAGGTAAAAAAAAAAAAAAAAATTTAAAAAATTGGATTCAAATAGCAATAAAAGTACTTTTACCCTATTGGTTCTAAAAATTAAATAATATATTTAAGGATATGGCAACATTTTCAAAGTTTTCTCTGGGTTTTCTTTTTATTGGAAATAAAATTACTAGAGCAATGTAGAGATCTCGTTAAATCACCAGGATTTTCTTGTGAAATAGCAATTTTCCATTTCAAAAAAGGCATTGGAAAAACTACTTATTGAGTCTAATGGTGATATTTCATTAGTTATCTTCTTTAACTGCCCTCTTTGCCAAGCGGGGAGCACGAACCACAGTCACAGATAATGGCTCCTGGCTGTCACGCTGTGATCGCAGGCCTGGGGTGAAGCAAGGTTTGGCACTATCACTTAGTTTCCGCAAATCACCTATTTTCACTAACTGCAGCTTACACCAGAGCAGTCTGTTCTTTCACAGACTGGTATGCAGGTTGAAGGCTGGAGCCCATCCCTGGGTTGTGTTTCTGAGTGCAAGATCCTCTGATTCCTGTGTGCCTCCCAAAATGGGGGCCCAGACTGGCTGTGAAACTGGTGGCGGATGCTCAGCTCCAGGGACGTGACTAATAGCAGCGAACCCTCTCAGAGCAGATGAAAGGGGAAGGAAAGCGGGGCAGTGGGCAGGAACTCCCCTGGGAGCACCACATTCCAAAGCCCAGCTCCCAGTCCCACATCCACACATTCGCTGATGTATTTCACTACATGTACAACAGCCCATGTTTAATGCTGTCCTTTCCAACTCCCCCCGCTCATTTTGCTCTCCGGTCAAGGCAGAAAGCAGGTGTGGGTTGGGCCAGCAGCCCTTAGCCGAGGAAAGCCCGGTGGCTCTGCAGGTGGCAGTGCGGGAACCCGAGGCCCGCCTGGGCCGCGCTGCACCTGGGCGGCCTGCCCACCCCCCGGGCGGCCTGCCCCCTCTCCCGGGCGGCCTGCCCCCTCTCCCGGGCGGCCTGCCCACCCCCCGGGCGGCCTGCCCCCTCCCTGCGGCCTGGTCTGGCTTCCAGCCCCGCGCACTCACGGCCCTCGTGGCTCACTGCCGCGGCTTCGGGCGCCGCATCCTCCCCGGCGCGGAGCAGCCGCCTCAGGCCCTTCATCGCTGCCCTGCGCTCCTCTTCCTCCTCAGCCAAGGGAAAGGGCCTCAGGCCGGTGTGCCGAGGGAGGTGTCCTGCGTTGGCCCCGACAAACCGGTTCCCAGGGCGGCAGTACGCGCAGCCGGGCCAAACACACCCCTGCCGGCGCACCTGCAAGCACCACGCTGGTACCCGGACACCACCGAGGGAAGGGGGCAGATGTCTGGTGCAGTTTTAGGGGTTTGTTCTAAGAGAAACGAAGCGCTAAAGACACTGAATTTCTTTGCGGTGGCTAGGCACTGAACAGGATCATCCTTGCCCCATCCAATCCTCCCCAGGTCTTCCCTAGCGGCTGGCCTTATGTGCCAGGAACAATCAGCACGCTCAAGTGCATACGAGACAGTCAAAATGCAATCCTGCTGCACCTGGAAACCTTAGAAAAGCCATGCCTTAAGCACACGTGTACAGACACACAGAGGTATCACAGCTTGCATGGGATGCCTGGAGGTGGATGTATTACTAACTACTCGGTAGTCATGGAGCTCTCTATGAAAGTTGAAGTTATTTTGGGGAGTTATTCTCATCATTGTCAACCAGTGCTCACTGGACAGGAGAGGGTTACCATCCCTGCTCTCCTGCATGCTTCACATAGTCTTAGGGTGTGAGAGACTGAGGTGCTTCTGACATAAATTTGTGCATAGCCATGCACATGTGGTAGCAGTGTTGATCCAATCACAAGACCCTTCAATTTCAGGTAGAGTATGTTTGCATTTGCTTTTGTCAAAATCCCATCAAAATCAAAACACACATCCCCAAAAGCTCAGGTTTTGTGACCTGATATACTGAGATCCTACCTATTTCTCAACTTGAAATCCACTATGACTTTGGTCTACTTAAGCCAGAATTGGTATTTCCTTACACATAGGAAACAATTTTTTCCACAACAGGGCATAATTTTTTTAAGTGACTACCTTGAATTTCACTTTAAAAACAGCCTTTGATATTGCTATTTCAAAATAAATATAGGAAAAGTAGATCCAAGAAAGCAGAAACAGTATTCAGCCCCACACAATTGTAGATACATTTGATATCCTTCACTGTAATTTTTTGTTAAATTACACAATCATATTAATTTCCAAGATGACTAACACCGTACCTGTCCATAATAAAATTAACCTAAAAGACTCAAGAGTTTGTAAATTTAACAAATTTGGATATAAAAACTAATTGGTCAGATTCTGCTTGCCATAGATAAAGAGATTTCACACTTCTTATCTCCCTTAAACATTTTTTGGTATAGACAGGCTGTGATGTATAAAAATCTTTTGATACACTTCAGTCTGATAAGACAGTTTCACCAACTGTACTTCCTGTAGGTGAATGTAACTCAGCTGAAAGAAAAGACAACCCTGTGAAAGTAAACTCAGTGAGAACAACCAATTGATTTAGCCATAACTGAATCATGGATGTTTTGCTTTTACTTGCTTCCTGGGAGTCAAATGTTCCAGCAATTTCTTAAAAAGAAGAAAGGTAATACAGACCATTTTCAATGTTAATGTTCCTTGTCAAAATGAGTGACAACAGACAACTATGGAATGATTAGGCTTGCCTACAAAACTGGCACCAAAAGAGGGATAGATTTGCAGTCTCATATAGAGTATCAGTTACAGTAAAATTATAATTTTCAGTCATGAAACACCAGCTGCTAATTTCCAATTCTAATTACTAATGCACAACACTGTTTCACAGTGTATCCCATGTTTAAATGTTATATGTAGTAATTCTAGCACATGCTCTAACCACTTCCTATAAACTTGACCTTTTCAAATGGCCCTCATATACTGCAGACAAAAACTTAGACTGACACAAAAATTTATAGAGGTGAAGGATTCAACCAAAGTGCAGAACAAATAAGTACGCTAGCATATTCCTTACTTGCCTCCACAGAGCTCTCACTCTTGACAGGAAATCTGAGCACTTTCTTTAATACTTAAGATAACAGTAGTAATACATACAGAAATGAGTAGAGCCAATGTAAAAATAAAAGGTAGAGTAAGACCCAAATATGTTGCAATGTGTAGACTGTCTAAATTCCTTTATTCGGAACTGGCAGAGGGAATGACATTAAGATCGCAGAGTCGTTATCCTTTTCCTCTGTTACTCATAACTAAAAGAGGAATTCAAGATAAAGTAGACTAATTTCATGACTATGAGGTGCACCGGATTATAAGGCACACTTCCAGGTTTGGGTCAACATTTTAGTCAAAAGGGTGTGCCTTATACTCGTGAAATTACTGTACTTATATGTATATCTTAAATTAGGAGATACACTACACAAAAAGTCACATCTGCTGCTATCCTAGATCATTCACATGCTTCAAAACTATGGATGTAGTAAGTGTGGAACGGCCCACATACAGGAAATAATTTACAATTAAACTAAAGACAGCTACAAAAACCTAAACAGGTTTTAATTTAAGATCAATTGAATAATGCAGAGTCACTGATGAAAACGCAGAACAAAACCATTGCTTACACAGTCTTCTCCACAAGAAACAAGGAGAAAAATTGTATCACAGAAATTGTCAGCTATGCTTAATCATGAACAGAAAGCCTTCTTCAGACAAAAAGAGTACAGTAATTTCACGATTATAAGCCGCACTGATTATAAACCGCACTTCCAGGTGTTGGCAACTTTTTGTTCTTTTGTCTATATATAAGCCACACATTACAATACAGAGTGTGATAAAAGGTATCTGTTCTATCACCATCTGTTGAGGGTGGGGGCAGTGATCCTTATCTCTGTGGGAGATATTCTGCTAATGGCAGAGCATTGTTCTTTATCTTTTCACAACCCATCCTTCCTCCAGAGAGTCATTTTCTGCTAATGGCCATTGAGTCCCACTGTGTGACTG
>PYHW01009486.1:8122214-8138124 GCA_013186435.1 Turdus rufiventris | reverse complement strand
TCAATAAATAGACTCTGTGACCACCTGTAATTTTGCAGTGCTTATTAGAGGGCTACCCCACGCTGCTGCCCAGCGCTGAATAAACATATCCTTTCTAACTTTAAATTGTTAGAGAGTCTTTTGTCCGTCTCAGTTGCGTATCGGTACTAGACCAATACTCATATTTTGGTAAATCACTGCCTTTTTCTCAGCAGACACCTGTCCTCCAAACTAAAACAGCAACTTTTCGTTCTTTGTCCATATATAAGCCACACCTGATTATAAGCCTCAGTTCAGGTTTGGACCAAAATTTTAGTCAAAATGGTGCGGCTTATAATTGTGAAATTACTGTAATAAATATGTAATAAAAATCTCTAAGAAGTAGGGGGGAAAAGAACTTGTTAACTAGTAAATACACATAATTTTGTATTGGGTTTGCATGGCCAAACTTTGGTAGCAGGGGGGCTACAGGGGTGACTTCTGTGAAAAGCTGCCAGAAACTTCTCCCATGTCCAGCAAAGCCAATTCTAGCCAGCTCTAGATGCACCTGCTGCTGGCCAAGGCTGAGCCAAGCAGGAATGGTGGCAAGGTCTCTCCGATAAGAGATTTGAGAAGCAAACGAATTTTGCACAGTTGTAATTGTGACCACAGAAGAACAGAGCGAGAATATAAGAGGAACAGCTCTGTACACACCAAGGTCAGTGGGAAAGCAGGGGCAAGGGGTGCTCCAGGCACTGGAGCTGGTGTTCCCCTGCAGTCCATGGTACAGACCATGGTGAGACAGCTGTGCCCCTGCAGCCCATGGAGGTCAGTGGAGCTGCAGGGATCCACCTGCAGCCCATGAAGGAGACCCACAGTGGAGCAGATGGATGTCTGAGAGGGGGCTGTGACCTTTTGGGTAGCCCACAATGGGGCAGGGACCTGCAGACCCATGGAGAGGGGAGCCCACATTGGAGAAAGGACCTGCAGACCTGTGGGGAGGGGAGCCCACATTGAAGCAGGTTTCCTGGCAGGACTTGTGACACTGTGGGGGACCTATACTGGAGCAGCCTGTCCTTGGGAGGACTGCACCCCATGCAAGAGCGACCCACATTGCAGCAGTTCACAGAGAGCTGTTGCCCATGGGATGGACTCATGTTGAAGTTGAATGAGAATGGTCTCCCATGGGAACGACCCCATATGTTGGAGCAGGGGAAAGATTCTCTGTGACCAGCAAAAACATGTGAGGAACTGACCATAACCTCCATTCCTTGTCTCTGTGTCCCACTGGGGGAGGAGGTAGAGGTGGGAAGGAGTGATGGAGGAGGAGGAAGATTTTTTTAAGGTCTTATTTTACTTCTCATCCCACTCTCATTTATTTTAGTGATAAATTCATTTAATGTCTCTAATTAGAGCCTGCTTAGCCCATGATGGTATTTGATGAGTGATTTCTCCTGGTCCTTATCTCAATCCATGAACCCTTCATTATATTTTCTCTCCCCTGTCCAGCTGCAGAGGTGAGTAAGAGTGGCTTTGGTGGCTGCCTGGCATCCAGCCCAGGTCAAGCCACTATAGAATTGGACTAAATAATTTACAATCACACTATCAGTTTTATTTTCACATTAATACTGACACATCCACAGCCTTTTCATTATACTAGGATAACTCTATGACACTTCCTTTTTAAATAGATGGCAAGGCAACTTTTAAGGCTACTCAAAAGTTAAGCTAGTTAGTTAAGCCAACTAAGTTATTTTTTTCAGGCACTTAAGAGTAGCTTACTTCTTGCTATATAATGGTCATGTAAAAATAGACATTTTAAAGATATATACACAATTACAAGGTAATATTAGATTCTACATTTAATTGAATCAGAGATACAAACTAAAAAAAGGATAGGTGTTCAGTTTCTAAACAGCAGTGGCAGTTTTATGTTTCCTCAGTTGCTTTTATGTCTTTCCTACAAAAGTTCCCTTATCTGTCAACAGAACAGCTCATGCTGAGTGCTCACTGATCCAGTTTAGAAAAGGCTGACTGACTCAATTTACAGTGTGAACTAGTCCAGCTGATTTGGTCCAAAGCAGATAAGGGAGCATCGACATGAATTCAAATGAGAGAGCTGTGGGTACAGCAGCATCTGACAAACAAACAGATAAGCAGGTAGAAATCATTCCAGCAATTCTGGAAGCAGGAGAGCATATTCTGAACTGAGCTTGGGCATCTAAGACATACCATGTATACATTCATTTGTTTCAAAAGCAAGCACACCCCAATACAGTTGAACAACAAAACAGATGCTTCTACAACAGCCACTTCTTTTAAAGACTTTGCAGTTAAAAAGCAATTTACAGTAATTTCATGACTATAAGGCGCACCCTTTTGACTAAAATTTTCCCCCGAACCCAGAGGTGCGCCTTATAGTCCGGTGCGCCTTATATGATCTACAAAGTTCGGACATTTGCAAACCCAAAAGTGAGAGCTGCGAGCCACGGGGCAGGGCCACGGCTGCCAGGTGGAGGCAGGGTGGAGTGGCGGCAGGCATGCCCTGGCCCCGTGCAGGTGGGGAGGAGCCTCAGCAGGCATGCCCCGGCTTCGTGGAGGTGGGGAGAAGCCCTGGCAGGCATGCCACGGCCCTGTGGAGGGGACACAGAGGGGCGACAGGCACAGCCCAGCCCTGGGGAGGGGGCATGGAGGGGCGGCGGGCACAGCCCAGCCCCGGGGAGGGGGTACAGAGGGGCGGCGGGCATGCCTCAGCCCTGCCGGGTATACAGGCGGGCCTGGGGGCCCATGGCTGTCAGGTTGAGGCGGGGCCTCAGCCAGCAACCACGCAGGGGAAGCTGGGGGGGGAGCCTCGCTGCAAAAAAACCCGTGTGCCTTATAGTCCGGTGTGCCTTGTGGTCGTGAAATTACTGTATATTTCATACAGGGCTTGACACTGTTTGTATAACTTCTAAGAAAGATGCTGTTATAATAAATTATTTGTTTGATAAATATTTAATTATAATAAAATATCTTTAAACAATTTGGTGTGAACAGAAAAAATCTAAACAGAGCATTTAAAATATTTGCACTTAACTTTCTCTTTCCATATATGCACATACAGAATACACTTTATTCAGAAATACAAAGCAGTTTTAAAGAGAAAGATAGCTAAACAATAAGAAGGTTCATTATCTTCTCTTTGCACATAATTCGTTATTATTGCACCATGAAACCTTTATTTATATTAATTTTAGTGCTACTCACTGGTAACAACTTCAAACGGTAGAGAAGTTTTCAGTCTCTTTGGAAAGGCAAAAGATCAAACAGCATTTGTCTGGAGGAACCCTTCTCTTAACAGATTTTTAAACATATTTTTAAATAAGTGAAGTTGTTGTGTATCTCACCACAAGTCCTGCAGATCTGGTTGGTCAACTCTTACTGAAGTAATTTTCAGTATCAACAATGAAAGCTTAATAGTGCTCTAAGTTCTTGTTCTTATCCTGTGTAACTGCAAGACTAATACATTTATGTGTTCACTACAGATACTTGTTAGCTGAAATCAAGCAACTCAACTTTTCTTTGTTATCACACAGTTAATCTCATAATTTTACTTTTATAATAAAATCAACAGAGAAGACAGAGGTTCAGGTGTGAGAAGAGGGCCTTCAGCAAGTACAGTGGGGCACCCTAGCTAATGATTCCTATGTTGTAGGGAGATAAATCAGAGTGCTAGCAAATTGTTATTCTTGGAAACAAATGTATATAAAAAAGTATTATTCTCCACAGGAAAGAAAAGGAAAAAACCCTTCATTTTACCTCTTCTTCTATTCTCAGACATCATGGTCTTGTTAATACAGATGGTTCCAAAATGACAGGCATCTGAATCCAGCCTACTGCCAATGCTAAATTACTTTGCAGTTATAAAACTCTATGAAATGCTTCTTATAGAACATGTTGGCATACAGTCATTTAAAAAACATTTTGATTGTGTGTTTGGAATTGCTTGACTTGGCCTTTTTTGATACTGACTGTGAAGCTGTCAGTCCAGACCTAAGGTTAAACAAAGGGGGAAAAAAAAACAAACAGTAAGAGGTTAAAATACACAATGCATATCAACACTAGTTTTACAACACTGAATATTTTTCTAGACTTCATTATTTTAAAACTAACTGTGTACTCAAACTTCCAGAAAACAGTTACCTTTTTGCTCCTTGTGATGGATTTGTGCATTGCTGTCCTTTGCTTAAACCTCCTTAAAAGTAATTGAAAACAACCAAAATTAATTACTTCAATAATGAAAGAATGTTTCAGAAATTATATACATGGAAGAACTTTTCAAAAATGTAATCTGTCTCAAGAAGCAGATAACATTTTATTATCTGCAGCTTGAATACTGTAGTTTATATTACCATTTTTAAAAGTGAAAACCAAAGAGCCTTTAGGTTATTGAATTTTACTTTAATGTTACTTGAACCTTGTAACAGCTTTCAGAAATATTTCAGCATAATGTAATTGATTTTCAAGGTGGTAGTTGAAAATTACATTTTAAAATTTTTTTATCCTGCAGGGGAAAAAAAAGAAACTTCACCTAAAGTCTTCAATTTCAATTAAAGCCTGTTTGCACATGTAAATAGCAGCATCACTGAAAATTCTTATTGTGAGTCTTAGTTGTATTCTGAAAATTCTAACACACTAGCATTTTAATTTCTTTTTATGAGATTCCCAAAATAGATTAGGGACTACTTTAGGCACATACTTTAATACACACACATGCACTCTAATCTGGTTGAAGATAAACTCTTTGTCAAAAAGACAAACTACTTCAGAAAACATGAATTATACTGCTGTGGCACATTACAGGTGCAGTTATGTGATATATTTTATTAGCTATAAAACAGACTTGGAAGTTTCTCCCTTTACGCTCTAGTTCTCATGTCCCTATTTCTGCCAGCATATGACATAATGGAGACTTTCTGTTAACTGAATCTGAAACAATCGAGGTTGAAGAGATTTTATTTTATCTTCACTTTAATCTCAGTAGCCTTACAAACACCTTTCTGAATATGGTTGGGTTTAACTAATAAGCAATTTCCAGAAATGAGCAGTAATTCCTATGTCACCTTTGTGGCAAATGGGAGGGCATTGACAAGCTAACATCACATTCAAAAATTTAGTTTGTCATGAAAATAAATTTGATATTTTTTTAAATAAAAATTTTCACTCCTATATAGGCCTTACTTGTTGAGAAAAAATTTCAAAGTCACAAAAAGTTCAAAGTATACCAATGCCAAAGTGCCTTAGTTGCAAATGCAGACAATTTGAATAATCAAATATATACTAATGCATATACTTACCAGAGAAAACTCTGTTTGAGTTTTCCATATTATAAGTCTTAGTAGGAAAATCTTCTTTTTCTGTCAGCTCCTGGATAAGGCCTTTATTTAAGCAGACATCCACATGTCTGTTAAATGACACAAGATTGGTGGTTTTCTGTTCTGAATTACAAACTGGACAAACAAGAACAGTGTCTTCTTTGGCTTCAAAGAAACAGGATGAACTAGTTCCTTCTGTATGTTCAGTCTTGCCAAAATTGTCTTCATGGTCTTGTGATATTCTTTTCGGAAAGAGGCATTGTTTCATACACACGTTTCTAGCAATGTCACTGAGATTGCTAGGCTGCCATTCTCTGGGAGATTTATCAGGTATTATCTGACCAAACTTTTCTGTGTTGTTGTTAGCAGAGCTATCTGAAATACTTGCAGACTGGTCTGTTCCTGCTAATTGATCTGTTTTATTTTTTTGACATTTATCAACATACTCTTTTTTAAATTGTGGAAGAAAGTTAGGTGTATTTTCTCTTGAACTGTCATTCTTGGATATTTCCACAGTATCTTTAACATACATCCCATTGAGGCACTCATCAATATGTCTGTTAAGTTCTTCCAAATTATTGCTGCTTTGCTTCTCAAAACAAACAGGACAAGTAAAGATCTTACAAACATTAGAATTCTGTAAATCTGTGTCTTTCTTTGTTTCTTCCACAAAATTTTCTGATGATTTATCATCATGAAAGAGCTTCTTACCTCTGCTTTCATTTGGAGAAATATTCTCTCTGTTTAATTGTCTTGCTGCTCGCTTTTGATCGAAAAAACTCTCTCTATGAGGTACTTGTAAATTTTTTGTGAAATACTCTTGGTTAGACTTCTCTGTCTGGAGCCTAAGAGAACCAATTTCTTTTCCTGATTTTAAGAAACTTGTAATGCTTTTTTGTTGGTATTTCTTTTCTTCTTCAGTTAGAAATCCTGATACTCGTACACCTAATGATGGAAAACAAACTTATAGTAACAATTCTATGAAAGCTTAATACTAACTCTTAATTAACACCTTCTGAGGTATACATTCACTCAATAAAGGCACAATTTATCTCTAAAAATATGGCAGACTACCTCCAAATGCATCACAATGTCAATACAGTTTTATCAGACCCAAGCATTAGCCCAACCATATTATTTAGTAACCTGAATTTTAGTAACGTGAGGTTTTAACTGATAGCATTATAACATGAAGCTATAAATACAGCTACATAGAATGCGGTCTGAAAGATTTACATTAACTTTACCCATCAAAATATATTTTTCTTCAGCACTTTTTAATATCTTAGACAAGTAAATTTTATATATCACCAAATGTTTCAAGCAGAATAAGCACCTGAAACACATCTTGGGGTCAAAACACAGAGTTTACTGTTGCCAGAAATGTTCACGTCTCCTGCAGAACACTTTCAGATCTGTAAGCATTTCTGTTGTTGTGATGCAAAGCAGATTTAAAGGCTCTTCTAAAACATCAGAATTAAGGCTGCTAAGAGTCAAGATTCTATTGTCATGATGATGTGATTGTCCTTGCATAAAAAAAGTACTACCTCAATTAGTAAAACTTCCTAAGTTACTCCTTCAGCACAGGTCTGTTTCATTTTGCAAAAATGACCAGGGTAATAAAAGAAGGATAAATGCATGTATACCAGTTTTACTTAAAAGTACGGGTGTTATTTCAAAATACTGTAAGCTTTCCTAACTCTGAAAAGGAAGAATGAATTTGAAATATCTTACCCATAAGTCTTATCCGTAGAGGGTGAGGAGCAACACTATCAATTTCAGTTCCTAACAAATCTTTAGCAACAGTAAATATTTCCTCCTCAGTAGCAACAGGAGAGAGCACAGTTGAAGCTCTTGTTTTAACTTCGAAGTTCACATTCTTAAGCTTCAATGTAACAGTTTTACCCTAGAAAAAAGAAGCCAATTTAAAAAAAGGTTTAAAATGTACATCATATATGGCACAGAAACAATTGTTATGTAGCATCTATATAAGGGCCCTTAAGCCATAGTAAAGACTGTGTGCTTATCTGTGCACAGGAAGAGGCACTCCCAAGAATTTGTTTGCACGATTCTGTACTTGCCCCTAAATTTCTGCCAAAGTCGAATTTTCTGAATTATGTCATTTGACTGCGGTTCTCAGCAGACCATCTGCCACCACAGCATGTTCAATTGAGTTAATATTTTGGCTACAGGCACAACTTCTATTCCATCTAAAAAAATTACTTCCTCATCTGGAAATTTCCAGTGCCACATATCCTAACTATTTAAGAACACAAAAGTGATATCCCATTACAGATTCATTAGAAAACTTACTTCCTCCTGGGTAGTGCTGTCACAGACACACACAGTATTTGTGGGCACAGCAGCACACTGGCAGCACCTCCCAAACCATTTTTGTGATTTATCACGTCCATCCAAATGTAAATAACTAGCACTCTCTTTGTTCTGGTGCTTTTGTGCGCTTATCCTTTTGTCCTCCTTAGCTGATCATGTCCCTTTCAACCTGCCATCTTTTGAGTCAATCTTTTATGGCTGAAGAAGATTAACAGCAAATCTTTTAGGTCTTAAATGTTATTCCTTGCTTTACCATAAGACCATCAAAGACAATATGAACTGTTCTATCCAAGGAAAAACATGTATTGGGGGAGAAGGAATAAAAGGACTGTTTCTACTATTGATACCACTGAATGGTGTAATAATGTGTCAGCAAGTTTGGCACATGTCAAGTTCTTAAACTACAAAACTGGCTATAGACTGGATCCTGTAGGTATAAGGGAGAGAAAGAGTGTTTTCAATACACTAGTATTATAGGACTGACTAAAGCATGGTTTATAAATGATCAGCTCTATTATTCCTTTACAAACATTACTTTTAGGATAAAATCTGTACATGCCAAATAACTCGATTATTTTTTCACGTTTCAAAACTCAATTTAATTTTTATCCGACTTATATTGCTAGATAGCCATCCAGACAACAAAATGCTGCCTAAGTAATTCTAATTATCTGCAAATTAAAGAATGTAGACTTCTGAAGATAGATTGCATGGTATGATGCTGCTGAAAGCATTTATACTAAAGCTGCATGGAATTGTTGGGAGTGCAAAGCATCCTTTAGCAAGTAAGCCGAATAATACAAATACCTTAAGTCCCTCTTTTTGTAACTCTTGAGCAAGGTCTCTGCAGAGCTCTCGACACAAACTGTACTGGTCTTCTGCTGTGTTTATTTCACTGAATGTTCTAACACAAAAACACAATGAAAATTTTTCAGTATGAATTCTATAGTATGTTCAGTGTCTGCAAACTGGAAGTATTTTTTATACAGTTAAACAATACTATCATCAGAAGAATGTCGTATAGGTTCAAATTCTTACTTCAAGGAACAATTACTATTAATAGGAATATTTTGTCTGCAAATATTTGAAAAGCCCTTCAAATAAGGAAATAATTTTTCATTTTTCATGCACTATTTGAAAATTATTCTGATTTTATGTCATTAATGCTTAAGTATTTGCCAGACAGAAAATAAGAGTAAGTGAATTCATAGAGCCAGCCAAGTTATTTGTATTTAATCTCCTTTGTATACACTGTATAACATCAGAAGAAAGCCAGGAGCTGGAAGTCAACATCAAAGCCAAGAATCAGAAATAAATAATGCAGATGCTAAGAAAAAAGATGCCAACTAGGATAATTATGCCTATCCTCAGAGGAGGAAAAGCTATCTTTCTGCCAAAAATGTTGCCAACTGCCTTTGCTAGAGTGTCTTAGGAGGGAAATTACAGTGTTACCTTTTTGTTGTACATTTGCTTTTCAGTAATAACATCATAGAAAAAGCAACCTTCAGTTAGTCAAGGTTTTAAGGGAAATGGAAAGCAAAACTTACAGACAGCACATGCTTTAGAAAGGTTTCACATATATATTGTTTCATCTCAATCTTTATATTTACAAATGTAAGGTCAATAAAATTAGAATTGATTTTGCATCTCTAAGTTATAATTGGGTTTACCTGATTGTACTGAAAAGACATCCTCTATTATGATTCACATTCCTGTAAGAATGTTTGCATGCTGCCAAACTAATTGGATAAGGATTTCACTGTGGATCCCACACCGCTATCCAAGGAGTACCTCATGATATTCAGACAATACTGCAGTAATTGAGAAGTTATAAAAGTTGTAGGCTTGGAAGGGACAGGGTAGAGAGAATGCTATTTCAGGGCTGTCTCTTTCCCCACATACATTAGTTGAATGATCTCAGAAGTCTGTAGACATTTCTGATCTACAACTGTCTCCTTTGAGGAAAAAAAGGAAGAGAAAAAGCAACACAGAAAGGTACTATAAAGATGCCCAAAATATCTGTCTAATTGCAAGCACAAGACTAAAGCCATAAATTTTTCAGCTGTGATGGTACCAAAATTGTATTGGGCTTATTTAAGTTGCTCACAGCTATTAAGTCACAAAATGACTAAGCATCTTTTCTTACCACCTTTTCTAAGAAAACACATGATAGGGATAATTATTACAGGGCTTTACAGATTCTCCTGTCAGAACTAATTTTAAAAAATTAATTACCTTCTTAAGGAACTTTACACTGGTAAAAATTTTAGTTAGGAAATATGTGTTACTGCAGGCTACTACACTGACATTAAGCTTAAACAGATAAAAAAAATTCAAGCCTTATCTTAGGACTTAAAGATCACTTGGATGCATTAAAGGCACTGGCAGAATTGGATAATAAGAGAACACACAAACTGACAAAATACCTCCATGGAGTTCTGGAGCCAAAGACAAAAAATAATGCAGCTTGAATCTTGTTTAGTGAGCTTGCTGTATATGTGGGTTTTAAAATAAATACACAATTAAATTATATGACTAATAAAAAGTACACATTAGTATTTAGTATTTAGTGATTGCAAAGGTTAGTGTATTTTTTTCAATATTAAAGAAGCATACCTTTCAGTGCTCATACTTTTTCTTTCTCCATCCCTTTAAAGAGAAAAAAAGTTAACTATACTTTCTTGATGTAGAAATACTATCTTTTCAGTAAACTCAGAGTCAACCAATCATGCTCAAATAACTAACAGCAGTCTTTTCTATAAAGTCTGGATGTTTACTTTTTCTACAAACTTGTACATCAAGTTTAAGTAAGTGCAAAAAGGAGAATTAACAGATTAAGTGAAGACATAGATCAGTCATAGATGTCTTCATATGTAAAAATGTTTAAAAAACCAACCAAAGAAAAATTCCCTCAAAACTTACTTCTTATATCAGAGGAAGCCTGATTTAAAAATATAACAAACTACAAATCCTGTGCTTTCTCAGCTATAACTGTGAAGCACAGCTATTAGAATCCCATACACACATCTATATTTGAATATTTCCTTTATCTGAGGATCTGAGGAAGTAGTTTGCTTTCAGTCTAAATAACTGGTCAGCTTAAAGTTGGTGTGTTAAAGCTTTTTTTGTTTTCTTTCTTTTCAGTGTTAATTGAGTATTCTTTAATAAGTCTTCTGCATATAAGGAGATCCCTCAGAGTAATTTCATTTTAGGTCATTCTTCCACTTGTAAGTATTGGAAATAACAAATTTGGTACTGTCAGATTTTTGTAAAAGAAGGTAATGAGATACAATAACTGTAAGACAAACTATTTATTGAAGACACAGGTGTTAATATATTAAATGCTTGTTCTCTCTACACTAAAAATCACTGAAATCAAGTTAGTGCTGATTAAAAAAAAAAATTCTTAGATATCAAAACCGTTAATACCCTTGGAAATGCTCCTTTTTTTATTCAAAATGTACTGGGAGACCAGGCTGTAAAACACCAAACTAGGGTGGATAAGAAGAACACACGATTATTAAAAGGTATATTTATCCTAATTATGCATGGTCTGTTTATATATTAAAAAAAAAAGTATTTTGAAAACTGTGTTTTATCTTTTATCAAGTCACCTTCACCACATCAGTCTTACCGCATATTTTTAAAATATTTTTTATACTCTGAATAGAAAAAAAAGACACAAAAATTTGTGCTAGCACATTACTGTATTTCAAAATGCTAACTACATATATTATTTTGTAGTCAAATGAAAAATGGGAAGATTATTGTCAGATAAGTTACAGATATAATACAGAATAGGTCTTTCAGAAGTGCATAAGACTCTGGAATTTAATTAAGTTAATTAATAAGACACTCAATACTTAATTAAGGCTCTTAGTTACACAAACAGTAAAAAGCTATGTTTTGAGTTTTTTTAAAGAACATGTTTGTCTCCAGGACAGGCTTAGAAATGGCAAACACTGTTGTAAAGGTATATGCACTACTAAGACTGAGTTCTCCCATCCTCAAAAGGAGGCTAAAAGCCATTAAAGTACAGGGAGTCATAACAGAACATACAGAACATATATATTTAGAAGGATATAATAATCTTCAGTTCCATTCCACCAGATTCACATGTTCATAGTACAAATGTATCATGCTAATAAGAGACACAGAAACTTCCCTGACAATTTACCACCAGAGAAGATCAATGAGCTTTGTGATTTTCATTTTAATGCAATAATCATAAAAACCAATGAATGTGTATTGTTTTTGAAGAAAAGGGAGTTTAAACTCTGCTTAGAACATCTCAGTTACGTTCAGCTATTTTGATAATTATAAGATTATCCTATCTTGCATACACTTATGTACAACTTCCCTGACAAGACTTTTTGGATTTCATATTTAGACATGGCTGTATAAACCTTTGTTCTTTCATGTTTGACTACTGCATCTTAGATACAAGTATAACAATAATAGGCATCAGACATCTTAAAAATACATTAAACAGATAATATTTGCCAATTAAATAATACATTCAGTATGTAAACACACAAGGAAATATTCATACAAACGTTAACACAGAAGGAAAAACAACCCCATAGCTTACTTTTCCAAATGTGTTGAGCCCAAACCAAGGGAAATATCCAAGAAATTGCGCCAAGATACTTCTGAAAAAAGAAGAGAAAGCAGCGCCCTCTGGTGGTAGAGTTCTGAGCAAGTCACAATGCCAAGGGCTTTTAACATTTTCTCTGTTACTTTTCCAATACCTGGCACCTAGAAAAGAGAATGTAACATTAGCGTGGAAAATTTACATTTGTAGATCCCTTACCAAGAACAATTTGAAGCAAACATAACATGCAAGATTACCTAGAAAACTATGTTTTCAGCAGAAATCTTGCTTCTAAGACATATAAACATTACATGACAGAACAGTAAATGTTATTGTGTCTCCTACCTTTCTAATGGGCAAATCTTTTAGGAAGTCTAGCACTGCTAGTCTGTCAGGAGAAATTCTGTATTGTCCATTAGGTTTATTACGATCACTGCACATTTTTGCTAACATTGTATTTGGCGCTATTCCTTAAAAAAAAAAAACCAACAAAACACATGGTAATTAAAAAAAAAAATAAGACAAAGTTTAATTTCAACCATCCAATATTTAAAAGCCAAAGACATTGTCAAAGAGTAAAACAAGTAAAATAATTATGATTATTAATATCCAGATTTGATACAATTCTGCAAAAAAAATTTAGTGACCATCCTGAAAGAACATAAACACATGTAACAGATAAAATATAACTTAAATAAAGTGTACTTCCTATATTAAGATAGTCAGGATAACACAGCAAGCACTAGTGAGTCAAGAGGGTTTAAATACAAGTCTGTAAAAATAACACCAGTTATACAAGTCAACATTTTTATGATGTTAATTATGGTAAAAAAGAAAATGCTTACAGTGGTAGCTACAATGAACTTCTAGTAAGAAGGAGACCTTTCTTCCTTGTATTTCAGCAAAAAGACTTTTTTTGACAAAATTTAACAAATTTTATTATTTTGTGGGCTAACATTGGGAATGTAGTCATTTATAGATTTATAAATATTTCACAGACATCAGAGGAATTAGGAGGGATGGCTTTTTTTCTATCGAAGTAACCATTTTTAACAATTAACTCTGGAATTTGTTTAGCAAAAGAAAAAATAATTTTGTCCTACAGCCCTAGAGGTCTAAATTTTAATTTGCTCACTGATACAACATATTATTCAAGATGGTAGAAATAACTCTATTTGTTACTGATTATCAGTATTTTTTCAGTTACGCTTCTAAATATTTTTAATATTGGGGTTTAAGATCCCTGTGTGCACTTTTCAAAGCTATGCCTGTTTTCTACACACTAACTTATCCTTAAGAAGCTGCTTCATAAAGCTCACCAGTGCCTGATAGCTCACTGACCCGGTTCACAAAGCATTTTGGATGGCATCCAAGCTAAGTGGCTAGAGGCGTACACTAGTTTTAGTCAATTAAAATAGCTGAGACTTAAAGGTGGTCTGCTTGAAGTCAAGATGGAACTCGACTGGTAAATATTAAAACACAATTAAAGAGTCCATTAATTTAAGCATATATTTACTTCTCTAGGACTAACATTTTAATTAATTTTGATACTGTTTTAAGCAAGGAACAGTGTGAAGTTAGAAACACGTAACAGCACAGATCTGCTACTCAAACTAAAAGCAGTTTAGAAATCAGTGACAGATTTCACCATGACCCGCAGTCTGACAAAAACAATTCACCAATTCACATGATGCACTAGAACAATCACCTATGCTAAGATAAGATCAAGTGCACTGGTCATTCTTCTTTACTGCTTACTCTTATTTCAAGTAGAAAGAAGCAAAAAAGATGATGTAACTGTTTCAATGATTACAAAAATAATAAAAAAAGAAAACAATCATGACATCTCTTGAAATAATTAGAAGTCATACTCTTTGCACATCTTCAAAGACAGCCTATTTTTTTTTTGTAGCAGAAGGCAGCTGTGGCAAGGCTAAATTCTTAATTAATGCCCTCTGAGATGAAAGTAGAAGACAATATGGAAATACAAAGATTAATTATTATTCATATGTGTCTGATTACCTGCACTAGCAGTCAGCTGAGTTTTCTGCTCAATCCTAAAGCGAATTTCTTTCACAACTTCCTCTGCAGAAGTTCCAAAGACAACTGAGTTTTCCACTGATAGACCTCTTTGTTCAAGGTTGTCATCCATCAGAGATGTGTCATCTTCAAACAGTACTGGTGAAGAAGAGACTTCACCTTTGTTAAATTTGGCAGACATATTCACACCATCTTTATCTACGTTAGACAGAAACACAAACAATTAATACATCCATACAGACTGATTTTCTTCTTCAGTGGCTTCAGCATTCATAAGCAGTTTTATTTCTTTCTATTTTTGTTACGAAAAGAAATTGCATTGTTTTTGTCTGAAGACAGGAGAGATGCAACTGCTTTGTTTTTGCTATGATTTGAGCTTGGCTGAGATTGGAGCAATAGGCCAGTAGGCTGGACATAACTTCCAGAAAAGCAAAAGGCTGAATGGCCTGTTGCTGTAGCAAAAACATAAAGATTTTTTCATTATTTTTGTTTTATATCAGATTGAAGGCCATAAGCTCTCTTCCACAGATTTTTTTCAATATTCTCCAAATAAAATTAGGGTTCTGGAATATCTAGTTCTAGAACAATCAGCCTGGTGAGCTTCTCATTTTCAATTGCAGTCATTGTAGAACAAGTAATGTCAGCAACCCTTTGTCTGACTCTACAAACATTACTATTACAGTTTCACATTTTGAGCACTCGTTTGTGTTTCAGAAGAACAAAGGTATCAGGCAAATGTGATGAAGCACATGACTACGTGATATTGATTTTGTAAAGACTATGCCAGTTTTCTTCTTTCTATTTTATTAATGCTTTTCTGTAGTAGTGTATACTTTACTATCCTCTTAATGACTGTTAGAAATTTTGGACACAGAGAGTATAAACATTCCAGTTTGTGCATTATTCAACCATTTGTATGACTACTTCTTTTCTATTATTCCCAAGTGGATATACAATTGTGGATGTGGTTCCAACGCCATCTTTCAGAGCAAAGTTAAATCCAGTAACATTCTGAATATTACTAAAATCCTGCAGTACTCCTGCTACTTATTTCCAAAATTATCAAGCTAAATTGTAATGCAGAACTAAACTACACTATTTGTTTTAGAAAACCTAGCACCACTTGTAAAATATTTTATTCACATTAAAAGAAAATAAATCCTCCAGGTCCAAATCATTAGCAGTGTACATTTTATTCACAAGTGAGCAGTAAAGAAAGTTAATTTGTACACTAACTAAATTGGAGAAATATATGGGAAGACTTAAGTACCTACACTTTTAGTGGGTCCAGCTTATCTGAAGCTTATAAGCACATGACTGGCAACTCCTGCTCCCAACCCCATGTAACGTGGTCAGTGCGTCTTACGCCATTTCACAACGCAAGCAGCCATTCTCTGCTTCCGTGTTCACTCCGATCCTTGCCCATCTGCATGTCTCAAGACCCGGCCAGCCCAGGGCTGTGGATGATCCTGTTGCAACACTGGGAAGCTACAGCCCCACAGCAGTGACTGCAGCCCCACAGCAGTGTCTGACTGCAGCCCCACAGCAGTGTCTGCCTGCAGCCCCACAGCAGTGACTGCAGCCCCACAGCAGTGTCTGACTGCAGCCCCACAGCAGTGTCTGCCCGCAG
>PYHW01009486.1:8049073-8117581 GCA_013186435.1 Turdus rufiventris | reverse complement strand
GATCTACATGTTGCAAATTTTGCTGACTCCCGGCGGGTGCGCCTTATAGTCCGGTGCGCCTTATGGTCGTGAAATTACTGTAGTTAAAGAAAAAAACCTCCCTCATCCAATTTCTACCAAACCAGCACCAACAAGAAAACTCCAACAAAGCTTTGGAGGAAACTTGCTCTCAGATAGAATGCTGCTGCAGCAATTGGTACAACAGAACACACTAAAAACCAATGAAAAAAACCTCAGGTGTTGTGGTTTAGTCCCAGATGGCAGCTAAGGTCCTGCAGCCACTTACTCATTCCCTCACGGAGGAAGAGTCAGAAGAATAAAAGTGAGAAAACTCATGGGTTGAAATAAAGACAATTTGTCATAGAAAGCAAAAACTGTGCATGCAAGCAAATCAAAATAAGGAATTTGTTCACTGCTTCCCTTGGGCAGGTGGTATTCAGCCATCTGCAGGAAAAACAGCTTAATCATACATAGGAGCTACTTGGGCAGACAAATGCCATAGCTGCAAAAGTCCATCCTTCATTCATCTACACCCCACTTGGTAGGCTGAGCATGATGCTATATGGTCTGGAATATCCCTGTGGTCATCTGGGGTCAGCTGTCCTGCCTGTGTCCCATCCCAGCCCTTGTGCACCCCCTGCCTCCTCATTGGTGAGGTGGTGAGAGGAGTAGAAAAGACCTCGGCTCTGTGCAAGTGTTGCTTGGCAATAGCTAAGCATCTCTTCATTATCAACACTGGCCCATGCCAGCTGCTGTGAAGAAAATTAACTATCCCAGCCAAAACCAGCAGAAAACCCCACCCACCAAAAAATAAAACTCCATGTAACATGACAAAAAAAAAAAAAAAAGGATGCATCTGATTCAGACAGAAACTTTGTATTTGTAAGACCTTTGAGTATGAAGCTTTATTTAAGCACTTAGCTTTAGAAATACAAGTTATTTAAAAAAAAACTGAAACTGTACTATTAAAGAATTTCCAACATTCCTAAATAAAGCTATTACACTTCAAAAAATCGGCCTAGAATGGTGAAGAGATCAGCAACTCACAGGACACCTCCATCTATTTTGTTCAATTACCACAAAGCAAGCAACTATCAGTCCCTCAATAAAAGTCCTCAATTTTTGTTACAGGAACCCATACCATATAAGGCTAGATTACTGGGAAAACTTCAAGTTATTTACAGAATAGTCTATACACAAAGTGTGTTTCACTCCAAATATTAAAGATGTATGTCTACTAGTAGACTGTGAGCAGTACTGCTTCATCAACTCCATCATGTTTTGAGGCAGAGGCCAAGCATGTAAACTGCTCTATGAAGTACTTTGTGCTTAATTTGCTTGTGTTTTTACCAAAAGTCATGCAGATGATGTACTTGTTCCTGAAATACTGTTGACCTATGAATGAGGTATGAGCTGTGCTGTCACAAAAAAATGTAAGTGAAGTATGTGACATGGAACTTTTTAAGGCCTGCTGATTTATTATGACTACGTTGGCAGAAGCATCATACATCATTCTAGAAGTAAGAGAAAATACAGGAAAAAAACTGGAAAGAATGTGCTATCAAAGTAAGATTACCTAACTACACTGATGACAATGGCAAGCTCAATCTACAAAACAAAAGGCTGCTACTGATAGTAAGAAGTCCCGATAGGCATGAAACAGCAAGAAAATGAATTAGCAAAACGCAACTGAAGCTGTACTTCACTTGCAGGCACAAGGATAGGCACTCTTGTGACATCAAGGTACCAGTACAGAAATGTCTCTGGACTGACTATAATACATTTATGGTCCTGGAGAGAAATGTTTACATGCAGTTTGCATGGTTCTTTTCTTGTTTATTTCCCTCAACAGAACTCTTAATAAAAAACCATAAAAATCTTATCCACAAGAACCATCTTTGAGCTCAAAGCACTTGAACCTAGGCAAGTGAGTTAGGAATGTTCCATTTAACTGCTGATTAATGATTCACAAAGTCTTTGGTTTCTTTCCAAGTTGCTTTGAAGAATAAAATGCTAGACCAGGGCCTTAAACTAGGTTACTCAACACCAAAGAGCACAGTATGTTCTCTGAGACTGAGAAAACTAGTTCAGACAAATTAAAAGCACAAGGGGAAGCCATTCAAAAAAACAAACAAAAAAAGTGGGATATTTACATTATTTCCATTATATTACTAATTCAAAAGGATTCATATCACACTCTAATCATCACAAGTGTCCTTATTTTGGATTCTACTTTACAGATAATTTTTAGGTTGCTGTCAAATTCAAATTGTTTAATTAATACTATAAATTACTCCTCTAGTAGTATAACTTCTGTATTTCAACTTATCACATTTATAACAAACATCTGTTTTACTTTTTTTCCCTAAATATATTGCTAACATCATATTTTACTGATCAGGTAACATACACATCTAAAGAATGAAGCAAAGTTACATTCAACTAACAAGAAATACAGGAAGATTATTCTTCAACAAAAGCAACTATGCAAGTAATGTGCCAAAACAAAACACAACCAGATCTACTCAAAGAATTCTTCAGCACCTACAAAATCTCTCACTAAAATTTGCGGAGTAATTCCTTACATGCAAGCCAGACTGACAATTTTTAAAAGCTGCTTTCAATTAACCTTTGTAAAATAGAGATACTTTTATATATACATTTCTAAGCTAGATTTTAAAAAACACTACACAAAACAACTAAAAAGTACAAATTGCAATTAGGAGTTTAATTTTCCTGATATCAACTTCTAGACAATTTGAAGAGTAACTTCTCCTTTTTTCTTATCCCACAGTAGAATATGTAAGTTTTCAAAACAAGACAGAAAAGTCAATAAAAGTAAGACAATGGTAACTATTTACAGAATAAACATCCAGAATAAACCAAACATGGATGAAAGAGACCAGCAAATATCAGTACAGCAGTTTCCAAATCTGGTAGCAGCTGGATGTTTTTTAATGTATTACTAATTACTGCTGAATCTCAATGAGTTGTGCACATTCTAATAGAAAAAACAACAATATTATGTAGCAGATTCTACATTTTATTTATATTACTGTTTTCATCTTGTAACCAGGATTTTGTCCAAAAGTCCAGTAACTAGAGATATTTTTGTTTGGTTTTACCTTACAGGACTTAAATCAATTGCCAGCTTACGAAACCGTACCTGAGTCTCAAACCACACTACAAAGAAGGCTTAATGTGCAGATAAGAACATGCACTGTTCTTAGAGGTAGATACACAGATATCTTTCTAACTCCAGAATACTTCCCACTTAAAATTTTAGGAGAATAGGTTCTCTTATCAGAAGGTAGTACTAAAAGGAAGAGTTAAAATCTCAGCAGATAAGAACAACAGAGAAGATGATAATAAGAACTGACTATATCCACAACTGAATGAAGATGATTAAACAATACAGAGCAATTATTAAGAAAACCAAGCAAGACAAAGATTTCCAAAGCAAAAGGTGGAGGCCTAGAGAGATGTAGCTGGCAGGTAAGAAACAGGAAAAGGGCAAAGTATTTAGAATATGAGATAAAGAGAAGATTGGCTTCAACTCCACAAATTTCAGCACTGAGGACAACAGTAAATATTGAATAATTTCCCTCTTTGTGAACACAGTCCACTATGCACACTGAATAAAATAGCAGTCCCGTCAAGGAAAACTATCAAGTAATCATTCAAAGACTGAATCATAGCACAAATGAAAATGGAAAGGAATTCAGCTCCTACAAACAATTTTAATTTTTTTGTGCCTAGTAATGTTTGGTGCGCAACCTTTCTTTTAACATTTCATACACTGTAATACTTTGGAGACTATTATCTACCATTAGCATTTGAAAAGAAAAATAGGCTTTTTATCTGCTTAGTTCAGGAAACTTGCATTTCTTGTGACTGCTAGTCATGATGATTTTTCATTAATTAGCTTTAGAAGGGTATCAATTATACCCAGAATTATCTTTCTCATTCCATTGCAGGCCACTGAACACAAATACACATAGATTCTAAACCCAATAGTGATATGATACGTATTAGCAAAGTATTTAATGAACCTTTATGTAAACCCTAATGACCACTTTAAACTCATCAAACTTGGAAAAATATGAATTTATTTGTTTCATTCTACTCATTTAGAGATCTCAAAGTAATTTTACAAACTATTCTTCTAGCAAGTTTATATTAAGATGACACCACCAAAATATTGTGCACTTTTCCTTGTATGTCTAACATCAAATGGTAGTTTAACATAGTGCCTATCAGCAGAATAAATACAATAAACTAAACCACACCAAAATGTTAATGATCCAGCATTTACCCCAATAAGTCTTTAGAAGATTAGTACCTGCAGTTGAGCTTTCAAGAGCTGCTGTGCTGTAATTTTCTCTTTTAGCTGCATCATTTTTTCAATTCGTTGGTTAACTTGTTGATCTTTCTTAAGTTCATTTTCATAAAATTTAGAACCCTGAAAGAAAAAAAATCACAAAATCATGCTTTTCTTTTTGTCTTTACCTTGTCTTTAAGCAACTACATTTGATCCTTAAATACAGAAAACATAAAACACAGAGATGATTTCTAATGCGTGTTCTGGATTTTCATATAAAAATACACAAAAAAGACCACTGGTTCTTTACATCTCTCTCTTCAACATACATATATTTCACCTGCACAAAGGAGTTTAAGGAATGATTTAGATAACTTTGTATTTTTATTTAGTCTAACACTTGACAACAAAAAATTTTAAAAAGTAGATAAAAGTCAAGCTTTCTTCTCAACACCTCCAAGGTATGAAGTACAAAACTCTAATAAAAAATCATTTAAGCATTTTTTTCAGACTTCCACACAGCTTAATATATGTGAACATATATAATGATACTGTATAAGTCAAATTAACTTGTAATGTTGAGTATTTTGTTGGCCATTTAATCTTGAAAGGTACTGCAGAATCAGCAGCTATTTGGAAGAGAATGATGAAAATCAAATGAGTATAAAAAAGCCCTGTTGCTCTCAAGTATGTAATTGCTCCTTTAAAAAAAAAAAGGCATGAATATAAGGGGATGTAATAAAAAGACAACAATCATGAAGATGTAATAAAAAGACAATAATCCTGTACAGAAAGAATCACGACTTTCCCTCCTGACTTATAACAAAGAAAAGAAGGCATACAATGAAGTAAAAAAGATAAAAACTCAAAACTAGGAAATAACATCTTTTTCTTGCAACATGTCTTACCTTACAAGTGAAATAATATTTGCAAGAAAAGGCTTTTGCTTAACTACTTTGTAAAATCTGCAAAAATGAACACACCTTTAGGTCAGAGTGTCTGACTACTAAACTGTCACTGATACCAAGAATACAGCCATAGTCAAGTCAGATCCAGACATTTATATAAAAAGCAAAAATCTACTTTTATAATAATCACAAAAAAGATGATGGCAGGGCTGTAATGTCATGTTCTATTATTATAAATACCTAATTAGAAAAAAATAAGGTGGGTTTTCTTTGAATATCAGATATGTCTTTCATCTTTTCTCCCCTATGCCATCAAATATGACTTGCTGAGTCTCATTGAAAGAAATTATTATGAAAATGTAGGTGTGGAAAGCAAACCAATACTTGAGATTAACTAGTAAGTTTTTTATTTTTTTCCCATCTCTTGCAACATTTCACAGTTAAAATGCCATAAACCTTCTTGCAATACAGCTGTGGGTAGTGTCTATAGGTGTCATTTTAGAGATTATAGAAAAACTTAAGGAAAAGAATCAATTACTCTTTTCAGATTTCTTGATGTGTATCTGGCAATTATAAACTCATATGCTTTTTTGACAGAAATATATTCTACTACTTAGATGCCTACATGTCAGTTTTGAAAGCTTATTTTACAGTTCATTCTATTTCATACCAGGAAATGAAACAGTAATTGCTATAATGAAATAATTTATGTAAATATCATTATCTGGAATATGTCTGACAAAGAACTGTTTTTAAGAAAGAAAATACACCAACACCAATATGTAGAAGAAACATGTAGAAGAAAATAGGTAGAAGAAACAACTTATCAATAACAAGCTTGATAACATATAAAAGTATCACCAATGTGAAACTGCAAGAAAAAAAAAAAGGAAAAAGCTTGCTACATAAGAACTCTTTGCAGCATGTTTTCTCTCTCTCCTCCTTTCTCCCTCTGCCCCACGCCGGCAGATAACTACAGATGAATAATGGTCAACATAGAATGCATGATGAAAACATCAAAATATATAATCTCGAGTCATGGTGACACCAAATAAAATACATACTTGTGCAAGGAAAAGTAAGAAAACACTCAGTTTCTCAGATAAAGTGTTACCCCTATATTGTTCTACTGAAACTCTCCAACAACTACTAGGATAACAAATATTTCAATGGTTTGTAGACCTGTGAGGGCATCTGAGGATCTTTAGTACAAAGCTGCACACTACTGGCCACCTCTCTTTAATACTTAAAGAAGACAGTCACAAAGACAGGCAGTAAAAACTTGATTCTAGAAAAACTTGATTACATCAAATTCATCAGTTACAGGAAGGTGACAAAGGAAGTAAATCTGCTTGACTGATTAATGATGGGGTGGACAAAAGGAATGGAAAGAGGGAGAAAAAGAGGAAACTGCAGCCTTCACAATTATCTCTGGAAAATGCTGTAGTATTTATGTGCTGCTTTGGACAAAAAGGGAGCACTTAAGCATATACTTAGTTGTCCTCCTTCATGTCCTTAGGGATGAATCCAACAATACTCTGAAGTACACTAAACTACGGCCCCTCCCCTTCCTCCCCACATATGAATTTCTTCTAAAAAGATGCCATCCATATAAGCATGTGAGGGATAAAATCTGGGGAAGGGAGGAAGAGGGCCTTACGATACTGGACCACAAATAAAGCATGAGGAAAAAAGTAATCAAAACAACCTTGGTAGCTTCCATGATGATTCTATTGATCTTCTCCTTATCCAAACCCTCCATTCCAGCTTTGTTATCATTAAGGCCCATTCTAAGTAGAACTCCATCATTGCAAGAGCTTTTAGCAACTTTTTTCACATCGTCCATTGTACTTCTTGAAAACAAGTACCTGTTTTATGACTTAACACCTGGAAAAGAAAAAAGTATTCAAATACTCACATTCCAACTGAACAATAACAATAATTAGATTTTGGAATTAATTTGCTTTATTTATTGAGTAAGTATTTTATACTTATTCAGAAAACAACATATGTATTGCAAATACGAAGACTTGTATTCCTGCAAAGTGGCTGACCTACCACACACCATATCAAACTACCTGTAACTCCATCAGTGTTTGGAAACAGTAAGACTGTATTTTCTTATTAAATTAAAACCATTTTCCTTTAAAACCTCCTTTACAGAAATAATTGAACACAAACAAATCTCAGGTAAAGGCCAGTACCTTACGTATGAACATGACATTTGTGCCTGTACATTATTCTGTCAGATGAAGTATTACTGCCTTAAACACAAAATACTGCTCATTATTACATTAAAAAAAAAATGCAATATTTAAATTGAAGGAAACCACTGCTCATTTGGTCATCATCCCTGCTGAGACAATCTGTTGAATCCTTTCCAGTAATTTCTAGCTCGAATTCAGAACCTTTTGTTTGTGTCAAAACTCATATTTAAAAAAAAAAAAAAAGATGGCTTAAATTAAAAGTTTTGATTAAAACCCTAATTCAGGGTACAATTAATGCACCGGTTTTTTACCATTAATGTGTTGAACCATGGTATTTAAGTAGTGGCACTTACTAAGCCCTTAATACTCAACTACAGCCATTGGTAACTTCTTTTACACAGATACTTCCGCTATGTGAAGTGCTGACATCTTCTCATGTTCTCTATGAAAGTAAATTGCTGAATCCTCAATTGGCTGTAATTATAGAGTAAACTGTTTAGGTATTAAACTGATCTTAAAAAAATAAAGAAAACAAATTTCACTTTCTGTAGCATGAACCCGTGGTCTTATTTTTGCCAGATTCAAACAAGCAGACTCACAAAATAATTTGAATTGGAAGGGACCTTCTAAAAGTCACCAAGTCCAACCTTCTGCAATGAGCAGGGACATTTTCAACTACATCAGGTTGTTCAGAGCGCTATCCAACTTGCCAATGGATGTTTCCAGCAATGGGGCATCCACTACTTCTCTGGGCAACCTGTTCCAGTGTTCTACCACCCTCACTGTAAAAAAATAGCTAATCTATATCAATCCTCCTCAGTTTAAAACCATATTGCAACAGGCCCTGCTAAAAAGTCCAAGTGTGATAAAGACGTAAATTATTTAATATGTATTTATTACTGAAAAAGCATACAGAAACAATTTCTTTCTCCCCCAAATCACCGACTCATAAACATGCAGAATGGACATGCACTCCTTAACTGCTCCCTGTGACAGGAATCCTTCTTATTCGGAGAAGCCCCACCCTATTAGATAAATACACCAGCCTTCTTATTCACAAAATACACATATCTAAAATATGTAATTTTTCCTTTAAATGCCACTTTCCCATCCAGGACTTCAGTGGCCTCATTAGCAACCAAACACAAGAAGGTCATTATGTATTTTTGCATTTAGAGGGGAATTTTTGTTACCAAAGAACCATGTGAGCAACTTTTAAAAATTAATGATGGCAATGTTCATATTTTCCTAAAGTTCTTCTACTGAAACATACTAGACGACTGAAGTAAAGAAATTAAAGAAAGCCATGTTTACAAAAAAAATTCCATCAAAAATATCCAAGTTTTAATCACATGCTATTAATCCACATTATTATTTATGATGTCTGCTGAAAAATGTAAGATGAGTTACATAATGCTGTGTTTATAGACAGAGTTGTATTACAAAGAACGTAAGTTGATATACAGATCAGAACTCTTAATCCTTTAGGAGCCCTTGAGCTTCTGGGAAAAGGAGTGGCTTCTTACTTCTTATGTGTATTTGTCAAATAAAAGACTACAATGCTGAACATCTTAATAAATTTTTCAACTACAGTAAGACAATCTCTTAAAGCTAACATACACATTTATCAGAACAGGTTTGCTAGACTTCAGTCAGAGGAAAAAGCACTGTATCCCAAACATAATTCCAAATTGCACCTAATGCTCATAAAGACCCCTGTATGAATTGGCTCCCAGTAATTCCACTTTTAGCTTCCCAGTTATTCCATGGCAATCTCTGGTACATAATGGGCAACATTTCCAAGGAATACTTTCATCAAAGTAAATATCCCTCCACTATTCTCCCTGCTTCTTTTATCACTCATTGCTTTCAAGAAACAGGAATGAACACAAGCTTGCTTCCACTTCTTATTCTGGTATTTTTCAAATGTTTTCAATTCTTCCTTATTCCTGAAAGTGTCTCTCTCCCTAGCATGTACTAATCTTTCCCCTTCCTCATTCGGAGCACTCTTAAAGGCTCAGCTTATGGCAGAGGCTTAAAAAACTAATTTATGTTAGTCAAAAGAAAATCTTCTCTATCTCATTGTTATGTATCTAACAATAAAAAATACCATGATAAACAAAATGATGGAAAAAATAATAGTCTTTATAAAGTCTCATAAATGGTGATCACCTGGTGTATTTTATCTTTTGAGCTTTTTGTGTGGAACAAAGTATATTGCCAGTCTCAGATAAGAAAAGTTATAAATATCTTAGCAGAAATTAAGAAGAAAATATTTATCTGAGGACACCAGAGCTCACAGGTGTACAGAAGGGAAATCATGAGTAACATGTGATACAATTTCCAGCTGCTTAATATGAAGAGAACCCGAACATTATCTTGGTTTAAAATGAACAGGTCTGAAAAAAAAATCCATAAAATATTTAACATATTGAAATTAATCACAATAGCTACAATAAGACAACTGATACAGTACCCTCAGATAAAACCAGTGCTCATTTGCCATAAGTGAAAATGAAAATATTTAAATGTAACAGAGAAGCTGCAGAGTTTTAAACTGTGCAAAATGTGAACAAAATGTCAATGTAGAAACATACCAACTGTTTTAATTACACTAGGGAAAAAAATGAACTTGTGGTCACAATTGTTTTGCTAAAAAGATTTCAAAAAAGTGGATAAGGGACTAGAATCTAATGAAACAGTCCACACAGAGTGACATACTTTTGGCATGCTGCTACCTCAAGAAGCTGTTGCGAGACCGAGTTGCTTTCTCTAACACAAAACATGACATCTCTCTCAGTACCATACTGAGCAAGTTGGGTGTGAAAGCAGAGGAAGGAAGTCTACAGTAATATACTACTCTACTATTGCTGCGATTGGTGAATGAGGGGAAGCAGGAAAATCATATGCAAGTGGAAGGAGATAACTTTCCAATTGCTAGGGAAAGTCTTCTAAAGACTTTGGCAGTGAATGTCAACAGTTAATGTAAAGCAAACCAACAAACAAAAATGTTGAAAAGAAATAAATACCATTACTGTGTAGAACATTACATGAGTAAGTTGGGATGCCTATAGGTGGGGAAAGATCACTAATTAAACCTAATCAACTCTTCTAACACTAAGCAAGCTCTTCTAGAATCAGGGACAGAAACTAAACTGAACTAGTAATAGAGTTATATAGTATTTGAAAGTGTCAAGAGATTGAAACATCAATAAAATTAGAGAAACAATTTAATTTCATGTGCCCCTACCTTCATTCAAATTTAGCATTTTTTTAACAGTTTATTGAACCAACCTAAAGGCAATGGCTTGTATTTGACCCTGTACCACTCCTCCAATTTGTCCTCACAAAAAATCCTCCGATTCCAGCAACAGAAATTCTGTACATTGTGTGAAAATTTAAATAACTTTATATTACAATTTCTATGTAATGAAATAATGCAAAAGACACAAACTGTTTCTAAGAATATTCAGTTCAGTGAGTGTACTGTTATTATTTACATTATTGACATTTGCCAAGTATGTTAACAGTTCATCTTTTGTTGACCATGTTAAGAACATGGGAAGAACTATTAAGACTGGAAAATTACACCAGTATGGAAAAGCTTGAAAAATAATTTATTTGCACACTGAGTTATTGTTTAATGCATGTAAGTTGTGAACCTGTCTTCATAAATAATACAAATTCTGATATCTTTGCTATCACAGATGCTCATGACAATGTGAGGTGCAAAGAAGTTACTAAGAGACATAATCGTCTACTTAGCCCAGAGCTCAAAAACTAAAAGGAATCAAAACACATAGCACAGACATAAAGGACTCTCTTACACCCTAATTGTTCCAAGTAAGTCCTCATGGTATGTAAAAAAAAAAAATTGAAATAAAAATTGCAAATAGCAACACAAATACTAGAGACTCTTTCCCAAGTGATCTTTTAATTATTATCGTTTAATTATTATAGGATCTAAATTAAATATTTTTCTTAATTTCTGTAAAATACATAAAGCCTCCAATAACATTAAATCATTTATTATACCGAGAGCCCAAAATAAACTTCCTATTTTCTCTCAATTAAAATATTTCAGAATTCCTTTATTTAAACCTTGCCATTATAACTTCAGCAAGAAAAAAGCAAAATTGTAAAAAACCTAACTTGATTTATAAATGTAGAGAATGGATAAAGCAATAGCTTCTGGAATCCTGTCACTATAAAGGCTAGATCAGAACAAGACCAACATCATCCATCATTTCAATGACAAGGTCAAGGCGTTAATAGATCTGTAAAAGCACTGAAAGTACAACAGTTACTAAGTTAGCATGTCATCCAGTTTTGAACACAAAGAATCACTCTTCAGGGTTTTGGCTAAAATCAAGCGTGGTGTAGTACAGATCTCCATGTCCACAAGTTACATGCCACTAAAGGTAGGACTATACCAGAAATACCAGAGAGAAGAAAAAGACAGAAAAAAACTTCCTTTCAAATATCCCCTCTCTTTTGTTTTTCTCAGGATAACTTAACCCATAAATGACCCATTATCAAAATCTACTGAAGTATGGAGCATCAATGCAAGTGCAGATGGAAAAATTTCTTCTTTAAAACCATTAAGATAACCACATCCATGTAGAAGATAGCGGTGAATAATGTGAAACTTCTAGAACATTTCACAAGCATTCAACAGATCCTCAAAAGCCAAATATTAAATAAGTCAGCTCTGTTATCTCTTCAGTAAAAGGACAATTCTGTAGTTCAAGACTCAAAAAACCCAATTTCAGTTACATCAAAAACATTGCTGGGCCATCACATCACCGTAATAAACAACAAAGCCAATCAAAAACCTCATCAGTTAAAACAAGCAACATTAATAAAATAAGCAAGCTGGATAAGAGTGTTTTCCTAGTGAGAATGCTCCCAAGAAAAGAGGTTACTAATAAGCATTCTTCGGCAGTAACTTTCTTTTGTATTGACATGGAATTCAGCCTAGCATTGTAAGCAGGTTCTTATACCAAAGTCCTTATACTAATGGGCAGTTACTACACCTCAAATAGGACAGTTCATATCCACCTATGTGCAAAACCTTTTGGTTTATGTAAATAAAATAAGAAATATACACCAAAGACACTATGTAGAAAACTACACATATTCTGAATAGAAGTACAAGAAATGAAGTCCTTAAAAACAAACAGACAAACCAACTACAAAGTGCCAATACAAACCATAAATTAAAATTAACCAACCAACCTAAGGAAAACTGTTTTAACAAGACATGTGTAAAGCCGTTACACTCTGCTGTAAGTGAGTAGGGATTTCTCTTTGTTTGAGAAATGAAATTCATTTGTACCAAAGACTATACCTCACAAGTAAGCAAGAAATAATTTATCTACTTCATTACTTTTTGCCAAGGACTGACCAGAACAAAAAAGCCACATAGACTGACCCAAGAGTAACTCTCATGCCCAACCTTTTAAATGTCTCCTTTGCACTGGAAATAATTACAGATGGAAGCCACTTCAAAGGTTCTGGATATTACTGAAACAATACCTTATGTAATAAATAAGACTACATGAGACTTTCCCAATAAGGCCAGAACTCATTGAAATAAGCATTTTTAATGGACAACATTCAGGTTTTACTCCAGTTGCTAATTTAGATTGAACTCATAGTCAGGCAGCTACACTCCTTATTCTACTCACTGCAGAGAAGTATCTTCATCCATGCTGGGCACACAACACTTGCACTGTTACATAACTAAAAACCATCTAACCCACCTCAAGTAAAGAAAATCTGTACCTGTAGTTAGGCCCTTTGAACTGCATTGCTTTATTTCTTGAATTTCTAAGATAATAACAAACATAAATTCAACAAACGAGGAAAATTCAACCCTGCTAGAATATTCTCAACATTTCTGCTATTTCAAAGGTCACACTGCAAACTCTGGCCATGATTTTATTCCATATTATTTGAATATATTTGAATTTATATTTACAATATTTTAATATATTATTTTATCCATTTCTTGGATAAGGATGTTATCCCAAAACAGTAACATTATATTAATCCTAAAATATCCACAGCTGGAAGGGACCCACAATGAGCACTGAAGTCCAGCTCACTGTTGGGCATAGGACAACCTCAAGAATCACACCATGTGCCTGAGAGAATAAATATGTATATAAAGTATGCATATTGGATACTTCAAAAAAAGAAGTGCACCTGTCTTCTGTAAACACTCATTTGGCAAGGAAACATTCTGGCAGACTGGATCAAATTTAGCGAACTCTTTAGCTCTCATTTCCTGTGAAAACATGTTCCTCTGATAATGATTTAAGTATCAGTTGCTCTGAAGTCTCTCTCACAGCAGGCAAATCTTCACCAAAGAAATGTTCAAGGAAGCACATCAGACTGTCCTTCTAACTATCTGCTAAATTCCTCTTAGCCACAGGGGGTTTGATTTTCACTAGAGGCTTGGTTTCTGAATAGCCCTGAGAAGACTTCTGTCAATTCTAATCCTGTAGTGATTTACAAGAAAAGAACTGGCAAAAGGAACGGCACAACAGTATTATCAGCATTTAATGTGTATACCTTTAACATAGATGGTGCTAACCACAAAGATTCCCAGCTAGATTGTTCAAAACTACTGTTTCACTATTCTCTCTCTCTCTCCCTCAAAATATAACACAAATAAATTCCTTAGAAAAAATAATCTTCCAATAAAGATGTAGTATCTTTACAAACATAATAAGCCAGAGCACATGATAAATTAATACTGAACAGAAAAGTGGGCCAAAATTTATGGAAGTGAAAATTCCAAGTGCTCAAGCTGACACATATGAAATTAGACTACAGTAATTTCATGACCATAAGGCGCACCTTCGGGAGTCGGCAAATTTCGCAACTTTGTACATTATATAAGGTGCACCAGACTATAAGGCGCACTTTTTTTTTCCCCCAAGATCTGTGCTGCACGCAACAAAGTAACAAATTAGTAACAGAATCCCTGGATCCTGGAGTTTACTGGCAGGTGTTCAATTTGCAAACATTTTTCACAGATTGGTGTAGCCTTTAAATGTAGCCCCAAGCGCCCTCCCCGTGCACAGGGCCTGGTACTCCCGCCCACCCCTGGCTGGCAAGGCGGGGCTCGGGGCAGCAGCGGCAGCTCACGGCACTTTGGGGCCACCGCCGCGGCTCATGGCTTCTGCGGCAGCCCACTCCCTCCCTTTCCGCGCCACCCTGGAGCTCCAGGAGCCCCGCTCTGCCCCGGCACTCCGGGTGCCCCAATGCCGGCGGGCTTGCCCCGTGCCGCCGCTGCCCCGATGTTGGTGGCTTTTCCCCCCTGCCTGGGCTGCTCCGCCACCGCCAGCTTTCCCCCCATGCCGGCGCAGCCCTAATGCTTCCAGGCTCACCCCAGCCTGGCGCTGGCCCGACGCTGCCACCGGGCGGGCTCTGCTCAGCTCGAGACTGTTGCGGGCTCGCACTTCTGGATTGGCAAATTTCACAGCTTTGTCCATTATATAAGGTGCACCGGACTATAAGGCGCACTTCCGGGTTCAGGGGAAAATTTTAGTCAAAAGAGTGCACCTCATAGTTGTGAAATTACTGTACTGTACTTTTTAAAAAGCAGCTGACTCAGCATTTTACAAAAACATAGATGCCATACATGCACCTAGAATTAGCCCTGAAAAAGCAATGTCCCGGAATTATATCTTTTGTTTACTCCCTGACTTTAAAATGTAATAAATTACAGATAAAACCATCCTTTTAAACATTAAATAATTCACACTAAAAGTAAACAGTTAATAGAGACTGCTTCTGACAATGTTCAAAAATAAATGTGAAAATATTTTATGCCACTTACCAAGTTCTCTGAATAATTCTTTGCTTATGTGAAGAGTGACAGAAGTAAAACAAGTGGAATACTCACTCCCTATCAATTTCCTGTAGTCAAGATACTAGACAATTCTGTTCTAAATTCTGCTTTCAGTTTCTCTGTCAAAAAATCCTCATGTCTTTAGAACATTTAAGTTACTCAAAGAGCAAAGAACTATGGTATCTTCTGTTGCCTCTATTCAGTATTTTAAAGGACCTTTACAAAGATTTATCTCACATCTTCAACTAATTTTTCCTTACATGTCTAGATTACTGAAAACAAAGGCTTTACCAGTTTAATCCATAAAGAAAATAATGAAGGAACTGAAGACTCATCAATAAAAACTACACTAGAGGTAGTGTAGTTATCTGCAATCTGTATTCTACAGACATGTTTAGTGCCAACAAATTCATATATGGTTTATTTTAATTTTTTAACTTAGAAATAAAAGCCTAACACAGTGATGCACAGAGAGCAAAATTGTTTTAGAATAAAATGTCTGAACCATTAATATTGCTGAGCCTATGGTATTAGGTAATACACTGTGGCGTAACAGAGCTCCTTTAAAGATCCTCCTAAGGAAAATAGTCTTAAATTTCAGAACAAGCATAATGGTAAGCATGAACACACTAGAAAGTGATGGAGACTCTGTTTTAATAACATAAAATGAACCCTAAAATAGAAGTTGTGGCAGTGGAAAAAAGATATATAAAAGGGGAGAAGAAAAAAAAAAAGGTATTTATAGTTACCCACTTGGCAGTGGGTAACTGCCAAGACAGTTACCCAGACATCCCAGGGTGTAAAACTCAACAGTCCCCATTTTTGTACTACAAGTACAAAAGTATCAGCAACACCGAACACTAACTGTTCTGTTGGTCTAAAAAACGGTGATGACTATTTCCACTTAAAACAGTAATCTGCAAACTTCTTGCAAGCCCTAAGACACTAGAAGGAATATAGACGGAGTACAGGGGCACTTGTGAAAGAGCAAACACAGGCAATGAAGCACATAATAAAGGTTGAGTAGAAAAGGTAGAGAAGGAGCTAGAGCATCTGGATACCAGTGTGATTTTCTAGATTTCCAATGCTTTGATTTGCATCCTAAATTGGTCTTGACACAGGCAAACCTGATTCTTTTCAAACTATACATAACTGGAAGATTGCTCTTCCAGAGCACCCCTGCTAAACAACAATTGTTAACGTAGGTGCCATCTAAATGATTAAACTGTTGTACTCAGAAGAACTTCAAGTCCTCAGCACTAAATCATTCCTTTACAAATCTACTCTCATTGCACCCCATGCTTGCTGGTAAAGGTATGGTCTTACCTTATTAAGAGAAACAGACAGTACATCACATTTTTAAAAAACGGTCAGAACATCGGAAAGAGGAGGTAATTTACATAAGGTATTCACAATTACAATACAGCTTTTGGAAGAACATAAGCTGGTGACACTGTGTTGAAAAACAAGATACATTAGGAGCATGTGGCAGATGTAAACAAAAAACTATTACCTAGCACAGCCGATGCTTTATATGAAAAGTTGAAAAGGTAAAACCTTTTAGCATTCAGTATTTTTTCATTTAAAGTTTGTAAAATGCTGGCCGCAATTACAGTAATTTCACAATTACAAGCCGTACCATTTTGACCAAAGTTTTGGTCCAAACTCAAAGTGCGGCTTGTAATCCGGAGCAGCTAATCTGGGGAAAAGAATTCTGAAATTTGCCAACCGGAAATGCGAGCCGGCAGCAGCCCCAAGCCGAGCCCACACAGGGCAGCCCTGGGCCAGGGGGAGTAAACGCAGCAGGAGCTGGGCGGAGCGAACGTGGCGGTGGCAGGACCAGCAGCGCCGGGCTAGGGCCAGCCCGTCCAGCGGGGGTGGGGCCAGCAGTGCCGGACCCTGAGTCGGGGGGAGCGAACACAGCAGTAGGACTGGCAGCACCGGGCCATGGCCAGCCCACCTGACGCCAGCGGTGCAGACGGGGGCGAGTGAGCCCGGCAGCAGCGGCCAGCCCCGAGTGGCCCCACCGAGCAGCAGCACTGAGCTGGCTCACTCGGCCCCGCTGGCGGCCCCCTCGGCAGTCCCGAGAGGGCCAAGCCCGCATGGCCCCGAGCCAAGCCAGTAAAACCCCGCGATCCAGTGATTCTGCTACTATTTGGCAACTTTGTGAAAGTTGCACGGGGATCCTCGCTGCGAACAACAGACGCTGCGGCTTATTTATGGACAAAGAACAAAATTTTGCCAACACCCGGACATGCGGCTTATAATCAGTGTGGCTTGTAATTGTGAAATTACTGTAATAAACAAAACAAATATTCTCTCTAAAAAGGATGGATATGTTTATCGAATGACCTGAAAAAATATCTACCCAACTCATTTTTAGTTTGTAACACTTGATTGATTCAATGTTCTGGAGGGGGAAAAGAAAAAGCAAGCTTCCTCTGCAACTAAGTTAATAGCTTCAGATCAAAAGCATGACAGGAAATATTGGTATACACACTACTGTCACTGCTAAAAGAACTTGCTCAGACATGTCTCTTCAGCTCCTGATCCTGGAATGAAGTTAATTCAGAATTTGACTAGGGAAACACAACTGGCTTTACAAGTAAAGCCAACTAACTTAAAAAACATAGAGAAGATCTATAAATTATTGTCAAATATACCAGTGCTAATAAAGTTTGGCAAATACAGTATATTGAAACTGACACTAAGGAGAAAAAAATGCACTTGGTTTCTTCCCCAACATGTAGTGAATCAAAGAACATCGGCTTTTGGCAACATTTTATATATTAGTAAATTATCTAAAGTAGCACCCACAGTAGACTTCTGTAAGTCTTTTCCTGCACATTGCAGTGATTACACAAATATTAAGATGTTTATGACTATTTTTTATTTCTAATCGTTTAGTATAATGACGCTGCCTTTGAATCATCCTCAGTTCTGCATTCATTGTAAATATCTCTATATCTGAGACTTTGAGCAGGCATGAATATTATTTAACTTTTAACTGCTGTATCTAGAGAATGCATATGATGCATATGATGATTCAAAAAAATAATAAACCCTCAATGGAAACTTTCAAACAGCCTAACACGGGAAAAATTACACAATGATTTGTCATAAGGAAAAAGTCAGAGAAAACAGAATTGTGCAGCATTGCTTTTGCAACAACAGCAGAAGTGTATCTTTCCAATCCGAAATTTCCTTAACCAACATCCTTTAACACACTTTTCACCCGCCCAAAAAATCGGGAGAAAGGAGATCTGAGAAACTCATCTGAGTTAGCACAAACCTTAAGCCTTTCCCAAAGCACTACATCCGCTGTTCACAAACCGTTAAGTGACAGGTGCAACAGGACGCATTTTTTTTCATTCTACGAATACCTCCGCCCATAAATATCGACGAAAACACGTCTTTCAGACTAAGTTTGAAGAAAAAAGTCACCGTTCCCTAACCTAAGAAAGCAGTTCAATAAATGGAAGAGAGGACACCCGCAGTACCTGGCAGCCGAAACCGAGCGCTGATCCATGCCTCTGCCTGCCCTGCCCACCCCGGGGAAGCAGAATCCGGATGGGTCTGGCCGGCCAGCCCTCCCCTCTGGTTTCACCGGGAGCTGGCCGCTTCTCCCGCCCCTTCCCGCCGCTCCACCATCTTGGATTAGGGAAAGGTTTGGCGCTCACCACCCTCAACTTTTCCCCCTTCCCTCGAGTCCCGCTGGTTTAAGGCGAGGATGAGACACTACATCTCCTCGCCCTTGAAAGCAAGCAGAGCCAGAGAGACGTTTCGCTAAAGATAAAGCAAATACCTCTGCACAAAAGACAAAGCAAACGTTTCCCCGGGCAGCACCGTCGCCCGTGGTAGCAGAGCTCCCCTCACCCGGGGGCACTGAGGCGAGACCCGCTGAGGCCGCTACAGGAACGACGAAACCAAGATGGCGGCCCCGCGCCACCAAAGTGAGACTACATCTCCCAGCGCGTTCTGCGGCACGAGCGAGGGATAATGGCGCCCAGACATAGCGTAGGGCAGGACTACAACTCCCGCGGGGCGCCGCGGCGGGGCGGGGTGCGCGTGGATGGTGGCGCAGAGCGCCCGCCTCACATAAAATGGCGGCGGTGGCGGGAGCGCGCTGAGCGAGTGCTTGGCAGACGGACGCGCGCTCGCCCCTCCTCCCCTCACTGTCCCGGTGTTGTGGCTCTGGCCGCGGGCGGGGTCTGCGGGGCCGCGGCGAGGGGATCCCGGGGCTGCGAGCCTGGTTGCCGGCCGGTCGGTGGCAGGGGCGGGCGGCGCTAAGTGGCGGCACTCGCTCGAGTAGAGCCCGGCGCTCCGGTCCCTTCGGCAGAAGAAGGCTGCTGTGGGCGGGGGCCGCTCCGGCTCTTTCCCAGCTCGGCGGTGGCTGCGGCTCCGATCTCCATGTCGGACAATCAGAGCTGGAATTCCTCCGGCTCCGAGGAGGACCCCGAGACCGAGCTCGGACTGCCTGTTGAGCTCTGCGGGGTGCTCAGCAAGGTAAGCCGCCTCTACCCCATTCCTGCGCCCTGCCGCCCCCCATCCTCCTCGCTGTCAGCTTCGACCGCCCCGGGGGCTCGGGCCGAGGGGCCCGGTGGCGGGGGGGCCGGGCGGTTCCGCGGGCTGCGCTGGCATGGCCGGGGCACCGCCACCTGACGGCGGAGCCGCTGCCAGGCAGAGCCGCGGCGGCGCCGGGCGCCCCCTCCCTCAACCCCGCCGCCCCCCGCGGCCGCGGGGAGTCTTTCCTCGAGCGGAGCCGCGGTCCCCGCCGCCCCGCGAGCCTCCGGCCGCACATCGTGGGGCTCCGGCGGCCGCGCCGCGAGGGCGTCTCCCCCGCGCTTCGGGCTCCGGCCGGAGCGGCGCCGGGCCTCGGTGTCGCGGCTGCCAGGGAGCTCCCGCAGGCACCCGCAGCCGGTCGTGTCGCCTCGGGAGCAGGCACGGCTTTGAGTGCAAGTATCAAAACAGGGCAGTGAAATACTCCTGCGGCAAGAGAAAACGGGAGGAGCGGAAAAGGCAAATGACTATGTAAAAAAATGGCCCTTTTAAAAATAAACATAGTTATTTTCTCTTTTATCGCTGAAAATAAGGTGACTTGCGAGCATGTGTTGGTTTATACTGGGAAATTTTATTTTCAGAAGTACTTTGTATTAGATTATTGAATTACTTAGTTTTTACACGGATATCTTATTTTTTATTACAGAAAGTATAGTCAGAATAGCGTTGAAGTATCTGTAAGATTAAAGCACTATGTTTTGAATTTTTTTCCTGTCCTACGCGATAAGGCTAGGCACAAGCCAACGTAGGAGGCACGGGATACAGAGATCTTACACTGCCCTGAATGCGCAGAAAACAGCCGTAACTGAGTTCACACTGTTGTGAGAGACTTTTTGAACTGCTTCCAGCCTGAAAATGTTGCTAACCCCAGAGATGGGAGGAATGGTTAGGAGAAGGATCTCTGCTTTCATTTTTAAGATCTTGTCTAATAGTGGATGGGGGAAGGAGGGGATGAGATGGATGTGAGATGGTGTTAGAGCAGTTACAATGAAAGATTTTTGTTTGGTGTACTTTTGCTGTTTTGTTTGCATTTTTTCCCAGTAAAGCTTTCCTTGGGTAAGATGGCCCTGTCGTTAGAAGGGAAGTCATTTGTGGAATGTAATTAATTTTTGTGTTAGCGAATTAAATTAAATGTCCAGGTGCTCTTTCTCAATGATGTAGCAGGTGAAGCCATAGCTTCAGATATTCTAGCTGAGATATGTGCCAACATTTTACTTTTCTGGATGATTATGCTGAGTGTAGCAGAGACTGTCTTTACCATGAGAACCTGGAATTTAATCTGAATAGTCAAGTATGGCGAAACCTGTCACAATACATATGTTTGAGGGGTAAGGTTACCTTTTGTTAGTTGATACTCAGTAATTATTGAAGTAAACTAATTATAATGGAATGATAGCATACTGAACTTTCTACTAAGGAAATACCTATTTTTAATAACTTAGTGTGTATAGTTAAGTTCTAAAATCATAGAAGTAGGCGGGAGTTCCCTGTGTGCATGTTAGTTTTATTAGTTCTGCCCTTCAGTAAAGAGAAAAGCTGTGAAGGAAATGGAGTAATTTGGTCAGAGAAACTTGTTAGAAGTATATCCTGCTGGTCTTTTGAAAAGTTTTGAAACTCTAGGCTTTTTTCCATTGTATTTCCTGCTAATGATTTTAAGGTGGATACAAAGAAAGAACTTAAATGGAAGAGGCTTTCAGGAAGCACGAGAATCTAGATGCTTGGAAAAACACTAGTCTCTTCTCTGGCAAAATCTTGTGCCTACCCAAATGTGCTTTAAGGAGCCTCTTAATTCACGGGACACTTGAATTGCAACAGCAAGCTTTGATTACAACAGCGGATGCAAGATTTACTGCTATATATGTTTCTGTTAATTTTTTCAGCGACAGAAAGGTGCTTTTCTATGCTTTTTTTTTCCCCCTGCAAGATAACTTTGACTCTGCCTTTCACATCCTGGGAGGAGTTGGGAACATGAGAGATAGGAAAAGAGGAAGTTAGGAAATAATACACCTCTGTGACCGCTTGTGCTACCATTTCATGCACTAAGCACACTTGAGGCTTTCTTTAAGTAGTGCTGTATTTGGCAGTTAGATGTATTAAGAGATAAAAAAGGGCTTTATATTTTAAGGACAAATCAAGGTCTTGCCTACATTTGAAAATTAAGAATTTCTCAGTTACAATTTTTTTCCTTAGATATCATCATCTTAGTACAAAAGTTAACATGTAATTATGGAATCTATGTTAACTAATGTATGTAGTATGAAGTGGGAATGAGACTGTTAGTTGGCTTTTCCCCCTCATTTTTTAGATCACAAAATGACAAATGATTGGATAGACTTAAATGCTAACCGAAGTTTTTAATAAAAGACAGTTTTTTTCATTTGTCAAAAGCAAAGAAATGCTTGCATGATAAGATTAGTTTCAATGCACTTGTTTCTATTTTCATCAAATTTATAACATTTCCACAATGATTGATTAATAAGTATTAGTGTATTGTCAGAATTATAGGATAGTCCTGATTTTCTCAGTGCCAGATGATTTTAGGGAGTTCATATGATTCTACCAAGTGCAGTCAGAAGAGTACTGCAAATATAAGAATAGTAATGAGAACTTTTGTTCACTTCTTACTAGGTCTCTTTAGAATTAATCAAGAATTTGTTCCCGGAATATTTGTTTTACTCAGTGTGTGAATGTGGAGTCCCTAGAAAAATCTGAATAGTAAAAAATACGATTGGATGTGTGCTGTAACCAAGTATTTTCTTAGTGAAAGTAGTTAGAATTAAAACCTAAAGCAGTATCTATGGGCAATATTAAATGAATAAAGCATGGCGTCCTCTAGGCACTACAATGTGGGACAATGGCATGTTTGTATTTATATGAAGAGAACTTTATATACTATTTTATATAAAATAATGTATTCTATGTTCCACCCAAGTCTTTTGGCCTAGCTTTAGATTTTAAATCAGGTGCCTAAACTCACTCTAGTCATTAATGTTTGATTTTTTTTTTTTTTCCCCTTCCCTGTTTTCCTCAATTTTGGTTATCAATATGTTTATTGCCTTTACTGTAACTGGCCTTGGCAGTGCAGTTGGAGTCCAGACATCTGTTGTCTTATTGACCCTTCAAAACAACTGCTTTTTTATTGCTTTAGGAGTTTGTAAAATTCTTCTAGGAGCTCTGAGCAGAAAAAAGTTCTCATTTGGGAAAAACTTGTTAAAATAAGCTGCCTTTTTCTTTGGATGCTCAAGAGACTAGAAAATAGCCATCATTCTTCTTTTATTGTTTTCTTTCCATTGGCTGATCACTGGAAATATTTTTTACAGTGGACCAACTACATTCATGGGTGGCAGGATCGATGGGTAGTTCTGAAAAGCAGCACACTCAGTTATTACAAGTCTGAAGATGAAACAGAGTATGGCTGCAGAGGCTCTATCTGTCTGAGCAAGGCTGAGATTACAGTAAGTACAATTTTATTATTGCCATCATTCATGTTTTGAGGTGCTATATATTTGTGGGTGGTGAAAGCAAACGTGAAGTATGGTAAAATCTTTTAGGTCATCTGCTTATGACAGTGGCATCAGTGGAACACTGTGGAGCAGGGGACAGAATTTCTAATGTGAAAAAACCTCTTCTGATTTGTGGCTTTGACAAGCAACTTTTCATATTTTTGCATTAGAGGTTTTGTGGGTGGATAGACTGTCTGCCTCTGAAGGCTGCAAAGTTTTTTCCATGGGACAGTTTAAGGCCCCAGATGAATTTGCGAGATGAGGTACGGGTCCTTAACAAACTTTGCTCTAGAAAGAAGGTGGTGGTTCTTTGACTGTGGTTCTTGACTTTCTGAACACAACTCTGTAGGTTTCCAAAAGAAAATATTCTTTCTCTGAACAAATGCCCTCTACAACTACCTGGAAGGAGGTTGTAGCAAGTTGTATTTCAGTCTCTTCTTCCAGGTTGGAAGTGGAAGGATGAGAGGAAATACCCTCAGGCTGGCTCAATGGAGGTTTAGATTACACAGTAAAAATGCTTCATAGAAGGGCCTGTAAAGCGCTGAAACAGGATGCCCAGGGTAGTGGTGGAGTAACCATCTCTGCAAGTGTGAAAAAATGTGTGGATATGGCACTTGATGGCATGATGAATGATGAACAGGGTGGTGCTGGTTGGACTTTATAACATTAGAGTTTTTTCCCAAACTTTATGACTCTGTGAAATTTTTAAGATTAATTGCTTAGAAGATAAAGAGAAAAATCTGCTTTTTTGGCTTTCAGGATTACAATACACATTATGACTAATAGTTGTCAAAACGCGTGCTGTAGTCTTTCTGCAATACCATTAAATAGTCTGTCCAGTTATGTGATTTAGAGTAAAAATAATTGGACTTTCACGTAGCACACAAATTCCTAAAGTAGTAGCATTAAATCTTAGCATGCGTGTTCTTATTCTACCAAATATGTGGGGTTTTTTCAATCTAAATTAAGGATGATGAACAAGATATATTCTTCCTTACTAATAATCAGCTTACAAATAGAATTTTATTAAACACCTCTTGATTTGGGGAAAAAAGACTGATTATGTCAACTGGATGTATTTTAGGGTAAAGCTTGTGAAGAAAAGATGTCTGGCATTTAGATGTTTGGAAAGTATTGTAGCTATCTAAAAATTTAAACAGATCATGTATTGTATTTAAACTATTTTTTTAAACTGTTCCATTTCTAAAACTTCCTCAAGATACAGCTTAATCAGGAATTTATTGTACACAACAATCTCTGGGAGTTCTCACTGAGCTGTATCTATTGCAGTTTGTTGAGCCTATGATCAGAACTTCCAAAAATCTCTCAAGAGGCAAGAGTTTACATGCCAACCATGCAGAGACAGGAAGGTGCTGGCAGGGATGTAGCCAAAGGGCATCTGCAGCCATGCTGTACAGCACATCTCACCAGCTTGAATTCCGGTTGAGGTGGTGGAATGAGAGCTTAGGGTGATACTGCCATTGCTGCTGGAATATTTTGGTACATGGCAGTTTACAAAGGGAAACTGGTGAGCATGTCTTTAGACTAGGATGTATGTCACAGTAGAATTTCTTACAGGTTACTTTTTTTTTTCTCTCTGATACTTATTAGATCTAGTAACTTGGAGTTTAATTGATGCATCTGTTTTTAAGTTCTTGAACTTCTTGAATACATGGAGCAAGAATTAAAAGCATCCACAGTTCTAAAGGTTAATTGGATATTTTTGTTTAGTTTTTGTTCAGGTTTGTACTTTTTGAGTGGGATTTGATTGTTCAATTGATAGATGGTATCCCTGAAAGCAAATATGTTCCAGTTAGTTATATCTAGCTGCAATTAAAATTATTGTTGTGGAAATTTTAGAAGTTGAGGAATACTGCTTCAATACATTGTTTCATGTGTCTAGGATATAGAAATATACTTTTGAAACTGTCTTGTAACTATTCTCTTTGTTTTTCAGAGGTTTAAGCCAGAGTTTTAGCATCAATGCTTCTGGTTTGATAGTTGTTTAGTAGCAAAGTGAATATTATTTTTTTTAACTGACGTTTTCAATTGAAAATAGATTATGCTCCAAGATAAATGTTTAAGATATTCTTCCTGAGGTGCATAGTTGATCTTTACTTCAGTATCTTTGTAATGTCTTCAATAACTATAAGCTTTCCAGCGTGTATTTAAATGCATGGGATAGTAGCTGATAAAATAAGTATTGAAATGATAATGTGTGAAAACTGTCAGTGTCACTTTGCTGTCAGTGGAAGTTATTATTTACTGAAGGATTTGTAATTAATTTGGTAAAGAGAGTATGTCAGGTTTCTTATTGGCATAATGTTCAGTTGCACTGATTTGATGTAGTTGAGATCTTCATCTTTTGTATTTTTCAAAAAACTTTAAGTTTGGATCAGGAAGATCACGGGAAACCAGAGTCAGATGTATTAACTTCTTCTATCTTAATCTGTTATATTTCAGTAAAGTTTTCAGTAGTATGAGATGGTATTGATGACTGTAATATTCCCTTATAGGAAAGGGTGCTGAATTTTCATAAAGCTTTCTTTTAGGCACTTGGATTGGGTATGCATTTTTGAATCCAATGAGGAGTGTAATGATACTCTGTGCATAATTAATTCTACTGTTATTATAGAATGGCCATGTTTTGTTAAAATATAAGCATAAATTTGGAAAGTTGCTGTTGCTGAGTAGTCTTACTGTACTTTCAGCAATGAACATGAGTGTAATTATAAGTCATAGTATTAATTGAGACATGAATGTTACATGCAGAAGCTCACAGTTGCTTCTGCTCTTGTTTTACCATTTGTATTGCATTGGATATGGATTGATAGGTAATTTCACAGAGATATTTTGTAAGACACTCATCTCTTCTCTTTATTTGATAAAAGAATACTAGTTAAATTCATACTCATTAGCATAGCTTTTTTGACTGTTTCAAGTGCAAAATTATATTGTCTGATGTTCAGAACAGGTATGGCTGTGTGACAGTAGCCTTTCATTGAATGAAAAGTGCAGGATGTGGTTGGACTACTGGAACTTAAAAGAGATGATTCTTCTGGAATAGAGGAACAAAGGATGAATATTTGTTGCATATTCACTGGATTACATGAAATAATGAACTGGCTATATGAATTAAGTTTGGGGAAGGATGATGAAAGTCAATATATGATGCTGACTGATTTGCTTTTGTCCACATAAGACGAAACACCTCAGAGGTGTTTAATCAGTTTATAACAGGTTGGAGGCTGAAACTGAAGATGGAAGTTCTGCTGTGTGGTCAGTGGATGAGATGAAATTATCCATATTATAAGAAGTTCATATATGGACAGACTTAAGCTTTATTTTATTAATCTAGCCTGGGCATACTGAATTACTGCTGTTGATGGTAGTCAGTGCCAGTTGGTCTTTATTAAGGATACCTTTCTTTATTTTAAAGCTTTGTAGTTCTTTCATTCTTGAAGTCAAACTTCCAGTAGGGAATTCTGTGTACCAGGTTAAGAAGGGATGTTCATGGCAGTCCTGTAAGTGTGGATCCCTGGGGCATGGTTTTGGACTTGGAAGTTCTAGGGTGTGTTATTAAAAGAACAAAAAGAAAATGCCCTGTAGATCTGGAAGTCCAATTTTCAAGCAGCCTGGTCCATAAGCTTGAAGTGACTGCTTTGATTGCTGTGTCTGTTCTTATAGTGCCATCACCACTGTTGTACAGAGTGCTAGAGAGTGACTTGCACTAATTCATGTAGTCACAGCATGATAATCAAGAGTAACATGGTATACTGTGCTCCCCCTTCAGTCAATCTAAGAGAAAGGCCTACGATAATTTAATCATTTGAAAATCTATTAGCACAAATTTCTAATCTCTTTATAGACTTCTTAATAACCAAGTGTTTATCTGATGAATTCTAGGGAGTTTTGCCCCTAGATATATGTTTATATCCAGTAATCAGCCACTAAAAGTAAAAAACCTCTGGTTTTCGGAAATATGGATAGTTGAACAGCTGCCTTTCCTCACTCTAGTAGGATTTGTGTTTTATTGATAGAGTGATAGTGACCACCATTGGGCACATGTGAGAGGAAGTACAGATTGACATTTTTAAAAAGATTGGCAAGTTAACAGAAAATGCTTCATGTGTTCATAAATTAAAGCACATGCAGAACCTTCCTATGAGTTTTTTCATGGAAATGTCAAAGCCTACAAATATTTCAGTTTTATAGTAAAGATTGTATCTTTGGTTAAAGGAGATGTCAGTGCTGGAGAAATGTTCTTAGTAGCATGAAGAACCATGTCTTGCAAAACAGACTTTCAAAATTTCCTCTTGACATTAACTGTATGTTGATATGTTTCTTTTACTGTTTATACAGTGTGAAATAAAATACTATTTTGGACTCATTTGATGTGGTAATGTATAGAAGTGGTATAGAAGAAATAAAGTTTGGATTTACTTTTTTTTTATAGGTAGTGTGTCAAAATCAATCTTGCTAACATACCTGCTAATGATAAAAGAATACTGTACTTCCACTTTGTATCTACTTTTAGTTAGGTTTGCTTGAGTTTGTTGCTAGTTAAGTTGAATGGGAACTAAACCTAAGGTTTACATTTCTGGAAGTTTTTATTTAAAAAGCTAAAGCATAAGTCCATGCCCTGGGCAGAAACACTAACAGTACTTTGTAATAATTGCTAATTGCTTTGGAAAATATGGTTTCCAACTGTCTGAGACTGGAAAACAATCTGGTGTAGCATGACGTGATGGGCATTTAATTGAATAATTAATTTTCTGTAATTTGATAAAGTGCCTTCTCAGCCTTAGTTGCTACTAAAAAAATTAGATGAGTAAACTAAGACTTATAATACAAGCCCTAACTAGGTCAGGGTTTATTTAGGACATGTGTCAGTTAGTACTGTTAGTCTTTGGTGTGTGTCTCAATCAAGTAGTTAAATCTAGACTAGGGGGAGATTTTTGGCTAAATGGGAAATGGATATCGTAAATAGAGGTGAATGTGGTTAGGAATACTTACTCATGTGAAAGGCCTGAGGTGATTTTTTTTTTTTTTTTTTCTGAAGAGGAAAATGCCAAAGGGCAACAGGATATAGGGAGGAAGGGAAATGGAGTAAATGCCTAGGAGATAATGACGCTGGTCTCTGCTCTTGCGGCATGTGGAAGTTGCTTGAAATACAGGATTCTCCTGGACAATTACAATAATTTCACAACCATGAGGCGCACTGGACAATAAGGCGCACCCCCTGGGAGCTGGCACATTTTGCAACTTTGTAGATCAGATAAGGCGCACCGGACTATAAGGGGCACTATTTTGCAGGGAGGATCCATGCCATGTGCAACAAAGTAACAAATTAGTAACAGAATCCCACGTGGAGTGTGCTCAAATTGGAAACATTTTAACAGATTCGTGTAGCCTTTAAACGCAGTCCCAAGCACCCTCCCCATGTTCGGGGCCCAGCACTCCCACCTGCCCCCAGCTGCCAAGGCGGGGCTTGGGGCAGCGGTGGTTCGGAGTGGCTTTGAACGGTTGGGCCTCACCGTGGCACAGAACAGTTGGGGCTTGCCGCGTCTCAGAGTGGGCGTGGTACGGAGCGGTTGTGGCTTGCTGCGGCATGGAGCGGGTCAGAGCGGGCGCGGCTCGGAGCAGCTGGGGCTAGTGGTAGCACGAAGCAGGCACGGCTCGGAGTGGTCGGGGCGCACCGCGGCTCGGAGCGGTCGGTGCGCACTGCGGCACAGAGTGGGCACAACTCGGAGCGGTCGGGGCTCACGGTGGCACAGAGCGGGAGCGGCTTGGAGTGGGCGGGGCTCCCTCCCTCCCCCATGAACCCTCGGGCTTCTCCCCCGCACCGGTGCAGCCCCAATGCCGCCACCGGGCGGGCTCTGCTCAGCTTGGGACTGTTGTAGGCTCACACTTCCTGGTTCGCAAATTTCCAAACTTTGTCCATCAGATAAGGTGCACCGGACTATAAGTCACGCTTCTGGCTTCAAGGGAAAATTTTAGTCAAAAGGGTGCACCTTATAGTCGGGAAATTATGTAGTTTTGGCATTCACATCCTCTGTACAAATTTGTGTATGCCTCTGAGTTGTCTGAACCAGCCATTGATTGGTTGATGTGAAGTGAAAGTGTATGTAAATACTGAAGTTTTGTAAAGTGCTAATATCCTTCAAGCAAAAATATCTGTCAAGTGAAAAATAATCATTTGGCATGGTAGAGAAAAGGATGATTTCTTCTGCAGTGTGTATTAGAGAAATTAAGTCAGAAATGGAAGAATACACATCCAGATCATCTCAGTGAGGCTGTTTTTTGTACTGTGATGAGGTTCTAAAATTATTAAAATATAAAAACAAAACTTATGATGTACATTAACCAAATATTTTACCATTACTTAATATTGCTCAAGAATTATTCTTTAGTACTTGAATGTATCATGTGTTACTACACTCTTGAAATTAGGGCTGTAATCTAGCAGTGTTTTTGTCATCTTATTATCTGTGAGAATATAATTCCCCAACATGACTTTTAATTAAGATAATTAAATTCTAACACTGTTCATTACTTGACATATACTTCAGGGTCATAATTCATGCTGTGGAGCAGTATATCAGAGCAGTTTCATGATGTAAAGTATTTCTCACAGGTGTATACCAAGTTTTAAATAATTTCAGTGCTTTAGGTATTAAAGCTGTGATTTTATAGCTCAGCAGATTTCTCTGTGCTACTTGCAATCCTTATTCTTGCTCAATTTTCTTAAGATAGATTTATAGTTGATTTCTTGTTCATGAGCATGGTTGATTCATATGCCACCCCCTCCAGGGTGTAGTGTTGGTCAACAGTCCTCCTAGGCAACTTGCTGTTGATGATATGTGTCTTGTGATAGCTATTGATGACATTTTCAACAGCTCTGTTGAAGATTTGTACAATACTAGACCTCACTTTTGGATACGCATTCATAGAATACTAAGCCAAAAGTCGGAATACTTTTCAGCTATTAATGGCAGCCAGCCATCTCTTTTTTGATGCTTCCTAAAGTCACTTGTTTAACCACCCTTTCTGTTCATACATTCAAAATAGTTTGTCATAGATGACTGCTTGAGTGTTTTCTTCTCTCAATTCATCTTCTTGCCTCCTCCTTTAGGCATATACTTTAGTTGCTATTTTCCCATGTTCTTGTTGAATTCTGCTTAGGGTGAATTCAGTCAAATAGTGTGGCCAGCTTCACTGCTTTTTAAATCTGTTTGAGGTGCCTTTCCTCTCAACTGAACTCCATCATTCCTTAGTTAACAGTGCTAGTTGGAACAGAATTTACTATTCCAGGTCTCCAGGTACTTAACTGAGGTTGTATTGTAACTGGTGTTTAATATAGACTTAATAAAGCTTTTTAAGTTGCTGCCTTTTAAGGACAAGCATTGCTCTTTAAGTTCTCTTTTACAGTGCTTTCAAAACAAATTATATGTGCATATATAGATCTATATATATTATATATATATAAAAGAATTAGAGGTAGCTGTGATGATAGAGTTTAGACTGACAATTCAGGTAAAATCTAAACTTTAGAATGGCAGCTTTTAGACTGACATTCATTGGCAACGTGCCTTGTCCCTTTAATTAGTTCTTACACATTGTTAATTATTGCGGTACATAAGTTATTACACAGTAACCCTTATCATTTTGTATTCAAAGCAGTCACTCATATCTGACTAGCATCCTAAATTATCTGTAACTGTACAGTACCATGGAGCCAGTACCATATTTCTAGCCTGATATCTTTTGTTCTTGATGGTCCTAGTTGCTGAGGTGAAGGTAGCCTAATTGAAGAACTCTTCAGTCGGGGATGGGGAAGGTTGGATGACAGGACAGGTATAGAACTGAAGTACGCATCTTTTGCCAAAACACACAGAGGCCAGATTAGGATCTTTTAATATATGACTGGAGCACCTATGCTGGACTGCATATGGTATGATGCTGGAGAGGTGTTCCTTTACCAGGCTGCAGCCTTGTTGCTTCCTTGCCCTGTTGCTCAGCTGTTTGTATTTTTTAAGTAGCTGCTGCTACCAAGAGCAGCAACAGCCTTCACAGCTGTGGAGGTTGCATGTTTTCACTGACCAGTATTTGAGGATTAAGGAATTGTTTATGGTTCTGGGGCCATGGCTTTTCATTTATGGCCATAGTTTCAAGGTCTTCAATATCTCATGCTTATATTTTTTGTCATAACAAGAGACACCTGGTTCCAAGGTCCAGTTCATAGAGCCAGTTTTCATAACAAGTTAATGAGATCAACTTAGGACTGGGAATTGCACAGTTAGCCTAAGTCCTGTTGCTGATAATGTTAATACTGCATTTATAGAAATGCTTATACAGCTGTACTGTGTTAAGTTGCTTATGTTTGAATTCACACCAAGCTAATCTGAAGCCTTAGTGTGGTGCTTTTGCAGGTACATTAGGCCTCTTCTATCTGGAATGACAGTTTTTCTAGAACCAGAATTTCCATTCCCATCACCATGAATCTAAGTTCAGAATGTTCTCTATCTGTCAGTATATAGTGCTGTGAAGCATGGCTTTTCTTTTCAGGTAGAGAGCTTTCTCTGGATATTCACTCATTATTTTCTTGTGAAATCCATATTGTTGTGTAGGCACTGGTGTGAGTGTTATGCCACCCTGCCAGTCCATTGTGTGAGGTACAACTGAATTAATACACAAATACTTATTTTAGGAGGACAGCAGTATGATTCCTGCTCCTATATTTGATTGTCCAGTAAAAATGAACTTCAAAAAATGTGGCTTAGACAGTATTTCTGCATTCTCTAAAGTTGATAAAAAATTACTTTGCTTCCTTCCTGATTAATAGCTCTAGCAACTTGCTGTATGTTATTTGACTCCTACATGGTGATTTGTAATCAATTCTAACTTGATATTTTTCTGTAGTATAATTCTCTTTTTGTTGGGTGGGTTTTGTTTTTTTTTTTTTCCCCCATGTGGCTGATGCATATTATTGGTGGATAATGCAAACATTTTATTCCAGCTGGAAACCTGAGAGGTATCACATGAATTTGTCTGCAGGGGATTCACTTTGACTTGGTTCTCACCAAAGCAATTGCACGTATGCTTCCATTTCCATAACTGATAGTTAGCTCTAAAGGTAAGTTGTATGAGTTTGACCAAATGTCAAGTTCTTCAGACTACATTTAAACAGGGCAGGCCCATTAGTTGTATCCTAATTTCTCTCTGTGTGTATCTAAATCTGTTAATACCAATTTACTAATCCGTGGAGCTTTTACATGTATCTCTACTCACTGGTAGATCACTTAAGGTGACAGCTGCAAGCACATGCTGGTTTGCAACTATTTCAGCCTTGTCCTCTTTCTTCTAGTAACACAGCACCATTCTCTGTCTTTGACTAACATTTAGATGACATTTCAAGTGCACATTTGTTATACTCTAAGTCTTGCTATTACAAGTGATTGTTTCTTCAGTGGGCACTTGAGAATACCAGTGTCAGAGGTATGCTTACATATAAACCAATACAGCATGACTTGATGCTACCTACTAATTCCGCTTAATTAACACAGAAATAATTTGATCAAACACTAATCTGAAAAATCATATACTTTAAGATACTATCCTGTACCATAGATTAATTCCTCACACATAAATATGAAAATTGTTTTTAAATTATCACTTTTGCTTGTGAATGTATTTGGAAGGTGTGCAGAAAACTAGATTTACAACAGGTTTACATCTGATGTCTATAATTTCAAATTTCAAATGTGGTTTCAGTGCTAAAGTATCATTCAGTGTATACTTGATCCAGATGTAAAATGACAATTCTCCCATGAGAGGGCTTCTTTGCAATGGATTAAACCAATCTAATTTTAAATTTGCATACTGTGTTAGCAAACTAATTTTAAATTCTGCTTACATGCTTCTGCTTTCACTGGTCTCTAGTTTAGCTAGGTTTTGAAAAGATAGGATCATTATTTAGAAGAAAAATTGTTGTTTAATGGCATTTTGAGAAGAAAATATCCTGGCTTAAGACCTGAAGTGGAATATTTGGATAGTAGCAAAGAATGTAAAAACATTTAATAGGCTTTTATATTATTATGCCTGTTTTTTTAATGTTTTTCTTTTCCTACACATGCAAATATGCTATTATGAGAAAGTTTTCTTTTTAATGTGCAAATGAACAAGAAGTTGGATATCCCCTATTTTACCCCTAAAGATATCACTTTCAATAAGCATAGAGCTGTCTTATTTACTTGCTTGTTTGTAATAGGTTTTCCTACACCATTGAAAAATATAAAACAGTACAGATAAATGTGGAAAGAATACAGCCAGTGAATGTAACTAAAGAAGTGTGTCTTATTGCTTACAAATAACAAAAATGAAAGGCAAGACATCATAGTCCAGTGTTTTGATAAGGTTTTTACTGGATTTTTGAACTAAGAAAGGCAAACCAGAATTTCATCTTGTGACTTTTGGTGAACCTAATTTGCCAGATTTATGAATCTATGTGGCTTTTCCTGGGGCAGCAGGGGGCAAATGTTACAAGTATAGGAAATTAGAACTTGCAATGTCTTTTGGGACTTCAGTACATTATTAATAAAATAAGCAATGAAGTATAGTGCTTTTTTTACGTTGTTCTATCCTGACACTTGGATCCAGGATAGATATTGATGTTAAAAAATGCCTGTAAAATTAATTACTTCAGTGTTTATTGTTCTGAAGTGAGGTGTCTTCAAAAATAAGTCATAGGGACAGAAGGATCTCTATGAACTTTTATGATGGTACTGAGTGTACTTCGTGGGGCTGTAGTCTGCCATGCAACCTCTGTCAGAGGACTGTCCCTGCGTGCCGAAAGATGAGTTGATGAGGCAAATGTCCAGCCTGGATGAGCAACAAGGTTTTGAAGGAATTTGGGAATAAAAAGAGGATGTATCATCTTTGGAAGGAGGGTCAGGTCTCTTGGGAAGTATTTAAGGGAGTTGCTAGAGCATGTAGGAAAAAAATTGGGGCCAAAGCTCCATTCAAACTTAATTTGGCAAGTTTTGTAAAGGATAATAAAAATTGTTTTTACAAATACATTAATGGTAAAAGGAAGGGTAAGACCAGCCTTTCTTCTCTATTGGAAGAGGTAACTTAGTAACTGCAGATGAAGAGAAGATAGAAGTGCTTAACGCCTTCTTTGCCTCAGTCTTTAGTGGGAAGATAGCTTGTCCTCAGGACAGCTGTCCTTCTGGGATGGCAGATGGTGTCAGGGACCAGAATGGTCCCTCTGTTACCCAGGAGGAGGCAGTCACAGAACTGCTGTGCCACTTGAATGTTCATAAATTTTTGGGACTTGATGGGATTCATCTCAGGTTGGTGAGGGGAGCTGACAGATGAACTTGCAAAGCCACTCTCCATCATTTACCAGCTGTCCTGGCTCACTGGTGAGGTTCCAGATGACTGGAAGCTGGCCAATGTGACACCCATTCATAAAAAGGGTAGGACGGAGGGTCCTGGTAATTACAGGCCAGTCAGCCTGACCTCAGTACCTGGTAAGGTAATGGAACAGTTTATACTGAGTGTCATCACACAGCCCTTACAGGGTGGCCAGGGTGTCAGACCCAGCCAGCACGTGTTTAGGAGGGGCAGGTCGTGTTTGACCAACCTGGTCTCCTTTTATGACCAGGTGACCCACCTGGTGGATGTGGGAAAGGCTGTGGATGTTGTGTACCTGGACTCCAGCAAGGCCTTTGACACTGTCTCCCACAGCACTCCTGGAAAAGCTGCAGCCCGTGGCTTGGACAGGAGCACTCTGTGCTGGGTTAAGAACTGGCTGGATGGACAGACCAGAGAGTGGTGAACAGTGCTGCATCCAGCTGGGGATCAGTCATCACTGTTCCTCAGGGGTCTGTGCTGAGGCCAGTTCTGTTCAATATTTTCATTGATGACATGGATGGGGGTATTGAATGTTTCATTGGTAGATTTGAGGATGACACTTAAGCTGGGAGTGTGCGTTAATCTGTGGGAAGGGAGGAGGGCTCTGCAGAGAGACCTGGAATGGTTGGATGGATGACCAGAGTCCACTGGGATGAAGTTTAGTAAGTCCAAGTGCTGAGTCCTAGTTTTGACTACAATAACCTCCTGCAATATTACAGGCTGAGGACAGTGTGGCTGGACAGTCCCCATGCAGAAAGGGACCTGGGGATGCTGGTACAGCCAACTGACCATGAGCCAGCAGAGTGCCCTGGTGGCCAAGAAGGCCAATGGCCCCTGGCCTGTGTCAGGAACAGTGTGGCCAGCAGGAGCAGGGAGGTCATTCTTCCCCTGTGCTCAGCACTGGTGAGGGCACACTTTGAGTGCTGTGTCCAGTTCTGGCCCCCCAGTTTAGGAAGGACCTTGAGACGCTGGAGTGTCCGGAGGAGGGAACAAGGCTGGTGACAGGCTTGGAACACAAACCCTGTGAGGAACAGTTGAGGGAGCTGGGCTTGTTCAGCCTGGAGAAAAGAGACTCAGGGGTGACCTTATCACTCTTACCAGCTCCCTGAAAGGTGGCTGCGGTCAGGTGGAAGTTGGTCTCTTTCTCCAGGCAGCAACTGACAGAAACAGTCTTAAGTTGTGCCAAGGGAAAATTAAGTTGGATATTAATTATTAGGTTGTTACAGATTATGGATTTTATTACGAACATTATTAGGTTGGAAAAAGTTTTTTATAGAAAGAGTGATAAAGTTTTGAAATTGTCTGCCTGTGGAGGTGGTGGAGTCACTATCCCTGGATGTGTGTAAAAAAAGACTGGATGTGGCACTCAGTGCCATGGTTTAGTTGAGGTGTTAGGGCATGGATTGCACTCAGTGATCTTGGAGGTCTCTTCTAACCTAGTCATGCTGTGATTCTCTGTGAGGAGATTCCAGGTTGTCCTGCAGAGAACATGGTCAGCTTCAGTGGACACATTGCAGGGCACAGCTAAGCCCCACAGCTGCTTTGACATCACAAGGTAAACAGAGTTAAATGGCAAAAATGCTGCTCAGCAGTGTGTGAGAAAGAGAGGAGTGAGGAAGAGGTGTGAGAAACAGCTGTCTGTGCTGGAAGAGGTGCTGCAGCTGCAGAGTGAGATCCCCTGCAGCCTGTAGAGGAGAACATTGTGCAGGCATTTTTGGTGTAACCTATGCAGAGAATCGTACCAGACCAGACAACCACACTGCAGCCTGTTTAGAACCCAGCTGTGGCAGCTGGATATGTCTTGACAGAGGCTGCAGCCTTTAAAGAACCCATTCTGTAACAGATTTACCCTGAAGAATTGCAGTGATGGATGCTATCCTTGCTGGAGCATGTGAAAGCATGAGCAAGGAATGGCAGAATTAAAGTGATACACCATAGCCCTCATTCTCAACCCCCTCATGCCTCTCTTGTTTCTCACCATCCAACTCTATTTTGCAATAAATTCAGTTTTCTCCAAATCAAATCTGTCTGACTATGCTGGTAGTAGGTAAGTGATGTCTCTATCTTGACCCATGAGCTTTTTAGTGACTAGCTTGCAAAATACTATTATTTAGAAATATGCTAACTTGAAAATACTACTGTTTAAGGCACACGTGATAATGTTTTGACTGGTCTTGTCTGGTTAAGTCCTAACCATGCATAATATTATTTGGTAAAACACATTGTGATTCAGCTGATAGGATTTTTCCATTGATTATTTTAAGTATTATTCACCATGTAGAGTGCAGCTTTAAAATCATTTCAATGGTAGTTCATTTCACTACCTTCCTGTTCAAAGTTTTTTCATAAGTTTGCATGTTTTCAGCCATTTTACGTTTTGGGAGCAGGGGACAATTTCTTCACAGTTTGGATCTCTCATTAATTAAATGCTTTCAAATAATTATTTAAAGATGTGCACTTTTTCAGAGTTGTAGAAGATTTTTAATTTGCTTTTTTCTAGTTAACTAATCTCAGCCTTTGTCAATTCCAAGCTGGTTTTACATGGGAGCTGAAATACAGTTTTCCTGTGTGATTTTAGAACCAATTCCTTCAGTCACACAGCACAAATTTCAAAGTATTTTTGAGGTTTTGTTAGCACCTCAACCTAGGGACATGTAGAATATGTTCATATAACCTTTTTTTTTTGTTGTTTTTCTGGTATGAAATAGGTTCTTTTTTTCCCTTATCCTCATAGTCAAAGTATGTACTTTGGTGTTGGCCTCAATTCCCAGTAACTGCAATGTTTGCTTGCTTTGATACACACTGCTTACTGAGAACCATGGAGTGGTTTTTTGTTTTCTTTTCTTTATTTAATGTTGTAACCTGCTACACTGCATTGCTTTGTTTTTCTCTTCCATCAGGTTAACTGATTTTCAAAGTGCTCATTGTATTTCTATAGCTCATCATATATTGTGCCTTCTCTTTTGCTAATATAAGATACTGATTTTCAATTGCATCCTAAATTATCACATGCACATCTCTTTTCGTCCAGTTTACTGCCTTCTGTTGTGAGTTTTCCTTGTTTATGGGTGAATAAAGTGGTCTTTTGAATTTCCGTCTGCTTCAAAGTAATACCGTGTTACACGTCCAATTTATTTTATTCTGATCATTACTTGTACCCCTCTGCCCTTTCTTCTCCTATCCATGTTATCCTGGACTGATCTTTTGCATTTCCTGTTGAAAAACTGGGAGGATAGAGGTGGTATTGGCATTTGCGTGAATACATCCAGGTCCTGAACCTCTTGAATGATCTGTAAAAACAAATAAGCAAATATGTAAGTTGGCGGTAACTGTTCTGAAAATGTGCGGGTTTTTTGTGGAGGAAGTGGTAGTTTGTTCAGGTACTTTGTAACTGGAGGATTTCAGGAAGTTGAAGAACAGTGCAAAAAGGATGCTTTTTCCTGAATTCCATGGGAATGGTAAAAAAAAAAAGCTAATCAGTAGATAAATTGTACCTTGCATGGTAGGATAGTGACACTGTTCACATGGGAAAAGGTCTATTCAGCTCTCTGAAGCTGGAAGCATTTATGAATAGTTATAGTCTGGCTTGTATCTCATTTTCCAGGGTATAACTTTTCATGTCTACTTTTTAAGAGGTATTTAAGCTGAAACTGGTGAAGTTTGCTATCTTAAAAAGATTTACAGGCCTATTAACATAAAGATCCTTCCAGATAGACAACAGAATTGCAGGGTTCTGTTTCAGTGTTTCCTCAGCAGATGAAGCAAAGGGCAGAATGCACCAAATTTTTTCAAGTGGAAAAGAGGTGGTTTGCAGGGTGGTTTGTCCCTATACACATGCTACATGAAAAAGCAAGAAAACTGCAGGCATGAGTTACAGCATTTGCATCAATGAAATATATAAATATATGGAAAATACTTAAGTCAGTTTTACTTGATAAGGCTTTTTTTGTTTTTTAAAAACTGAGTATTAGCATTTTAATAGCTTTAGATACTTTGATATAAGGCATATATTTAAATCTTTTAAAGAGAAAACCTGAAATTTTATTACCAAAACTTGAATTTTTCTTATATTTCAGTTAACTAATTTCTGATTGACACCATACTCAAACCCACTCAGAAAAAAGAATGTGATGTTCTCTTACCTTGCTTTGAGTTGCACTAAGAGAAGCAAAGGGGAAACATCAGGTTTCATGTTTTAGCTCAGGCTAGATGACAGCCTCTGAATTTATGCTAGTGGCATTCATGTCTGAAATCTAAGAAATTGTAGTTTTCATTTTCTGTAGACTTCTATTGTTTGTCTTGTGTCCAAGTTCCCAGCTCAGGATTTTCTTAGTAAGAAAAACCTTTACAATTTAAAAATTATTTCAGCTTAGGTAAGTTCTAGTTCTGCAATGAGAAGAGTGATAGAAGCACAGATTAATAATTGTAATATGCAGACTTTAATTGTGTGTGCTATGAACCACCCTGGCTTTCCTCTGTAAGGAAAGGACAAAATGCCATTAACACCATTTGGAGTAGTGAGAGAGATCAAGCAAAAGTTTCTTCATTTGGGGTTTTGTTTTGGGTTGTTTTTTTTTTCCTCACATGGAGTACTTACTCCTGAAGGTTATAAAGTATATGAAAGCACTTAATCTTTGCTGTGTGATTTGCCTTAAGCACCTGAACCATTATTTTTCAAGCACATACTGCTCTGAAGCTTCTTTTATGAATACCTCAAGCTTGACAGCTGTATAGCAGGAAGGATTTTGTGGCAATGCAATCAGCTATGACTCATGAGACCTGAGCTGGCTACCGACTTCCTCAGTAACTGTAGCCAAGTGAGTGTTTATTCGTGTAAACTGTTCTTGCTTAGAAATGGTTAGAATTTAAGAGCTGGTATCCATTGGTTTTGGAAAGATCTAGGATGCTTGAATACTTGGAATTGCATTTATTTCTGCAAGGTTCTGTGCAGGTGCCTTGGGAAAAGAGCTAAGGACTCATACAGAAAGGGTGTTTGTGGATGCTGGAGGCCTGTTTTTTGCAGCATATTCTTGAAAGGAATTATGATTTAGCTGTGGGGGTTTTTGGCTAGTTTTGTTTTTGTTTTCTTTAATGTGGTCTCTCAAAGGAGCCTTTGGCATACACAGAGGTTATCTCTGCCACAGACACTTAAGTCTGTGCAGCTCAGTTTTGAAAATGCTGTAAATGTTTTCAGGTTCTCCCATTCAAAGTGTCTTGATGGGAGTTTTATTTTCCAGTGTCCTTTCAATTTAGATATGTTGCTTGATGCTGCTGCGGATTGGGGAAAAAAGCTGAAGTTCTCCAGCGTGCTTTAAATCCTGAAGATTGTGAACTCCTACTTGTTTCCTGCTTCCCTGTATAACTAAAACATTCCTCTTTCTTGTCTTATCTTGGTTGTGGAAGGTCATTAGGACATATCCTGGCCTTAGCACGTGTCCTTAGCTTGTTACAGATGGAAATCCCTATTTATCCTTCAAGGTCATGTCATGTGACTGGCTAAGAACTGTACCATTTTATAACAGCTTCTGAGTGTAAAGCAGAAAGGCAACAACACTAGAAACAGCGAACCTCAAAAAAAAATAGATCTAAATGAGCTGAGTTGCAGTCTACAGGAAAAAAGTGAAGAGAACTGTAAAACTTCTGGGAAGTATAAAAGAGTCAAACTAGTCTGATGAGAATGTTAGAAGAATAAGGGACAGATCTGAGAAGTTTTGAATAACACTTCGTGCTCCTTGCTAGATGCAGCTACAGAAAACAATAAAAACACTTGCAGCCAGAGTTAAACCAATGAAGTTTGTCTGTCGCCTGGGGGGAGAAGAATGTAACAGATGCTTCCAAAAAGTTACATACAGAAGTCTGCCGAGTTATCAGTGAAAATGAAATGTAAACTCCATACTGGTGGGGAAGGGAGTTAATTGACAACAACCTGATTTGTTCTGTGTTAAGAAACGAACACATCACATGATTCAGGTGATCTGTTTTTCTTTTGTGTTCAGTTAATTCAGGGCTTTTCCAGTAAAGCATGTTAAAAAAAAAAAGACACAGAAGGATGATAAACAATTATTTCAGTTGCCAAGAATATGGAAATAGACGATTAATACATACTGTAGGGCAATAGGTAAAGAGCAAATCACGTATCACCTGCCTAACTTCTTTTGAAGCATGTTTAACCTTACTAGTGGTTATTTCTTTTCTTTAAGCAACTTGATCTAACAGGATCACTTGATCAACTGAATTTTTTTTACAACATGGAACTGCATGGTGAACTGAGTATAACTCTAAACCTGATTTATAGAATCACAGAATGTGCTGACTTGGAAGGCATGCATCAAGATTACTGAGTCCAACTCCTGATCCTGTGCAGGAGAGCCTCAGGAGTCCTACAGTGTGCCTAGAGCATTGTCCAAACACTTTTTGAACTCTGTCAGGCTTGTTGTTGTGACTTCTTCCCTTGGGAACCTGTTCCAGTGCTCAGTGACTCTCTGGGTGAAAAAATTACTCTCCGTATCCATCCTAAACCTCCCCTGATTCAACTACATGCCATCTCCTCAGGTTCTATCACTGCTCATGAGAGTGGAGAGATTCAGTGCCTGCCCCACTGCTTCTTGTAAGGATGTTGAAGACCACAGTGAGGTTTCCCCTCAATCTCCTCCAGTATCCTCAGTCTCTCCTCATAAGGCTTCACCTCCAGATCCTTCACAGTCTTCGTGGCCCTCCTTTTGGTGCTCTCTAATAGCTTTATGTCTTTCTTATGTTTCCATACCTGAAACTGCACACAGTGCTCAAGGCAAGGCTGTCCCAGAGCAGGACTGGGTTGGGCTGGTCAATTATATATGTATATATATATATGTGTGTGTGTGTATGTATACATAGAGATGGCTTAGTCTCTTAACTATATGTAATACAGAAGTGTGTATGCAGTAAATGGTGGAGAGAAGTGTTAAATTTTCTCTGGATTTCAGAGAAAACATCTTTCCATGTCTTAGCAACAAGACATGAATTTTCAAATATGTTAAAAGCTGTTTTGGAAAGAAGGGGAGTACAAAAACCTGTCTTTGAAACAAAGAGGTGATAGTCTTAAGTTGCATTAGAAGATGTTTAGGTTAGAATGAGATTCAGGGGAAGTCAAGGATGATGGTGAACAGAATAGGTACACAGTATGGAAGTGTGGGATCAGTGGTGCTGCAGGATTTTAAGATTAATTTTGGCAAGTCTTTCTATTCACATACAATGTAATTGCTTGTAACTCTTCCTAAAAGACTTCAAGAATGAGAGATCAAGGTGAGGAATGCTATCATGTCAGGAAAAACCTTGATAGATAATCTTTCTAGACTTTCTGTTTGGGTGATTTTTTTTTTATGATCTCTGGTTGTTGTAGATGTATGTCCCCATCACATGACTAAATGAGGGCCTCTCAGAGGAGTGGCTGGGAGCACACATATAAGCATAACACATTGCATTGGCAAGTTTGCTATTCTAAAGCAGATGAACTTCTTTGACAAATATAGTAATAATAATAACAGAAAATGCAGCTTGAAGAAGAGGGACCTGGACTAGAATATTTATATTGTCCTGTATTGTGTCTATATAGCAAATTTTGGTCATGGAGGGGCTGCAGATATGGCTTCTGTGTGCAAATGCAGAAGTTGCCTCCATATCTCACAGACCCCACTCTATCTGGATCCAAGATGGACCTACTGATGGCCAAAACTGGGTTAATCAGAGATGATGGTATGTTGCCTCTGTGATAACATACCTAAGAAAGTGTGAAAACTGCTCTGCGGCATGGACTGGGAGAGAGGGCTGAGAATATTTGAAAGCAACAACTCTGCAGACACAGAGGTCAGTGAAGAAGGAAGGGGAACACATGGTCAAGTGCTGTCATAGATTCCCCTGCAGCCTCTAGGGGAGACCACAGTAAAGGAAATTGTCTCCTTGCACCCCCAAGCATCTGTGGGGTGTGGGAAACCCATGCTGGAGCAGCCTCCTAGCAGGACCTGTGGCCCCATGGAGAGAGGAGCCCATGTTGTAGGTTTGCTGGCCGGACTTGTGGCTCCCTGGAGACCCATGCTGGAGGAGGCTGTGTCTGAAGGACTGTGCCCCATAGAAAGGACCAACACTGGAGCAGTTAAGGAACAGCTGCAGCCCTTGAGAAGGACCCATGCTGAAGGTCAGAGGTCTCTGTCCCATGAAAGTTCTTATGCTGAACAGGGAAAGAGCATGAGAAAGGAGTGACAGAAGGTGTTTGAACTGACTGCAACTCTCATTCTCTATTTCCCTGCAATGCTTGGAGGGATGAAGTAGAATAAATAGGTAGTAAAGTTGAGCCTGGAGGAGTTGGGGTGCTTTTAACTTTTTTATTATCCTACTGTAATTCGACTGGTAATAATTTAAAATTATTTTCCCTAAATCAGGTCAATTTCACCTGTGGCAGTAACTGGTGAATGATCTCCCACATATGTCCTTATCATATTCTCTTTCCTCTATCTGGCTGAGGAGGGTAGTTAGTAAGCTTTTGATGGACACCTGGCATCCAGCCAGAAAACATCTTCATATTCCTTTTTACACCCCTTTGTCTGGTTCAGTCAAGGCAAAGGAGTGTACAGAATCAGTTTTGAAAGTTGGTTGAATTTCATTAACTTGAGATGATCAGGTAATAGGTAGTTAGGACTTGATTTTCAATTCTTACAGCTGCTGGAGATTTTTCCTATGGGAAGTTTAAATTCTTGAACACTCAGATGCCTGACCAAGTACAGTAATTTCAATAATATAAACCACACCATATTCACAAAAATTTTGGTCCCAACCCGTAAGTGCGGCTTATAATCAGATGTGGCCAATATATGAACAAAGTTCAGAAATTTGCCATCCCAGAAATACAAGCCCGCCGCCCCAGAGAGGCAGCACCAAGCGGCGGCAGGCATAGCCTGGCCTCAAGGAGGCGGTGCAGAGTGGTGGCAGGCATAGCCCAGCCCTGGAGGGGCGGCATGGAGTGGCGGCAGGCATAACCCGACCCCGGGGAGGCAGCACGGAGTGGTGGCAAGCATAGCCCCACCCTGGAGGGGTGGCCCCAAGCTGGGCCCGCCTGGCCCCAAGCCAGTAAACCCTGCGATCCTTCGGTTCTGTTACTAATTGGCAACTTTGTGAAAGTTGCACACGGATCCTCACTGCAAACGAAAGTGCGGTTTATAATCCGGCGCGGTTTATGTATGAACAAAGAATAAAATGTTGCCGACACCCGGACACGTGGTTTATAATCAGTGCGGCTTATAATCGTGAAATTATTGTAAATGAAGCTTTAAGCTTACCCTTTGGTTTTTGAATGTACTTTTGTTAAACGTTTTCTAGCTCATTTTTAATTTGGTAATCTGAGTCCTGCTATACTTTTCTTCTTCCTTAGTATATTAAGAACACAAAAAGAGAGGTAGGTTTTTTTGGTGTTGTTTCTTCTTTTTAATGTGTAAGTAACTTCTGGTTTCCCAATTATTTGAAAAAGTCTCTCTAACACTGGAATGATGTGCATGACAACAAATGAGACTTACTCTACAAAAGAAAACCTAGAAGTGTTTTTGTGGAGTGATTCTTAGTGTTTTAATTCACAAGATGAATGTATTGGTAGAGTGGTCCTTATGTTGTAAAGGATAATTCCTAACATGCATAGACTTGTCTTCAGCATCTGGTACCAATGTCTATGGTCCTTCAGACTGTGTCAAAAGCCTTTATTCTGGATTTCTTAGCCTTCTGGAATTATTTTCATATTTTTTCTTTGTATTCAATTTCAGAAAGGTGTTCAGCTTTTCACTTATGTATTTTTGTCATATCTGTATTACATGTCTTTAAAAATGTCAAATGACAAAAACTAAGGGTATGGGGAATAGTTGGGCTCAACTGGACGTTTGCTAATGAGTAACTTTGAACTGACAGTGTCAGGGTATAAGGCAGATTAGTTCATTGTTTTTTTCCCTATACTTTCCTTAACAGCTTCATTGTTGTATTAGTAAAAGCTTCCTAGTATATAAGGCATGTGAACTGAAAGTTAGATTCAGTTGAGTAGAGATGTGTGAAAAGATTGCATGTGTCTTCCAATTATCTGTGAAATATTCGTAGTGAAAATAGTTGAGGCAGAGCATGTCAGCTTGTATAAGTTCCTGCTCTGAATTGTCATTTAAATATAGTCTTTTATGGTTCTATCCTAGAATTTTTTTGCTATGAGGTGTGTTTTTCATCTAAAATTAATACTGGTGGCAGTAATGTTAAGGAGTTCTTGTCCTGTTTTGAAATTAAAATTTGTGTGTATAGGAATATTTTCCATCATGGTAGATATTTTGCTAAAGGATTTCTTTCAATGTATTTAAAAATACGGAATTTGAGTGGAATTTATTTATGATTTTTTTATAAGAATGTATTGCACAGGCTTTTCTATTTCAGAAGATCAAAATATTTCATTATGTGAGTATATGTTCATTATCTGAGACAGCTACAAAACAGAATTTAGAATCTAGGATGAATTTGAGACAATATAGACCAGATTTTCTAATTAGTGTTTCAGTGTCAAAATAATCTGTGTGGTAACATTGATCATGTTGCTAATTTTAGCTACTCTTACAATCTCTTCTGTCACAGCCCCATGACTTTGATGAATGCAGATTTGATATCAGCGTGAATGATAGTGTTTGGTACCTCCGGGCTCAGGACCCAGACCACAGACAGCAATGGGTAGATGCAATAGAACAACACAAGGTATGTCATTTTCTGTTATCTAATTTCCTTTCTCATTCCCTCATTAGATCAAGCATAGTGTTTTCAGAGAGTTTAAGCTTCCCTGTACAGTCATTAAAATACTCAGTCTTTATGACAGGTAAAAGCTCAAAACTGAAGCTCTGTGTTAAACATGTTTCAAAGGAATTGACTTGTTCATCACAGGTAAGACTTTACTGGGGGCTAACAACTCTGAGCCTTTCTTGAGGTCTCTAGATTGAAACAAAGAAAACACTTTTATTATGTTGGAGTGATGTTTTCAAGGTTTTGTCCATTCTCTTCCTGATTGAATTGCTTCTTATCTATCCTAGATGTTAATTTGTTAGTCTTAGAATCAATTCTCTAGGTTATCATTCTGGTTTAAGGCTCCTCTTTTTCATCATTTGACCACTGTTACTGTATCTTATTACTGGCTTTTGTCTGTCTTTTCAGGCAAGTCTTCATCCTAATTTTGGTTCGGCTTTCTTCATCTGTTCCGTATATCTTTCAATGAACTCAATTTAATTTTAAAAATACCTGACCTTCAAGCCCTTTAGGTCAGGTAGAAAGTACACAAAGCATCTATTATGTTTTCAGGTTCAAGATAGGCACTGTCTCAAGGTGTACCATTAAACTACAATACCTAGCACAATGCAGTCTCTCAATCTGGATTATTACAGGAATGCAAATTTAGATAGATATCCAAGTAGGTATGAATTTTTTCCTTGAGCTTTTTGAAGTGTTGTCTGTATAGGTATTATGTGTAATTAAAAGGTTTCATCTTTTATTGGCCATTCCTTGCAATAAACAGTGCATGTTCTTAAATTTAAAGTGCTGCCTTTTAATAATGGTGCTCTAAAAAATAATCATCTCAATTGGACTATTCATTCCATTGTAGCTTGGCATTTTGCCTTCATTTAGATACAGAGGTAATGTTAAAACATAAGAAGTTAAGTTGCAGAGCCAGGATTCTTTCCTGTAGTCTAATGAAAAAATTTAAAGTTAACAATGAAGTGTTCTTGAGACAGCAATACTGCAGTTTATTCCTAGTGCAATACCTGAGAGAAATTTCTCATGAGGATACCCTGAAGAAGCTGCTAGATGGCATATCCATAGAAGTGACATTTCAAAGACTGATTTATAAGCTTGGGGGTCTTGAAGTATGGTTTAGTGTAGTTGTGGAACATGATAGTCCTAGGCTAAAATTTAGATCAGGTTCCATGAATGATTTAGCTGGGGAAATGCAGAACTTTAACCTGAAGCTGGATTAGCAGAAATGCAGTCTGTGTCATTGCATGCTGCTCTGTAGGAATAACTGATGAAAAAGCCCAGATCCTGTCTTAAACTCTACTTATCACAACCTCAAACCTTTCTCATGCTATTTTTCTATTCCCTTTTGTAAGGGTCACCTTAACTGTTTCTGAGTTCTGAGATGCAACTTTATGGAATCACCAGTTCATAATATAGAATTATTGACTGGTGATAGTTTAGAGTTTGCCATTGGAAGTGTTAATTTGGAATTGTTTCTCTACTATTTTTTTTTAAATCTTGTTTTTCAACGCTGTTTTTTTGGGTTTTTTTAACCTGCATTAGTGTTCAGCCCCTATAATGAGATATCTGGTTATTTTCCTGTGTCTGTCTGGTATTATTGATAAGCTTTTATTGGTGAGCTTAAATTGTCTTACTGAACCTCCTTTTCAGATCATGAATGAATATTGAGGAGTACAAATTCTAGCATTCAAAAAATGATCTCGTTTTATAAAGAAGCTTGATTATTTTTAAAGTGAAAAAAAAGTAGAATTAATCTTTTAATACTGATTTAGATTTGTGCAGTTTAAACTTCCATGCTTTGCAAGAATTTGGTAGCTATTTAAATAAATAAATTTTATCAGATCTCTGCCTTTATGCTGAAAGAAGAATAATGAAGGGTTGGTTATTTACATAATCCATTTTTTTTTTTAGTATTTAGAATTAATATAGGGATAATGAGAGCATTTTTCTTTATTTTAATAAAGTTACTTTTCAGCTTATTTTTTAAAGATTTTCTAAAATGTTCTAAAAACAGAAGGAAAGTATGTCTACAAGTAGTAGTGGTAATAAGTCTTTCTGTATGTCCTGAACTGATAAGAAATAATTCAGTTTGCATCTTGCTATCTTAAGGTAATAACACTAGACTTGACTGTTTTGAGTCTTACAGCTTCTCCAGTTTGCGTAGTTTGCAGTTTCATGGGTATTTGACACTTTTCAATTTCTTTCATACTCCTGTTTACTCTCTAGTGTTAACAGGATTTAAGGCAAATTGCACTTGTTTTCATTCTTAAGTAGACAATACTATGGCATATCGCTTCTAAATAAGCTATCAAAATACTTAATATGCTAAAGTAATACATTATTTTAAAACATCCGTTTTGTATTATGCAACTAAATATCAAGAATATAATGATCAAGACAAAGCAAGGAAAATTGCAAAGTCTTGCAATAATAGCTTAGACTAAAGTTGAAAATATGTAATGAAATCTCAGAGTTACTAGCATCTTCTTTCCAATGCAATATTCTGTTGTCTTCATAATACAGAAGGTGTTTTGTGTGATATATGTTGTAGGTGTAGAGGTGAATCTGTTGCTTCTAATGATTTAGAAAAATACACAATAATCTTATGGCCAGAAACTTTGGAAAAGTGCTGTATTTAACTAAATAGGTGTTTGGGAGAAGTAAACACAACACAGAAGTGTCCAAATCCAGTCTTCAATCTGATTATTATTAGTTTTTCTTAATGTCTCCAAATGTCTTGTTTCTGTACTTTCATTGAGGGGTTACTAGTATAACTTGTAATTTTTAAATAGGTTTGTATGGAAAATATTTAAGAAACAGTACATTTTTCTAATAGAACTTTAAGAGGATCTGAAAGAAAATGGAATCTGGAAGTCAGTCCCCTTTCTCACTCAAATTTGTATGAGCAACACTTAAGTGAACCTGAAAGTAACTCTTCATTCATCCTTTAATGCACTTCAGCTCATGCAAGTTTGAGAGTAGGGGAAGATGGGTAAAATATCTCATTGTGCTTAAAAGTTCAGATTTCTGTCAGCTTACTCTGACATTTTCTGAAGGGTCTTTCTGGTCAGGTTACCAAATATGACACAGAAATTCCTTCTTAGTAAAAATTGTTTTTGTTTGAGTAACAGCTTCTTTGAATGGCACATAATAATTTTAATAAGTCAAGAGAAAACGGAAATTATTTCTTGTACTAAACAGTCATTTTTCTTAACATTAGTCTACTGCTGCATAAAGTACTTTTTTTGTTTGTTTTTGAAGTTCTTTGTTGCTTACTGAGTGGGTCGGTAGTTCTGGTAGGCTGTTTAAGCTATTTGCTAACAAAAGTATGTTTGTGAGACTTAATGTAGCATGTCACAAGGTTTTTGATTTTCAGAGTAAGACAAATAGACAGAAACTTGGACTGTGTACCATTGTACTTCAGACAAAGGGAACACTGATTTAAAATTAATTTTATATTAAGTATGCGTATAAGCAGACATAGAAAAACTTCATGCTTAGCAGAACCAATGAGTAGCTGATGGCTGAGAAATGTAAAAGATCCTATGTTCAGGCATAAAAATCATTAGAATTTGTGGGGGGTTTATAATTTACTTTTTTTGTATTGAGGTTCCTGAATCATTACCATAATAAGTGTTTTAAGTATAGCTCAAAATATTTTTTCGTTGCCCTGGACTGGAGAAGGGATTTGTCTAAAATTACTGTAAAGCCATCAGTGAGGAAGATGAGGAAGTAGTTCGTGTGTAACCGGAGTCCATTCTCCTACTTAAATGTTTCATTAGATGTATTGATCAGGCATTTCTCTGGTGTCAAAACATTGATGGTATTTGACTACTGCAGTGCTTACGTGTTTAGTTACTCTCTTCTTAATAATAATTTGAAAGACTGCCTCTTCCAGGTCTTCCCCATGGTTTCAAATGGAATTTGGAATTTCTGACCTAATATTGGATAAACTAGCTTAAATGTTGTTAGTTCAGTGATGTGAGAAAGAGGAGAGTGAATTGCAGTTTGTTGTGAGAAACATCTGTTTAAGTAGCCTTATTTTGAGCAAATGAACTTGAACTCCCAAGATCAAGAATGATTTCTTGTAATGTAAATCTACCACCTGAGTGGTGAACTTGATGAGAATTTATTTAGAAATGAATACTTTGAGAGAAATTTTGTATGAGTTTAGATTTGTCCAATTTTGTTCCATTGTAGCTTTATTTTCTACACACAGACTCTTAATGTTTTCATTATTGAATTTGTGGCTCCTCAGCAATATAGATTGATAGTTTGGTATTTGCAAAGTCTTTTGTTTGTCAAACTGAAATAAGTCTTCCTGAACTTCTTACAATATCTGATTTTGTTGTTTCAAACTGGAAAAGATAATTTTTCATAGGAGTACCTAGATAGCCAACAAGTTGGCATGTAGGGAGTAGGTAAGTTTTCTTTTTAATTTTGGAGTGATGATATACGAGGTGTTTATATCTAGAGTAGGAGGCATGAATCTCAAAGTTTGACTGTGAAAGGGATCAGGTGGCTATTTTCCAGACCTAATTGCCATACATCCCTTTCAGGGGGATGAAGTTAAATTTAAGTGGCCTGTCTCCCTAAGTAAAATTGTGTTGTTAAATGCAGTTTAAATGGTGGGAAAATCCCAAAACACTGGATTTGACAGTCTGGTAAATTCAAATTTAAGAAAAAGTTAAGTAATTATTAAAGTTGAATAATTTTGCTTATTTAACACTGATACATTTTCAAAGAAGTAACCTAGAATTGAGATATTAATTAGCTGTGAGGTGATTATTTTTTGACTGTTGATCTTAGTTCATAAGCCAGTTTAGAAAACTGCAGACTAAACTTCAAGCAGCATAATTTTGATTGCAGTCAGGGCACTTCAGAACATTGTGAGAAAATTCAAAATCCAAAAACATCATCAGCCTGAAATTTTCAAATAATTCATGTTAACCATACAAAATGGAGTTCTTTTTTCCCAAATAACTTTTAAAAAGCTAGCCATTACCTTGTCTATAAAGTCTTAAGAATCATTAATTTCACTGTTACAATAATCTGCCTGTTTTGTTTTCCCTTGTCAATGTACTGTTCTAAAAGAATTACTGAATGGGCTTTTACACATTGAAAAATATTGCTAGTAACAGAAATTGTGATGTTGAAGCAGGAAAGGCAGCCAGTGGAGAGGACAAGGGGTGGAGGTGGGCTTTTGCTAGTCTCAAATGACTGCAAAATCCATCAAGAGCAAAAGTCCCAATGAATGAAACCAGAGCACCACAAGGTTGTGCAGTTGAGAAACATCTTAATAACAAAGCAATCCTCAGAGTACCTACCCAGAGCTATCAGATTCCCTCTTCTACCTGCTGTTCATGTTCTGGATGGTTGATTTAATGTCAGATTGCTTAAATCTGTTCATAATATAAATCAGCTTCTGGGTGAAGGACTTCAGGTAAAATATTGCAGTAAATATTGAAGTATTTATAAATTAAAATTGCTTTCTATCTTTGTGTTATTTCTCTTACGAACTTAAGATGTTATGCATGAGTATAACACATACAATAAATTCATATATTAAGCTCAGAGAAAGCCTTAAATTTCACTTCAGACTTGATTGTAAGCACAGAGTTTCTCAGTTCCTAGTTTTTGTTCTGTAATTGGAATGTGTCACCTTCAGGCTGAGATCCAAGCACATCTGCTTATAAATGCCTTAAGAAATTTCGCATTAACCATACTTAAAATCAAGCTTTTGTTTGACTACTGTATATAAATATTGATCTATGAGATTATTTTTATTTAACTGTTCTAAGAAAACATTGAAAAATGCAAACAGAGGTAACTTTCTTATAGTAATATTTTACTAGCAGTGGATGCCAGAGCAAAAAATTTTGACCCATTAATCAGGTGAGAAATCAATATCAGAGTTTTAGTTAGTGGAATAATGAGCTCAGGTTATCAAGAAGAAGGGGCAAGTACAGAAAGGTAGTACATATTTAACTTGTCCACAGGCTTTCAGCAATTTGAAGTCGAGCTGTAACATCCTGTGATGTCAGGATAGATTTCTCCTTTTTTTATACATCTCTAATCCTGCCCTAGAATGGATTTAATATACCAATAATGGCAATAAAGACATGCAAATAAATCACTCTAAATCTGGTGCCAGTCTGGACCAAAATTAGTAAGACAATTTTAAATTAATAGTATATGCAGAGAAATTATACAGAAATATTTTGACGCCACATACTAATGTAAAAAACTTTCAAAATAGATACTAAATGAGAAGTATAATCTTCTACCATCAGTAAATAGTTTTGTACATTAAATGGAGCATTCCTATTTTCTGGCACACCATTGAGGAGCTGCTAGACCAAGTAGTTGAAATGTTTGTGTGGACTGTACTTCAGTGCATACTGAAATGCTGCAAATAGTCTGAATGTTAATTATAAATGTAGTCTTGTTAATTATTTTTAAATAAAAACTTTCTGGTAGTGTAACCTCAGATACATCATATAGGCGGTAGCAACAGGAAGAGTGTCTGTTGCCATTTCTCCCTCTACTTCCTCTTATAGAGTTTGGCTGTTTCAATCATATGTGGTTTTTAAAGTATTTGCTTTCTCAGCAGTTATTGTTGAGGTCTGAAAAAAACTGACTCCCTAATATTTTAATTTTTTTGGCATTTCATAGTAATACAAATTCCTCTGGCCATGCTTTCCGCTGTTGCCATTCACAAGGAAGACTGATGTAAGCGGAAGCAACAGTGCAGATGAAACAAAGCACGGGATATATGAGAGTAGATATGTGTTGTTCAACTTTGGGTTTATTATCAATAAACAGAAGTAGGAGTGTGATGATGAAACCTCCTTTTGCCTATGTTGATATCCATGTCCGAAGTGTTGGAACAAGTTTCTTAAGTAATCTGGATGTCAACTATTGTTTCCTATTAACCTGATTTGGATTTCCTTGTTCTTTTGTCTGGTGCTCTGCAGCATGCAACAAATTCTAAGTATTCCTCTGTGTGGCTGATATGGTTTCTTTAGCATACACTCATTATTTTTGTAATAATGCATTTTACTTTGGAAGCTAGTGACCCACTGTGGCATTGTGAGGCTATGGTTTGCAGCAGTAGTGCAGCTGGCCTGTAGAGGCTGGAGGACAGCATTCGGATACCTGTGTTAACCTGTAAAAAGCTATTTTAAAAGCCTGTTTACCTGTTTAAAAGACTGAAATGTGTAGGCAAGTCACTGGTGAGTGGCAGAGACATGCTTAAAGGTTGTAAAAAACCTCCCTGTACTAGTTTGAAACTAAAAAGTCATTACAGTAATTTCACGACCATAAGGCTCACCGGACTATACGGCGCATCCCCGGGAGTTGACAAATTTCGTGACTTTGTAGATCATATAAGGCGCACCGGACTGTAAGGCGCACTTTTCTTTTCCAGTGAGGAGCGTGCGCAACAAAGTAACAAATTAGTAACAGAATTGCACCATCGTGGATTTACTGGCATGTGCTCAATTTGCAAATATTTTTCACAGATTGGCGTAGCCTTTAAATGCAGTCCCAGGTGCCCTCCCCTTGCCATGAGCCTCGGCACTCCCGCCCGCCTGCAGCGCCGGCTGGCGAGGCAGGGCTCGGGGCAGCCCGCAGCTCATGGGGGTCCATGGTGGTTCGGGGCTGCCTGTGGTCTGGGTTGGCTCGGGGTGGCCGCATCTGGAGGTTTCTGTGGCTGCCCGCTCCCTCTGTCCCTGCGTGGCGGTCAGGGCCGGTGCCGATCCGCCCCCTCCCTGCGCGGCACGTACAGGGCCGGCACGACACCGCTCAGCTCTGTCCCCGCGCGGCAGCCGGGACCGGCGCCCCCTCCTTCTCTCCCCGCGCAGCAGCCGGGACCGGCGCCCCCTCCTTCTCTCCCCGCGCAGCAGCCGGGACCAGCGCCCCCTCCTTCTCTCCCCGCGCACGGCTGGGACCAGCGCCCCCTCCCTCCCTCCCCACGTGTCTCCTGCCGGCTGCGGCCACCCTTTCGTGCCCCCCCTCACGACTCGGCGCTTCCGCGGCACAGCTCCCCCATTATGGCTCGCACTTCCAGGGTGGCAAATGTTGCAACTTTGTACATCATATAAGGCGCATCAGACTATAAGGCGCACTTATGGCTTTGGGGAAAAATTTTAGTCAAAAGGGTGCACTTTATAGTTGTGCAATTACTGTAATTGTTGCTCAGGCTTATGCAGGAACTTAGATGTGTTTTTGTTTCTGTCTCTGTCACTGCTGTGTGTTGATGTTAAATACGTAATTTAAATTCTTGTGTATTCACATTTGACGTCTCCCAGAAAAGCTGAATTTGAAGTGTTTGCAAAACTGCTTCTTGATAACTAAATAACAAAATATGTTCAAGCTCAGGCTTCTGAACTTGACAGTAATAAGCTTACTTTTTTTGGATTTTGACCAGAGCCTTAAGAGTGGGAAACGCACGGGAAAATGATGTAGCTGTCTCAAGTCTGAGCACCCTGTCTAACTTTTCAAGTTTGTCCTTCAGTTGTGAATATTGTCTTTTTTTTTTTTTTTTTTTGCTCTTCAGTGACATCTGAGTGGTATAGAGATCAGCAAAGAAATAAACTGAAGTACCATCCTGAAGTGGAAGAGTCATAAAGTTAATTGTAATTCTTCCCCTAGTATGAACTAAAGTCATCCTTGCTAGGTGCTATGTTTCACTATAAGCTAGAATGGGAAGTTTTTTAACAGCAAGGGTTTGTGGAATCATTTTATCCTGTTTCTGCTGCCAGAGAAATTCCTTGCCATCCTCATAAAATACGAGTTCTCCTTTATTAAGTAGTCTTAGAGTAAATCTAGAGATCATTCCATTAATTTTTGAAACAATTACCATTTCTTGTATTTTACTGTTAGAACAGATCCCTATTCTGCAATTGTTCATTTGGATGTCTTTTATAGCTTTCTGATACCTTGCATGGCTGTCTTCAAAACTCAGTCCTCATCTTTCTGTGAAGAATAGCACCAAAATAGAACTCGGTATTCCCACTAGGATTCTACATGTGTTGTATAGAACATAGGGATTATTTTGTGGATCTTTTGTTACCATTTTACGCCACCACAAGTGGTTTTACTTATTCAGCTTGCAAACCACTAAATATGATTCATCTCTAGATTCATCTGCAGCTCATTACCTGTCCTGTAGGTATACAGTACAGTATTTCTTGAAACCAGGTAAACTTTGGACTCATTTTTCTCATGTGTATGTAAGTATTAAGTGCTGCTCTTCTGTCAACTTCAGTCTTTCCAGCTCAGCTGCTTTGGATAGTAATTATTGTGCTGTGTGGATTTGCTTCAGTTTCTTAAGTGATTGTGCTTCTTCTAGTATTTTGTAAAGTATGGGGGCTGTCTACATGAAAAACCCACTAAGTAATCTAACCTATCTCAGTTCACATCTAAGCTTGCCTGTTAGTCTGTTGGGAGTGACTTGTCTGAATCTGAAGCTGTACATACATGTGCACTTAAGATAATTCTGATCTTTGTATCCATGAAAGCTGTGATCACCTGTATGTTTCTAATTAAAAAGTGTTCTTTCTTGTCTCTACTCAGAGCGTTAATAGGTAATCTTCACTGTATTATTAGAGGTCTTGAACTCTCTTCTCATGCCCCTGCTCCCAAAAGGTAGTGAACTTACTTGAGATGACTTACTCCTATCTTTCCCTCAGATTAGCTAAATATACTAATTGCTTCAAGATTGAAAAGCACAGAAAGGTTAAAGTAAGTTTTTGATCACTGCATAGCTGGTGAACCAGGGTGTTCTGAAATAGCTAATGGATGCCTGAAAAAAGTTCAAATTGCAAATTAGCAGGGTGTTGCCTTTTTGGGTGCAATATTTTGTGAAGGAAAACACCTGCAAAAGTGCTAACTCAGTATCAAAAGATGTGAAAGGCTTGTGACACTATTGCTCCACTAAGCTGTTGAGTACATCAGTCAGTATTTTTGCAGTGCTGTTTCATGATGAGTGATATTCACGGCTAAAGTAAACTTGGTCTCAAGAGTAATACTCAGTCTTGAAGTGACCAGAACTCTAGAAGAGTCAATTTGCAGCTGGCTGTACAGTGCCTAGCCAATCTCATTGCTATAAACAAGTGGGATTCCAGTCGGAAACTCAGAAATGTTATTAATTCACTTTGTAAAAACTGTGGTAGATCATTTTGAAAGTGTACACTTGCATTTAATAGAAGTAAGGGGAACATCAGGGTTTGTCACCAGCAGAATGACATACAGTTATCTCTAGGAGTCTTTTTCCATGGCAGAGTGGTAGCATGTTCTACAAGGTCTCACTGAAAATAGTAGCGTGCATTGAGAGTGACCTATGTCAAGTTTGATTTCTGTTACAAATACCCCTTCAAATTAGGGTAAGCTCTGAGTATCAAGAACAGAAAGTAGAGATCTGCAATGTAAAAGTAGTGAGTGGTTAAACAGTTGAAACTTGGCACTTGCCAAGTACTGTATGCTGCTTACTCAGACTTATTACTAATCACCTCAAAAAAATTAAAAATTACTGTACATTAACAGCTTAATAGAAAAGTCTTGAGTACCTCTGTATGCCTCAGTCTACCAAAGGTGGTCTTTTTTTTTGCTGTCTAAAAGAACTTCCTAAGAGGTGGCTTTTTCAATGAGCTTTCATTACAGTGAAACTCAATGAGCCGATATTAATAGATCATAGCTAATCCCCTTTCTGTAGGGAGGAGTGTTCAGCTGTGTGCGAGGTGTGCACAAGTACCAATGAGACATAGTAACACTGAACAGAGGTAACTTTTTGACTCTTTTGAGAGACACACACACCACTGCTAAACAGTGAAACTCTTGAAAAAGAGCATAACTCCAAAACTTAATGTGACTCTGAAGACCTGGTGGAATTCATAGAATCACAGAATGACTAGGCTGGAAGAGACCTTCAAGATCATCAAGTCCAACCCATGCCCTAACATTTTCACTAGACCATGGCACCAAGTGCCACAGCCAGTCTATTAAACATATCCAGGAATGGTGACTCCACCACCTCCCTGGGCAGACCATTCCAGTACCCTATCACTCTTTCCATGAAAAACTTTTTCCTAATATCCAAGCTGTATTTCCCTTGGCGCAGCTTGAGACTGTATCCTCTGGTTCTGTCACTTGCTGCCTGGAGAAAGAGACCAACCCCACCTGACCACAGCCACCTTTCAGGGAGTTGTAGAGAGTATAAGGTCACCCCTGAGTCTCCTTTTCTCCAGGCTGAACAACCCCGGCTCCCTCAGCTGTTCCTCATAGGGCTTGTGTTCTTTTGGAAGCGCATCATTGCTTGGGGCACCTGCTCTTTTAATTTAGTGTCCTTGCTATTTATCAGAACCTCTTAAGGTAATTCTTCCACTATAATTTTCACTGTAGGTCAGCAAAAGGATGCTTTCTTTTTTCCTCTGAAAACAGATCATGCATCAAAATATGCATTTCCTTTTATTTTAACGTTGTGTATGTATAGACTGACTGGAGAGGAAAAGAAAATTGTGCTCCTGAGCACTATTTTAAATAGTAGGTGAGAAAGAAGGGGTTTAATATTTGACTGCTTCTTTTTAAATATCCCATACTGCTTGGTATGAATATAGACATCAGAAGACTAGGGGAATGGAGGGTTAAACAGAGAAAGGTGTCCATCTTTCTACTCCCTTGGTAATCTGTAACAATTTTTAAGGATTTGTGTTTTACTGTAAAATGGCTTGTTTAAGCAAACAAATACACTTGAGGATTCTCAGCTAATGAGAATTACTTACCCTGCTCTACAGTCAGTGTACAACTGACTGAAACTTATCAATTTTGGAAGAAGCTGCACTTTCAGGGAAAGATTAGATGGATTCAAGTTATTATTCTTTTACTGTTAATAACAGAGTTCTTTCATTAAAATTGAATTAAATATTAATTAAATTTCAATGAGGGAAACTAAGCTTGGGTGTGTCTTGTACATTCCATTATTTTAGCACTGGTATCAGCAGGAACTCTAATACATATGATAGCACATGTCATTTGATGTTGCTAAATTTGCTAAGTGCACTTATTGCTGAAAACTGTGTTTCCTGAAAGAAGACTTAGGGGAATGCCAGTGAATCAGCAGTTTCAGTTGACTGCACAAGCACGTTTGCTGCAGCAAACTTGAATGTTGTCACTTCCAAATTGTTGAAACTTTCCTTTCAGGATTGAAAACAATAGTTCTTTGTCCGTCTTGGCACCCTTTGCCATTCTTGGGCCCATGATCAAACAGTAGCTGTTTAATTGCAGCTTTATTAATAAGTAGTTACAGTTAGTACTGTTTAGAGCTGGGCTAAAGCTTTGTCTATTCCAGCCCAACACATTTGATTAATTATAAACAAAGCAGATTGTTTCACATTGACCAACCCAGTCCTTCTTTGCCTGTACATTCCAGTTATGTTTTGTAACAATTGCTTTGGCTTTGAAAATAGAAATTGAAATTTTCTGAAGAATTCATCGTTGTTGAATGTAGGCCTAAGTATGTAATTGGACATGCTCTGGAGCAGAAGGTGGTACTAAAGATATTACATCCTAGTCATTCTGATCCTACAGTAAAAAGCACATTTCTTACATGGCAGTTAACTGCTCCTTGCTTGTGCTATATTTTCTGATTCCCAGCAAAATAATTCTTCTATCTTGAAACAGTTTTTTTAAACGAGATGAAGGATTTTTTTGCCTCTATTTGCTGATTCCTCAGTCTTAGTGATGTAAATGAAAGGTCTGTTTAAATTCTGTCTCCTTCAAGTTTTGCTCTATTCTTGTGCAGTTCAAAAAGTGCAGCATCTACTTACTTTCATTCTTGTTTTTACCTGTCTCCAAATGTGCTAGGCTAAGCATATTTGGAGATAGGTAAGGTAAAGCAGAAAATACATACATGAGCTTAGTGATATTAAGTGGTTTTGAGAAAATCTGTTAAGTAAGCCAGCCAATTTTGCACAATACAAAGAAAGGGCAAAAATAAAGCTACTTAGACTATTGTTCCCATAATCTAATCACAATATGTAGGACTTAAAGTTTGTACAAGTATGTCTAATTGATCTTCAGAGAGTTACTGGACTGGTTTGTGTTTTAATTCTTTAGAAGAGGCCATCATGCTGGCTGGACACAGCAACAAAATGGAGAGTGTTCAGCTGACAGTACTAGACATATGTAGTCTTTCTCAGAGTATCCACCTGAGTAGACAGAACCTGGAGTAAAAAACATGCTCCATTTATGGGTTTTTAACTTGGTCCTGTGGGAAGAAAGTCTGAAATAGGTGAATCTGAGGCTGCATTTAGGAGAAAAACTTGTGTTGCACTTGACTGGAAAAGTTCTGTGCCCTCCATGTTGATTTATACTGTCTTGATATAAGAGCCCTGTGTTACACGGCAAATCTGCTGTTTTTCTTTAGTGTTTTTAACTGTGAGGCAGATTTGAGTCTGGAGTTCTTTTAGATGTAGATACAAAATCTTCACTTTCATCATTTTTATGGCTGCTGCTTTCTCAGTGTCTGAACTGGACTATAAGTAGATCTGTCAGAATATGAAAATCTGGTAACAGAATATGCATTTTGCCACTGCCATGCAGAATAATCAGGAAACCACACCTTACCTACCATCAGGTGAGAGTTTTCCTCCCCTCATTTCATAAGGGAGTGAAGTCAGCTTTTACTGTTGCAGTTTCAAAGCAGTCAACAGCAAGAATGGCCATTCTCCTGAAGTCTTAATGTCATAGCCCCATATGCATAGTGGGATCTCTGCAGGCAATAGCATCAGTTTCAGCTCTTAACACCACGTGTAGCTTTCTCACAATGAATTATTCAGGGATACACTTCTGTGAGAGAACTGGGCTTGTGCAGTATGTAGAAAATGTTTCTGCAAAATAATTGATTACATACATACTGAATTTGTTTCTGCAGTTGCCTGGGGTTTTTTTTGGTTTTTTTTTAGTACAGGTGCAATTAAGGCACAAGTACTTACAAAAAGGGCTCTACAGCTTGTACAAAACAGACATGCTGTCATGAAATAAGATGATTTATCTACTGTAGACAACCTGAGTTAAAATAGGCACTAAACTGCTTGTTTAGTATACTATTCTGTAGCTAACGCTTATCACAGGGAGGTTTTTGTGTTGGTATCAGCTCTGTACTGGCACCCTTTATCTTGTTTGTACTTTTTAACCCTCTGGAAAGCAAAGTAACATCAAAATGGTGTCCTGAAGCTTAGTGTGCAGTCTGATAAGGACTAACAGTATTACAGTTCTTTGTAGAACTCATGAGAACCTTTACCTTCAAAATCCTGAACACTTTAGGGCCTATATCCTTTGATATGCTTTCCTCTAATGTACTAGAAACAGCCTTTTGTGAGCTGTTTTCCAAACAGTTTCCATGTTTTCCTTCAAGGGCAGGGTAGGTCAGCTTATTGTAGAGACCTGTGCTGTACTTGAAGTTGTTTTTCCTATTACACTGAGGGTGTTGGCTTTCAGCAAATAAAAGCAGTCTGTTTCTTTTTGCATCAATGAACAATGATAGTGTGGAGGTTGTTTTTGTATTGGCAAGTGAGTTTTATGTGTTTACTGACGTGTTTGTTAATATTGTATGTAATATCAGTTAATATTTTAATTTTCAAAGAGGTTTTTTGAAAGTTGCATTTGATAAATCAGTTCTACAAACTCCTAAATAAGCCTGTATAAACTTAAGTGTTATGAATAAATAACTTACTTTAGGTGAAATATGTCTGTATCATTACTTCATGACATTAAATGGGTTTGGTGGGCTTTAACTAAAACTTTGTTCTTGTGATGCTTCTCAAAATGCGCGTACATACAGGGAAAACCAGTTTGGTGAGGGCCCACTTAATGTGGCTGCCTTCTTCAACCTGTATATGGAGAAATCCTGTGCCTATTCATCTGGGCTGGTTTATTAAAGTATTTTTAATGGTGAGCTGTGTGTTTGCAGACTAATGGCAGAGCAGCTGAATGTAAAAGAGTCTTCTACTTGGGCATGGTGCTTGAGACACACATGCCAGATTTTCTCTGTGTCAAGTATTAAACGGTTTTTAAAGCGAAATTATATTGAGCATAACTACTTCCTGACAGATGAAGTTCTAAAAAATCTGAGCCAGAGCATTTGTCAGATTGATTTGGTACTGTCTTTGAACAATCTTAACTGAAAATGAGTGTGTTCCTAGTTGGCTCACTGTTTTGAGCTGGCTGAGAAGTCTGATTTCAGAATAATTTCTGTAATCTCTATTACAATTTCTAATTCACTGTCATCTACTCAGCGCTAAATGTCATTGTTGCTACTTGCACGCTGTGTGGAAAACTTTTCCTCACTAAGAAATGTGTCTCAAATGTAATTATAAAGGCTAAAGGTAAAACTGCTCTGGTTTTAATTGTCTACCAAGAAAAGGAGGTTTCTATGCCTAGGGACTGGAGCAGGAACAGGGTAAGGGTTACTATTGGTCTTTGACCATTAGTAACCTCCAGCCGTGTCTGTTTCCTTTTCGCTATTTCCCTCTAGTGGTCACACACGAGACTGACTTGGGGAGATTAAACATGCGCTGGTACTAACATACAGGTAATTTGACTGGATGGCAACTTAATTTTCCCAGTTCTGACCTGTTAAACTAGAGTACTGTGAAACTTTGACAGAAGGACATACCTCTCATGTTTTGAATTGGTGATTCACCAAGATTTTGGAAATTAACTGAATTTTTATCCTTTTATGTATCCAAATGTATTTTACTTGAAATATAGAAAACTTTTAAATTAGGTAAACTCATAATCTGAGTTTACTTTTATAGTCTGAATTTTCTGACGTAAGATCTGCTTTATATGTGTATCTTTCCCCATCTGTATCTGTGGCTAGGTCTTACATATAAACATTGGAAGTATTCAGGTAATTTATCCCCTTAACATTTTTGTTTTATGTCATGTTAGACGTGTTCTTAACTCATAAACTGATAATTAAAGAATCATGTGGTGTTATTCTTTGTAAAATAATTAATGTTTTCATGTAACTTTTTTTAGATCTTGGTAAGCCATCATGTATCAAGTATTTAATAGAATTGCTAAGATTGAAAAATACCTTTAGTATTTCCTCATTTAGTTGTCAACCCAGCACCACCACCATGTTCACCACTAAACCATGTTGTCAAATGCCCTATCCACACATTTTTGTAACACTTCCAGGTATGGTGACTCTACCACTTCCCTGAGCATTATATTCAAGTGCTTTATAACCCTTTCCATGAAAAAAGATTTCATAATGTCTAAACTGAACCTCCCTTTCTGCACCTTGAAGCCATTTGTGCTTGTCCTGACACTTGCTATTTAGAATAACGAGACTGACACCCATCTCACGGCAGATTCCTTCCAGGTAACTGTAAAGAGTAATAATGTCTCCTCTGAGACTGCTTTTTTCTAGGCTGAGCTACTCCAACTCCCTCAGCTATTCTTCATCGGACTTTTGTTCCAGATGCCTCACCAGCTTCATTTGACTTAAGATCTTTCTAATGTTGCTTCCTATGTAGGCTGTGGCAGGCATCTCAGGAAAAGTACAAGGGTATTGGTAAGTCATGTAAAGAAAAAGTTAGGAAGGGGAAACCTTAGCTAGAACTCAGTCTGGTCACTGCTGTGTAAGATAAAATGTTTTTACAAATACATTAACAACAAAAGCAGAGCCAAGGAAAATCTTTGTCCTTTAATGAGTATGTGGATGGGAAACACTGTCACCAAGGATGATGCTTTCTTTGCCTCAGTCTTTAAAAGAGAGAAAAAATATCCTCAGGGCAAGTGGCCCCCTGAGCTGCTAAACAGGAATGGGAATCAAAACAGATTTCCTATAAGTGAGGAAGAAGTCATCTCCCATGCCACTTAGCCATTCACAAGTCTGTGGGGCCAAATGAGATTCACCCAAGATGACTGAGGGAGCTGATGAAATACCTTTCCAAGCCATTCTGCATCACTTATTATCAGTTCTAGTTTAACCGGGGATGCTCCAGATAACTGGAGATTTTCAGGTGGTGTGCCCACCTACAAGAATGGTCAGAAGGATCTGGGGAACTACAGCCTATCAGCCTGACCCTGATGACCTCAGTGCTGGGGACGGTTATGGAGTGTGATCATCAGCACATACAGGGCAACCAGGACATCAGGCCCAGTCAGCATTGTTTTGTGAAAGGCAGGTCCTGCCTGACCAACCTGATTTTCTTTTATGATAAGGTGACCTGCTCAGTAGATGAGGGAAAGGCTGCAGATGTTTTCTATATAGACTTCAGTAAAGCCTTTGACATCATTTCTTATAGCATTATCCTGGAGAAACTGGCAGCCCTTGGCTTGAACATGTGCACCGTTCACTGGATAAAAAACCAGATGGAGAGTTGAGACCAGAGAGTGGTGGTGGATGGAGTTACATCTGGCTGGTGGCTGGTCACCAGTGCTCAACCTTGGGTCCAGCTTTGTGTTGTATCCTTACAGACAATCTGGATGAGGGGATCAAGGGCACCCTCACTCAGTTTGCAGGTGACAAGTTAGGTGGGAGTGTTGATCTGTAGGAGGGTGGAAAGGTTCTGCAGAGTGGACATTGGGAAGAAAGTAATGGAGCTGCTAGAGGCCTGCAGTAAGTGCCTGTATGTGGCACTTAGTGTTGTGGTGTAGTTGGCATGCTGGTGTTGGGTTAGACTCAATGGTTGGGAAGTCTTTTCCATTGCTAATGATTCTGATTATTTGCTGCCTGGTTGAGAATGGTTGAGTTTCTCCTTAGATCTAACTATGCCTTCAGAACTCTGGCATTTTATATCTAATATGTTAATTTTTGTTTGAAAGGAAAAATACCTTTGGACAGAATTATTGCCTAGATTGTTTGAGTTTAATATATGGAATCTTTATGTTGCCAAATTGATGTATGATTGGAAATGTATGTAAAGGTTCTACTGATGGCAGAATGCTGTTGCATAAAGGACTTTTAAATCAGTCTGAGCTTTGTTTTTAAAGAAACATGGTTTTGACTCAGTAGAAGGACTGTTTTTTGTGAATCTTCAATCCTGGACAACTTGAGGAATCTGAAGCTGTATCAGGAACATGGCAAAAAGTTGCATATGTTGGAGTCCCTAATTTTACATAACTATTTTGGTTCGAATGTGTCATTGAGCCTCCATTGTTTCTGGAAGTAGGAAAGTAGGTGTTGAGAGCTGACAATGGCCACCTCAAGAAGGAAATAAGAGTAGGTAATAGGTTTTGAAAGTGAAAAACAAAATAGTGTTGGTTTTAATAGGGTGTGAGATGCAAAGCGAGAAATGTACAAAAAGTAAACCCTTCTTTTTCCTCATTTTTACTGTTATTGTTAGGAGATGGCAATTTTAAACACCATGTATTCCCTTAGGGTAAAATAGTTTTCCTAAAATTATTTGTCAAATGTATTATGGACTATAACAATTCCAACTTTATCCTTCTGTGCTTCCTATATATTACATACTGAGGGGTATGCCAGACATTTGACAGAGATTTTTCTTCTGATTGTATGTGTCTAAGGATTGAGCAGAGGGAAAAAAACAATCTGTTTCTGGATTTAGCACTGACAGGCTATTTGCAGTAGGTAAATAAGGGACTTTGGGGTTTTGCAGGAGCATTTGCTTTGGCAGTTTCTCTACTTATAGATAAGAAGCATAGATAGCTAAGCTTTTTTATCTGCTGAGAGATGTCTTCTGTGTTGCTGTAAAGCTTTTTGTAGTCCATTTCTTTTAGTGTGAGTAAGACCTTTGCCTGCACCTGTACTTTAAATCCTAGCATTTCTTGTTAGGAAAATGTATATTCTGATTAAGCAAAGTGTAGGCCTCTCAAGTCCATATCCAAACAGGCTCAAGCTTGCAACAAGTACCTTTTCACAAAGGTGAATAAATCCTCATTGCTGTTTATGCTCTTTTGAAATCTCATTATAGTCTTTAGCCCAGGATTCTTCAACATAATACTGATGGTTGATGTGTTTTTCTGGTTTTACAGAGGTGATATTAATGTAATACTTAAAACAACCAACATTTGGAGTAACAAGCAATCATTCCTTCCCTGCCATTTTGAAGGATAAGTAAGATTTGCCTAAATGCCTGTTAACTGTGAACACAGTGTATGCCTTAGTCTCCTTGCTCTGTCTCGCTGTTGAGATGGGCTGGGTTATCCCTAGGGGCTCTGTCCCTGCAAGGTACGGACGGGCTTTCCCTCCACCTAGTGGGTGCTCCATGGAAGAGCTGGTTCTCAGACTGCTGCAGCAGCTTTTCCTTCTGCCTCCTGGCTCATCTACCTTAGTTAGCACTTACCCATTAACCCTGGCAACACTCTCTTTTGAATTTTATGCATTGTGATGATACAATAACATTTAATATAACTATTATGCAACTTTTTATAACTGGTAAAAAGACCAACGTGATTAGTGCTTTCCCTTGGGATCAGAGCTGTTCTTATTTTTAAAGGTATAGTTGCAAAAGTGCTAGCCTTAAACCAAGATCAGACAATTTGTATTGGAATTTATTCATTCTTTAAAATCTTTAGCTATTTCCACTAGCTTTCAAAGCACAAAAAACAAGTAACAACACTTACTTTAGTGCATTGGAACTAGACACCAAAACATCAGTGCTTTTTCTGCCGGTGTCTAATAGAATGGAATTATTAGTTCTTGTATTACAATACAGACCTTACCTGTCCCTTTCCTGACAGTCTAGATTCATGTAAGGGATAAATATAGCTTCTCCCAGTCTTGCTTATGGTCCTATGACCCAAGAGTGCAAGGTGCTTTAGTTTTATTAGTAAATAAACTAGGCGTTGCAGTTATTGTCAGCTTAGGTTTTGGTACTTTTGCTCAGCCAAGAGTTTTATTTTTGTGTTTTTCAGCCTTGAATTCCTAGGGATTCCTGCTAGGCACATAATGTGATATTTACTGTGGAATTGTAATGTATATAACTGCTGGAGGAAAGTTAGGTCTATGTGTCTTTCCTTGTTTTTGCAGTTGCAAAAAACGTCAGATTAGAAGCTCTTCCCTTTTAAATAGTCATCTGCACTGTACTTGGGAGGACTGTGGGTGGGGAATCATGATCCAGCTGCTCTGACCTGGATTGTGGAATTTCTGTCTCTGCCTTCCTACTAACTACCACCTTGGTATTGGAACCTTAAACTTCCATTGTCAGCAGCTTCAGAACAATTGAAAAGTCAGACCTACAGTCACATGATAATAATACCTTTAATTTCAGTCCTCAAAAATGCATCCTGTACTGCCCGACCTGTAGTGTCTGTTGTGTTTTTACTGTGCGATTATTTCCTAGCGTAGTCCTGCCTTGGCTCATCCTAGCACTAACCCATCTTTCTGAAACATTTGTAGCAAATCTAAAAATTAGCTTTGGAATGTAGTTCTTTTACAGAGCTTGTCTGCTTATTTCCACCAAGCCTTTCATAGGACCTTCCAGCTATTTTGTGTTACTACTTTTTTTCTATATTGTGGGGTTTTTTTCATAAGATATTGTGGCTTGATCTCTTGGATATTTGAGTGGGATTTTTCACAAATAATGTAAAGGATGAGATTAGAGTCGCTGTGTTCTAGTATCTATCTGTTCCATCATGTTCTGGGTAAGCTGTATGCCTTAGAGGGTGGAGCTGCCTGCTGGTTGTGTTATGTAAAATAATAAATAATTTATAATGCTAACTGAATATATCTGCCTTGGTGAACATTGAAGTGCTTCACAGGCGCTAAACTGGGACATAATCAAAATAATTCCTTGAAGACATGTGAGAATAATTTGCTTTATTTGAATTTTTTTAAGTGGGAGAACTTCGCTGTGATTCTGTATTTTATTCAAGGGTATATTTTCCACTTAATGATCCGTGTGAGCAGTAACAGAGATCTGCAATGTGATTCTGCAAATACTTAGCTTTTTTTACTGAAAGCAGCTTTTCTGACGTACTGCCTTGTTGCTGGTACTAGCATCTGCTCCAGTTAAAGGATCACATGAAGCTTTGGATCATGTGGCTCTTTCCTCTTGTCTGTTGTAACAAAAGGATTAATGGAATTCATGCATTGCCTGGGAAAGCCGAAGGTGTTGCAATTACTATCAAATGCCAAATGTGTAATGTAGCTTTGAAGCTGTGATGTATGCATGGAATTTCAGAGAACTGCATCTTTTTACCGAGCATGGCAATTTGGCATTAGTGCTTGATGGTATGAATAGATGCAACTTCTACAAGTAATTTTGTTTTCAGTTGGAGACTATTGACTTCTATCATATGAACTTTACTGGCTTTTCCAGTTTTTATCTTGGGAAATTAAAATTTGTGTACAAAGAAGAAGCTTTGTCTACATTCCTCTTCGCAATGTAAATGATTATTTCTGCAGTGATTAGTTAACGATGATCTGCTTTACAAGACATAAATGCGGCAGTGACCTGCTCTCGTTTAGATGTTGCGGTAGTAGAATGGTGGGGCTTTGCATGATTCATGCTTTCTTTGTTTGTGTTCATCTGCCTGCATGTCCGCTGTGAGCGGGATTGCTTGTTCTGTGCATTAGTTAGAAATGAGTACTTATTTTCTGGTTCTTGTGAAAAATAAGTATTCTCAATGTAATCTTATTTTTTCCTCTTGGCTATTGAAACATAATTGTCTGACAGTTTTGTGAACATGGTCTGAAAATGTACATGCTTTTGATTCATGATGTGTGCTGTTTAGTCTGCTTAATGCCTGCTGAATTTGCTTCTTGGTAACCAATAATTAATTATATTGCACCTTTTTGTTGTTGGACTTTGCAAGCTGATAGCTATATCCATGTAACTGAATGCTGTTACGTGTATGATTCTGTATTGTGGATAAATTATTTAGTGGAATTAATTATCACAAGCATAAATGACAGAGAAATAAATAATCTGAAAACGTACCTTAAAAATACTTAATACATATTGATGGGGAAAGAGGTGTTGGGTTTTTTCTTTCACCTTCAGTTTTTATTTTGTGAACTAAATCAGTTGAGCATTGACTGTATGCATAATATTAGAAGAAAATTATTTAGTTCAGAAGTAGAATATGAGGCATCAGATTTTCTACTTAGAAGTTTACAACTATTCTTGGAAGTTCTAAAGTAGGACTATAAAGGTGTGGCTTTGATTAAATCTCAAGCAAAGAACGCCAGAAATTTCACTTCCTAAGCTTAAAGCAAAGTCTTGCATAGGTGTATTTTTCTCACTTTAAGGATAAAATCAGAAAATATATGCTATCCTTAGTTAAAATACTCTTTACCTCAGTGTATTTTGGCTACATTTTAAAGAACAAATCAATTTTAAGTCATGTCTTAGTAAAATCAAGTTTTATAATCTTTCCTAGTGTGTACAATGTACAGAGAAAATTAAATGAATTTTCACTGTCAAACTGACTATAATAAAAAACATATTGGGTCATCTTAAGATTTGTGGCATATGCTTAAATAAATATTGAAGGTATTGATTAAACAGTGAAGTCTTTCTATGTTTGTATGTAAAGGAATGTTTCAAAGTATTGAGTGACTCTTCAGGATTGTGGTTACTAAATGCTTTTGAAACAAAGCAGTCATATGCCCAAACTCTTACTTCTAGCTCAGACATATTTAACTTTGCCCAAATTCTTAACCAACACTTCAAAGAACTCTTTACCTTTATCACTTTTTAACTTTTCCACACTTTCCTGCATTCTCAAAGCCTATGCATCTTCCAAAGTTTCCCTAAAGTGTACACAATTGTAATTTCATCATTGCTTCTTGTTTATTCTCTACCATTTGTTTTGTCTGTCCTCTCCCTGCCTTTGAGTTTTTGTACTATTGCAGAACTTACTTCTGTCAGAAGTACAGTAATTTCACGACCATAAGGCGCACCGGACTATAAGGCGCACCCGCCGGGAGTCAGCAAAATTTGCAACATGTAGA
>PYHW01009486.1:7997446-8036150 GCA_013186435.1 Turdus rufiventris | reverse complement strand
GTCCTTTTCCTCTGGGCAGCTTTGCAGCCACTCTGCCCCAGCCTGTGGCACTGCCTGGGGTTGTTGTGACCCAAGGTCAGGACCCAGCACTGTGTCTTGTTGAACTGCACACCACTGGCCTTGGGCCATGATCCAACCTGTCCAGATCCCTCTGCAGAGCCTTCCTGCCCTCCAGCACATCAACAGCTGATCCCACCGAGCTTGGTGTCACCTACAAAATGACTGAGGCTGCACTCAATCCCTCTGTCCAGGTCATCCTTAAAGATACGAACTGGACTTGCCCAAATACTGAGCCATGCCAACCAACACCGCTAGTCATTGGCCACCAGCTGGATGTAACTCATTTCACCACTATCTGGACCCAGCCATCCAGACAGATGTTTCTTAACCAATGAAGAGTATGCTTATACAAACCATGGGCTGCCAGTTTCTCCAAGATGATGCTGTGGGAAATGGTGTAAAAGGCTTTAGTGAACTCTAGACAGATGTCATCCATAGCCTTTCCCTCATCCACTAAAATGGTCACTCTGTCATAGAAGCTCAGGTTGGTCAGGCAGGACCTGCCTTTCACAAACCCCTGATGGCTGGGGTCAGTGCTCTGATTGTTCAGTACATGCTGTGTTCTCTCACTTGAGGTAGTATGTTCTGTAACCTTACTGCCTGCTAGCAGCCAGGCAGTGCAGAGTGAGGAATGGTGGGTTTGCAATTAGTCCAAAACTCTTCATCGTTGCCATTCCTTCCTCCTCATACCTTTTCCCAGCTCTGGTGCACGTAGCCTCCATCAGTGACAACCCTCTGGGAAAAATCTGTTGCAGAGTGGATCCTTCAGGGGACGTGGTTCCTTCAGGAAATACACCTGCAGTGTGGATGTATATGTGTTCTCTGCCCTGGAGCTGCACCTCCTCATCTTCCTGGTCTTGACATCTCCTCTGTGGTTTCTCATTTTTTCTTCTCTCCACAGAGTGTTTTTTACTTCTTTTTATTTATCCCCTCCAAGAAGTGTCACATACATAGTGGATGAGCTCAGCTCTGTGTTGCAGTGAATCTGTTTTGGAGCTAGCAAGAGCCACGTTTGTCTGCCACAAGGCAGCCCCTGTCTCCTCCCACTAATGCTACCCATGTGAGCGGTACCCTGATACCTACACCCTTAAAGACTGCAATTTGCTGTCCTAGCAATATTCCACAGTGGTAGAGCTGCTTTTGTTTAGTTTTTATCTTTTTCGTTTAGCACTTAAACATCACTTTATAAGAGTAGCTTTTGTAACTATGGGCCTGATCAAAAGACGTTGCTTTCCATTTTGTAGATTGATGTAGGATGAGAATGGTGTAGATCTTCGTACTTTCGGTTTTCTTGAATCTGTGTGTAAACTTCTCTGAAAAGGAAATAAGTATTGTGACATGATGGAAGTGTAGATTCTATGGTTAGTTTTCTTTCATTACCAAACTAGTCAAACATCCAGAATGAAATTGATAATGAAGCATGTAGTGTTATCTAAAGTAATTGTAGTTACAGCTTTTCTTTCCACCTTTTACACTTGGCTCTTAAATCTTGAACTTGACTTTTTGTTTCCAGTGCAGTGTATAATACATTGAATGTATTTTAAAATACTTTTCTCAAAATGTATATACATCTATACACAAAGAATTTTATCATTGGTATTTGATCTACTGTTTACTTGCAACAAAGTCTTTGTGATAATGCTTTTAATGTTGTCTTGACTGCAGCAGCATTTCTTGACTGCAGCAGCATTCTTCTGTTCTTGTTTCTACCGTCTTTAATATTATTGCCAAGAGAAGCTGGCAAATTTGTAGAGTCGTATTTTGACACATGTGAATTGCAGCTAATTTGCAAATTGAATTACAGAAAGTGTGAGGATTTGGGGTGAGTGGGAGAAGAAGTTGTGTTTTAGGTGGGGTCTGTTTTGTTTTTCCTTCCAAGTCTGGTAAAATTTCTATGCTTCTCTCAGTGTCTTATACTCAAGTCATGATTTATGTATCTTCAGGACTCTCCATTTACTTTTAAAAAAGATAAATGTGCAAAGTTTTGTGAAATCTCTTAGTAGGTACTGCCACTTTTATAGTTTCAGAAGGGAAAAGCCTATAGTCACAGTTAAAGACAATATTGTCTCCATCAGAGTGGGTTTTGAGTGTGTGTGTGTGTGTGTAAACCTATACTGCCTTGTTCTACATCCAAAGTATTGCCTAACTGGAAAATGTGTCCGAGGGAATGTTACCACCAAATTCCCAGTTAGTAAACTCCACCTTTCAATATTGCTTCAGGGTTTTCCAGTGAATCTTGGTTTCAATTTGTGTTTCTGAATTATTATATCCATATCTGCAAGAAGTAGTGTGTGATGTCCACTTTAAGACTTAACTTGCTTTCACCTGAAGTCATTTTGAAAGGGGACAGAGAAACATTTTGTGAAAAAAAGCTGATTTTTGCAAAAATGTCAGAAGTTTTTGTAGTTTTTTCATGGAAAGTATCTGGCAGTAAGCAGAATTTGTAGAAGCAGTATTAGTCTGATTTTGGCATTATTGCTATTTTAATCAAAATATACAATGATATATTTGCCATCAGGTGTCTACATAGACTGGCTCCTAGTACAGGAGAAGGATGTCAAGTTGCACTCTCTGTATGTAGTCCACAAAATTATTCTAATTGCCCTAATTACAGATACAAACTTATAGGCTATGTCATATATAACTACATTCAGCAAGTTAGCTTTTTACCACTTTTAGTTTTTACCATTTGCTATCCCCACCCAAGCATCTGTGTCAAGAAGGTTTATATGAAGTGTCATATTAAAAGTATGACCCCGAATGAAACATGAGCAACTAGGCTTAAACTAGAAACCAGTTTTTGCTTGCTGATCTGGTTTCTTCCACATGACTTAGAAGGTATCCTCAAGGTAGCTAGTTCCCCGAGTTTTCTGTTATATATGCGTGTATATTGGCACGTATATTGCATTCATGCAAATAAAGTCAGAAACTCATCAGCTTTGCAGTTGCTGCTTGGAAAAAAATGCTACCCTGGTCATTCAATTTATTGGCATGTTGACAATTCATGTTTGCTGCATCAAATGGTCATGTAATTTTACAGGAGACAGAGAAAAGGAGAAGAATTGAAGAAGCATACAAAAATGCTGTGACAGAACTGAAGAAAAAGTCCCACTTTGGAGGGCCAGACTATGAGGTACGAGTTCTACTTTGGAAATTTTTTAAAACGCTATGACTTTTTCTGATGGGTTGACCCTGGCTGGATACCTGGTGCCCACTAAGCCATTCTACTACTTCTCTCAGGTGGACAGGGGAGTGAGAATATAATGAAAGTCTTCTGGGTTGAGACAGGTAAAAGTCACTCAACAATTGCTGGCCGAGGCAAAATAGACTCAGTTTGGGGAAATAAAGCTTAATTACTAATCAGATTGCAAAACCACCCTTCTTCTACCCCTCTCTTCTTCCTGGGCTTAACTTCTGCCTCCTACCCCTCAGCTATGCAGAGGGAAAAGGAACAGGGGTTGTGGTCAGTTAATCTCACATTGACTCTGCCACTCTTTCCTCCTCACAGGGAGCACTCCTTACACTCTTACCATTCTCTAGTGTAGGATTTCTCCCGCAGGAGACAGTTCTGCATAAACTCCTCCAACATGAGTCCTTCCCATGGACTGCAGTTCTTTATGAACTGCTCCAGGTGACTCCTTCCCACAGGATGCAGTCCTTCAGGAACAGACCGTTCCAGTATGGGATCACAGTCCTGCCAGTAAACTTGCTCCAGCATGAGCTTCTCTCCATGGGGCCACAGTCCAACCAGAAGCTCTTGTGTGGGCTTCCCACAGGATCACATCATTCTCTGTGAATGAAGAAGCTTCACAGTCCTGCCAGAAGCTCCAGCATGGGCACCTCAGAGGGTTGCAGATGGATCTCTGCTCCTCCATGGACCCTCCATGGGCTGCAGAGGCCCAGCTGCTTTGCTGTGGTCTGCACTAGGAGCTGCAGGGAAATCTCAGCTCCAGTATGTGGAGCAATTCCTGCCCCTCCTACTTAACTGGCCCGCTACCTACTGAGCACTTTTTCTCACGTGCTGTCATGCCACTGTTCTCCAGCTGCAGTTGCATAGATTTTTATTCCCCTTATTAAATACATTATGCCAGAGATACTGCCACAGTCACTGATGGGCATGGCCTTGGGCAATGGCAACAGCAAGTCTATACTAGAGCCAGCTGCCACCGACTCAGTTGGACATGGGAGAAGCTTCTTTCAGCTTCTCACAGAAGCCCCCCTGTAGCCACTTCAGCTACCAAAACCTTGCCCCAGTAACCCAATAATCTTTTTAGATTGGGTTGTTTCTTAAAGGGGGAAAGTGAAGTTTCACAAGCCAGTGCAAGCGTGATTTACAAGTGTGTTCATGCCACGCTTACTTTTTCACCTTGGAAACTGATACTGTATGAAGAATCTCAGTCCTTCATTTCTTGAGTGGAAGTATATCTTTGCCTTCAATGTTTTACTTTTGTCTGAAGTATGCTTCTTGCAGATATTCCTGTTGGTTTTTTATTTTCTTATACATTTCATACTGCTTACTTGTAATTGTACTTTCCCTCTTTATTTTTTCAGCTGTAGAGACAAAGCAAAAATATTAAAACTCTGACAGCAGAGGCATTCCTAGAAGATTAAACTTAACTTGAACTGATTTTTACTTTGTCATTGCCACTTGAAATACTATGTTTTGAAATTCAGATTTTATGTTCCTTTCTTCTGTTTAGTTGCATTTCATCACATTCTTTTTATTGAGGTATTTAGTTCTATCCTAAGATGCATAAATCAACTTTTGAAGAGTAATCATAGAATGGTTTAGTTGGAAGGGAGATTGAAGAGTATCTAGTTTCAACCTCCCTGCCATGGGCAGGGACCACTCCCACTAGACCAGGTTACTCAATGCCCCATTCAGCCTGGCCTTGAGCACTTCCATACACGAAGCTAATGCACCTGTAATAAAGTACACTTGACCTTTTCATGTACATTTATCAAACACATTTCTACTTTCAAGTCATACCCTGAGAAATAGTACTCTACAGATATTTGGCGTTAGATTAATTGTTGTCACTGAGACATGCACTGTTTAAGAATAAAATAAATTGGAAGTTGTACTTTGTCTACTTGGTTTTGAAACCAACTGCTTTTTTTCAGGTGTCACTGGTGATACAGAGTTTTGGGGTTTTTTTTAAGTTTGCAGGACTAGGTTGTTATACAATACAGTAAAAGCAGTAAACCTAATTTTATTAAATTACCACTTTTATTAGTGGACTAGCATTTTCAATCCTTTACTTAACTCTACCTGCTGTTTAGTGTTAAACTGTCGTTTATGAGAAGTTTCAGTAGAGATCCCCAAAATTTTGTCTTCCCTTGTATTTTTGAACACATACCTGAATATCAGTGCCTTAAGGCATTGAAATACTTTTAAGGAGTCTAACTATACAGTCATTTTAATAGCTGTACATTACTGACACTGTAAACATTTTCACAGAGGACATTTATTAATTAAACCCTAAATTTGGTGTCAAAGCATACTGACACTATTACTCAGTTTCCTGGGTTTTTTCTCTTCTTTATGCAACTATCATTAAATTATTGTTAGAGGCAGACACTTCCTTTACAAGTAGAGGTTTTTAGAGAACTTGTAATCTAAGAATATTGGTGAAAATACTTGAGATCTGTAGAAGAAATTTGCTTCCATCAGTTACATAGAAAATATAAATATGTATTTGAAGTGGAAATAAGAAATTGAAGTATAACTTTTATGTCTCAAATACTTTTAACTAGTTTTTTTTCTTATGCTTTAGGAGGGTCCTAATAGTCTGATTAATGAAGAAGAATTCTTTGATGCTGTTGAAGCTGCTCTCGATAGACAGGATAAAATGGAAGAACAGGTACTAAAACTTGAGAAATGTTTTAATGATAAGCACTTCCTGGGAGACTTCTGTGACTTGCAGTCTGTCCTGAGGTGTCTACTGAAGCTCTAGTTATTTTATTCAGACACTGGTCAGGGAACTTCCGTTACTCTTTTTCAATAAAATATTGTTACTAAATGCTGATTTTGAGAAAGTAACTTCATAGCTTGTCTAGAAAAGAACAGTATAAGTGCTGACTTTATTGAATGTCTCTAGTTTCTAATTCCTAAGTAAATGTCCTATATGAAAATTTTATGTGACTGCTGCCCTGTTAAAATAAAAATATCAAATACTATACCTGTCTCTCAAAATGTAATATTTGGTCTGAAATTTCTTTTTACTTTAGTGATATATGGATTAGGAAAGACATAGTTCTGCCTGTCTACTTCATTAACTGATTTCTTGAATACACTTCAGTGACAAGTATCAAAAAGGGATAAGATGATTCTAGAAAATATATATAGTATGAGAAAGCATAGCAGCATGTAAAATGAGAGGGAATAACAAAGTCATGCATGCTTTGTTGTAAAAGAGTTTATGCTTAGGAATATAGTGAATAGCAATGACTTGAGAATTAAAGGACTCTTCCATTGGACCTGCAGTACCCAACAGATTTTACCCTATGTTGGGATCTCTTAGCAAAGAATAAAGGTTTTGAGTGACCGATAGTACTACACAGATCTTAAGTGCTGCCAATGTGTTTTCCTTAACTCAGAAATACACCTTGAAATTTAGATGAATTCAGTCTTCAGACCCACTCACTGAGAATTCTAGTGGGATGACAGCTTCATGCCTGTCAGGGGCTGCATTAATTGTTGTAGTCACTATGTAGATTGAGCATGACTCACTTTGTGTCACAGTCCACCCCGTAGCAGCTGACTAATGATAATTAAACCTATGTTGTTGCAGTCTCAAAGCGAAAAGGTTAGATTACACTGGCCAACATCCTTACCTTCTGGAGATGCATATTCTGCTGTGGGGACTCACCGATTTGTGCAAATGGTAAGATATTTATCCTGATCCCAGAATAATGGACTGGTCTGTGCCATTTCTATGTAACATTTTGTATGGGTAGGTGAGATTTTTTTCGGTGTTTCTGGTAACTTCCATTGGCCTATTCATTTTCAAAAGAAGTAGCTGGAACTGAAGAAAGACTACTTTTTGTCTTGGCTCAAAAACAGTGATTTGAGAACCTATTATAATACTCTTTACTTGTCAAGCAGAAAAAAAAGAAAAATCCCAATTGGCTCCCTCCAGTCTTTTCAAGATCCCTTCACCCAGATTAATTGAATTTATTTTATTTTGAAAAAATATTTAAAAATGTAAAAAAAGAAAATGAAAATCCAATTGGTTGTATCAGAATCAGTTGACTTGTTTTTTAATGTTACTGGAAACACTTTGCTCCTGTCAGGGCTACACTGGGAGCATAATATATAATAGGTGCATGAAATCAGCATTTGCCGCTGTGCTTGCTGCTTATGGTGCTTTTGTTTTCCTTTGCTTCATTATCTTGTGCTTGCAAGTTGGTACTGAATGCTCTGTTGTGCCTTTGTTCTGATTACTTGGTTTTTTCTTTGTCTGTCTCTGGTAGCCCTATAGTCGCTCTTCCTCCATGTCTTCCATTGATCTAGTCAGTGCCTCTGATGATGTTCACAGATTCAGCGCTCAGGTACTGTATTGATGTGTCAAGTGGGGGTTGCATATCTTTGCTCTATTTCATCCTCTTCTCTAGAACCTGGGTTTGTTTTTTTTGTTTTGGTTTTGGGTTCTTTTTTGTTTGTTTTTGTTACGTCAATCACTGCTTGCTTTAAACTAGTACATTGAGACAAACAAAAGAGTTCTCTATTCCTGTGCTAAATGGTTGTCTTTCTTTACATCCAGCTTGCATGCATACCACTCATGCAGAGGCCCAAAACTTGTGAAACTATTTGGTTCACATTAGCAGCTGTAATAAAAATGCCTATAGTTTGAAAATTTTGTACCTCGTTATAATGAAAGTAGAATAACATGTTTTATAGAGGCTGGAGATGGTCTTTGCTTCAGATTGAATAGTTTTTCTTGCTTTTAAATCAAAGGTTTAATTTTTGTCTGAAGTGTTTATTTGTAATGATACTAATACATTGAATCTTATGGTTCACGATTACCATTTTTCTACCTCTATGACTGGTTTGATTACCAAAAGGCTATTAAACATGTTGATCAATAAGACTGGGTATTACGAATCATATTGAAGAGTTTATGTATATTCACTTGTCTTTCAGAAATGAAGTCTGACATCTGAATATGTCAATATCACCATAATGGCATATTCCAGTAATGTACAAAATTACTTTAGGTGCTTGCTAGGAAATTGATAGTTTAGAGTAGAATTAGCTAAGTATTTGCTTCTTTGTTTCCAAAACAGTGATTTAGATATGTTATTCATGATATTTCTTAACTTCTGTGAAATCATATGCGATTGTGAATATGGAGCTTCCTTCTGGGATTTGCTGTTTTGGAGCGTTTTTAAAGTATTAGCAAAAGCGTCAACCAATCTTTTGTTTCCAAAAAGGAATGGTTTGTTTATTTTTTTAACAGAGCCTGGAATTTTATTACATCCAGACCTTACTATCAGCTTCATGAGCATGACCAACACTTAAGAACTTGCCTAGTGGACTAAAATTGCAAGACCTTTTGCAATCAGTTTATTTCTGAAATCTGAACTTACTGCAAGGGAAAAAGTATGCAAGTCCTATTGTACAACAATGATAGGCTCATCTACTGGTACTCCAGTAGCTGAGTTAGTTTTTTAAGTTGTTTTTTCTTTGAGAGGAGAGGTACTAAAGCGAGGGGATAAGGTAGAGGTATAATAAGTAATAGAAATCAAGTTTGATTGCCATGATGGAAACTAGTACTCTGTCAGGTTGTGGGTGCAGAGATCATTTAGCATAAGGAAAACTCATATTTGCCAAGATATGCAGGTGTCCTCATTTTTACTTCTTTTATGCCTGTGATAGCATTTCTGCATTCATATGATAAACCTGAGTAGTTGAGCACCACTGTGACTGCAGAACTGATCACTTAAAAACGAACCAAAGTGGACCACGTCCTTATCTTAATAATGTAATTATCTTAATAATGTAAATTGTGTTTAAGTGTCTGGATCAAATGGACTGGAGTAAGTTGCTCTTTCTACCTGCTGCATGGATTATACTACATGAAAGTTACTGTGAAGTACCTCCTAATCCAGTTTCAAGTTAATGGACTCACTACAGAAAGTATGAATATCCCCACATGCAGTTCCACCCTCTAAGTATTTTGCCTAAAATAGATTTTTGCCTGACTAACAAGTCATTCCACCTGCTCTGAAGTTTCAGTTCTACTGAACAAGACAACAGAGAGCCTGATGAGAATAGGAGACCTTTTAATTCTACCTGCTATGGACATAATTAAAAATTTATTAAAAATTGGCTTCTATCTGCGGGCTGATAATTTAGCTTTAAGAAGGCAAGCTAATATCTTGATTCTTAATAAATGTGACTTTTTTCCTAGACTTCATGTGAGTAAACGGAATTTAGTATCAGTGAAAGTCAAGTAGCATCTGGCAAACCAAATTTTGAGACTGAACAGTATAAACATGTATTCTGATGAGAGCTGTTTCTTCAGTGTGCCTCTAGAAGGGCAGTGTTGTCTCTGCCAGTTGTGTGGGAGTTCAGATCACTTTCTTTTAAAGATCTATCAGCTTTATAATAGGTTCTGAGCAGTTCTTAGGCCTTTAAAGGGAAGAGCTTGCCACTCAAAGTTCAGGTCAGGGTTGTATGCCCTATACGGGTTGCAAGTATTTTTGCAGATCTTTCTTGTAGCCAGCTAGGAGCCCAGAGGTCATAGTGAGCCTCTCAGGTGGGAGAGAATCTTTAGATCTTGACTGTGCCTCTGAAATAGATGCAGGTTGACAGACGGTCACCAATGCATAGACTAAACTCAGTTTGTACAGACAGTGTGCACAAGCAGGTTGTTTAAATATTGCATTTCCTGGTGTAGCAGGAGAATTAGATTGCATTCCCGTGAATGCCCCCTTCTCTTCTTTCCTTGATATTTTCCTCTTTTCTTTGCATTTAGCATGTAAAGCAACAAGTATCAAAAGACAGAAGTAAGTGTATAAAGCATAGGTTTGTCCTTAATAAATTAAGAGATGAGATAGAAAATACGTAAGGGCTGATGGTATGGGAAGTAAGTGTTGAGAGCATGGCAAGGATTCCTTTCTTGAAGAAGTGTGACCTAGAGCTAATAAATTGAATATTTAAATAGTCCACATTCTTGTCTCATTTGTATTGTACTGTCATTGTTTCACTGGGGAAAAAAAGGAAGAAACTTGTAGGAAACTTCTAGTAACTGGCAGCAGAAGTTGGCTTGTCTAGAAGCTGAAACATAAATCTTGGTAGTGCTTTTTGTTCACTGAAATCTCAAAACCAAAACACCCACAACTTGGATTGATAACTTTTCCTTGTCTAGAAAAGTCTATAGGTAGTTAAACTTAAGACAAACTAGGATTTCCATCCAATGGCTTTTGGTTTTTTTGTTTTTGTGCTTCTAGAGTTTTATTTATTGAATTACCTTTTTTCTTTCTGGTCTTAAGTGTATTGCCTGTTGAGTACATAGCACAAACAAAATTACCTTAAATTAAAAGTAAATAACATCTTTCAATTCTGCACCATATATAAAAAAAATATTTTGCTTTCTACTTATTTTCATACTTGCTCAAATATGTTTTATGTATTTTACCGCACACAAGGCTTCATATTTATGTAAGTTGTGCTAAAGCACCCTGTGGTTCAGACTGAATTTTGTGACTGTGCACTCCTTCAACTAATCTTTGTATTGGCCAATTATCTAATTTTGTTTGCAGTCCTTTTCCTTTGGGGAAAAAAAAGATATTTCCAGTAGCTCAGGAAAATGCTGTGAATTGTCTGGACTTGCTTGCCTGTGACATGTTTTAGTAGTCATCTACATTTTGGGTGGAAAAAAGTTATTAAAGTGTTTTGAATATTTGAAGCATTACACAGCAATGGATACCCTATGACTTTGCTTCTGTTTTTATTTGGGGCATTTGGAAAAGGGTGGGGAACCCAAAAAACAAAATAATGTATTAGATCTAAAATAAGCATCTTCCTGTTCCAGTACCTATTTTCATGCATATTCTATGGAATAAAAAATGAGATAGTCACATATCTTTATAAAAATATAGCAAATATTTGGCTGAAAAAAAAAAAAAAGGCACAGCTGCCAGCAAAATAAGTTTTAAATGAACGTTTTATAATTATAGCATCTCTGTACTGTCATAATCCTTTGTGTGTAGGCATTTCTGGTTTTTTCCTAGCTGTCAACTATGCAAAGATGCCACTGAAACAGAGCAGGCATGCTTTGCTTGTGACTGTTTTTCTTCACTGCTCTTCCAATATGACTTTTGATGTGCATTTGCTTTTTAGAGCTTGTCAGTCTTCCTCCCTAACCCTCTCCCTTTGCTGAGCTTTTAAAATGCTCTTTAGTGAGTATCTTATAGTGCATTGCAATTCCATTTAGAAATACTTGGAGATCCTATCTGCTGAAATAAAGAATTGTTTTAGGTGGAAGTGATAAAGTTTCATGGTTTAAAGGCACAAATGCAGGGTAGGAAATCTCCACAAAGAACAAAGTTGAAATTTGAATCAAGATTTTGGCTTTTTTTATGAAAACCAGCATTATTTGTTTGTTCATAACCTAGCAGAGAGCTCTCTCATTCAAATTCAGCTCCTGTACAGGAATTGAAGCATTAACTTGTGACTCCCAGTGTGACTCCCAGTGCTGTACAGTATCTCCCCAAAAAGATAGAAGGAATGAGTTAAAAATGCCTATCTTTTTTCTTTCACAGGTGGAAGAGATGGTACAAAACCACATGACGTATTCCTTGCAAGATGTAGGAGGAGATGCCAACTGGCAGCTAGTGGTAGAAGAAGGAGAAATGAAGGTAAATGCTTCAGATTTGGTTAATTTGCATAAGATGATACACTGTGAAGACAGATACTTCCAGTATACATTTGGCAGTGTTATCTTTACTGCTGCAGTCCATCATCTTAAGGGTCTTTTCCAACCTAAATCATTCTATGATTTCTGGAAATACTATGGAATAGTAGAATTCTGGAAAGTTATGCTGTTGAAACTTCTCTCTGGGAATAGCATTGTTTAGTTTGGGACTGGGGACCATGAGAGTTGTGGCTCTCTATGTATTTATTCATACAAAATTCTGTGTCACTTGTACAATAGATTGATCTTTATGGGTTCCTTTCTCATTCCCTCCTACTTAAAGCTTGGTATCAAAGTAATGTGTAAATTCTATATACAAAAAAAACAAGAGTGAAAAGCTACAGTGTTGGCTGCTCCACTGTGCTTATGAAAACATGTCGATAATGATGAGCTAATAATTTTGGAGTAGAAACCTTGAAGTTAATTTTAATGTGAATTACACATGATGTCTTCCATGGGCGTTACCAGAGAATACTCTCATGGCAAATTGTTCATGTGGTAATCTTTTAGGTAAGTGGTTTGTTGGTTTAGGTTATTTTAAACTGATTAAATTTAAACAATTACAACATGAACAGTTTTGACAGTTTCTGTTCTACATTTCTTTCTTTCTGTTTGACTATAGGTATACAGACGAGAAGTTGAAGAGAATGGAATAGTTCTAGATCCTTTGAAAGCAACCCATGCTGTTAAAGGGGTAACAGGGCATGAAGTTTGCCACTACTTCTGGAATGTTGATGTTCGTAATGACTGGGAAAGTAAGGCATTAGTTCTTCAGCTTTGCAGGTTTATCAGCAAGAACAGTGTTTATAGCATTGTCCTATTGTCTGTGATTGTTCACTGATGGATATTTTTCTCTCCTTCTACCCCCCCCCTTCTTTTAGCAACAATTGAAAATTTCCATGTTGTGGAAAATTTAGCTGATAACGCAATCATCGTTTACCAGACACATAAGGTAATAAAACTTAATTTGCATACCTTACTGAGATGTCTGAAGCATGTGTGTTACAATATTATTCTGGATACTTTACTTGGCTTAATGATTTAAAATACTGTTCTGGACAATATTCCAGAACAAATTCTTTATTAAACTGCAGATTCCATCAATTCTTCAGATTTTTCTGGAGAGCATAATTGGTTGTGCATGTGTCTGACAGAGCTTGTAGTAGTAAGTGAGGCCTACTTTTAATCTCGCAATTATATCACTGCCAGCAAGGCCAGAGTCATCCAGAGTAAACAGAAGCAATAAATCACCAGTGAATACAAGAAGGAAACTTACACCACCGTATCACAATTTTTTTTGCAAAAACGTGGGTTACCGTTCACACTGTTAGTTGACATACCACCTTTTTCTCCTATTAAATGTCAGGAAAATGACTTCTATATGTTGTCTTATTTTGTCACATATTTCACTTCTGAAGCTTTTTCTTGGATAATATCAGTTTGCTGTATCTGTCTGAGTGAAGTAGTAGCTATTTGAAGTAATAATTGTTTTAAATACATCCTTCCTCTGTTTCTCTGGAGACATTAAATAACTGTAGATGCATCCCTATACACCTAACCATTAATTCAGTTTGCAAATTAACAAGTATTGACTAAAATGAAAACCTGAGGTTGAGGGTAACTGCTTCTTCATATTTCTTAAAACTGAAAAACTCATTGCAGTTTGGTGCTCTGCATTTCAAAGGCCCTAAAGTTTTGCCTTATTTTTCTTTCCTATGAAGTGTAGCCAACCTGAAATTTCTGCTGCCTATTTTCAACAGCTATGTTCTCTGACAGTTTTCAGAATAAATTACTAACTTGAAGCTACTTGAGCTTAATAATATAACTGACCTGGTTTGACTTGCTTGGTTTTTAATATTTACTAAGGATAGTAGTTAAACCCAGAAAAGCTTATGTTCAGGTGTTTCTCTGCAGAGAGTGTGGCCAGCCTCTCAAAGGGATGTGCTGTATTTGTCTGCCATCCGAAAGATACCAGCATTCAGTGAAAATGATCCGGAAACATGGATTGTGTGCAATTTCTCTGTAGAACATGACAGTGCTCCTGTAAGTATTATTTTGATTCTGTGAAATTCTATTTTTAGGTAGTTTTTCTGTTCCCTGGTGTAATGTATTTGCAGTGTAGTGTGTGAGAGATGGAGCGTCTTTACAAAAATGCAATTGATTTAAATCAAGTGATAAAATAACTTGCTGAATGCATTCTTAGCCAAAAGCTTTCCAGTTGTCAGATCTAAGGTGTTACAGCAGAATGGAAGCAAAACTTCTGGAGATATGAAAACATTTTAAAGCGTTAAGGTTATTTGTATGTAATCAAATCAATATGTCTTCAGTATTGTCAAATATAACGGTAGGTTTATATAATTACAGATAGGGTAACGACTCCATTTTACAGTTTTGCTTTGGTTCTACCACACAATAGCAATTATTGTTTTCCTTGGATTGCTATTCTTTAGCCTGCTTTCAAGAGAAAAGTTAACTGGTATTTGCAAATGCTGATACATTATTCTTTAAATGTTTCCTCATTGATTTGTCACAGCAGTTAAAGTAATTCACTTTTAGTGTGTTAAGCAAGAAACTTCAGATTCAGACATTTTAGATACTTTCCCTATCCACCATATATCTTTCATTTTACTTACTTTCATGTCACATCCATCTAAGTGCTAGAATGTAGACTCTCAGAAACACAGCTTCTAGATTGTCTTAAACTTCAGGATGAAAAAAGTGTTCATGCTCAAATATGCTAAAACAAATTTAGTTTAAAGCTTACAATGTTTCATATTTTTGGCAGCTGAACAATCGCTGTGTCCGTGCCAAAATAAATATTGCTATGATTTGTCAGACCTTAGTAAGCCCACCAGAGGGCAACAAGGAAATAAGCAGGGACAACATTCTGTGCAAGATTACATATGTAGCTAATGGTAAGTATAAAATTTTTTAGTTTGACATTCATGATGGATGTTAATTTTGGGAAATTAAATACTGGCACCAAAATTAAAAAAAAAAGAAGGCTTGATGCCTTTTCCATTTTCTGTTTAATCTATATATAGTATCCCTTTGTGTTCATCACATTCAAAAGGTCTCAAATTAAGGTGCAGCATGAACTGATGAATGGGATCATTCATTATGTGGTACTCTGGAAGGAGTACATGGAAAGGCTGTGTAGCTCATTCCTAAGTACATATTCTTGGGGTGGAGGAAGGCGGGCAGAAGTGTCTGCGGCTGGAATAAGCTGGCAACAACAGCTTTTAGTTTCAGTAATGGTATGCTGGGTTTTTTCATGTCTACTGTAATATTTTTTTTCTCCCAATTAATCTCATTAGGCTGAAAAGCTCCTTAGAGTAAGGATACGTTCTTATCCCCTGATGCCAAGAAGGAGTAAATACATTTTTAATGAAGATGCTTGCAAGCTGTATAATCTAGTCTACATTTCTTAATTTTTTGTTTTATTTTAGCTGATAAAATCCTTGGTATTGACTACAAAATTGTCAAAGCCAAATTGTTGCTGTATTGTTGCTGTACCCAGTATTTAGCAATGTATTGTATTGGAGATGCATACTTACTATCTTCTCTCCTAGAGCTACAAAACACTTCAAGGGTAGCTCACTCTGCTTTTTTACTTTTTTAAACTTTGTGAATTACTTTTAAAAGTATATTTTCACTACTAAATTCTGATTTATATGCCAAGTGATAGCTTTTTCAGCAACATACTTCCCCTGTGAATGAAAATATATTTAAAAATCAGTTCAAATGTTGTTTAAATGCTTTATAATAAATTACAGGGTGTTACTTATGTGGCAGTTCTGCAGGCAAATGCTGTAATTATTGAAAAGACTGACTCTGCTTTCTTTGAAATAGGAAGTCACTGAAGTCTCTTTCTCTTTAGTTTCTTGGAAACCCACAGAGAATATAATCTTCTATTTGGACATTTTCCCAAGACTCATCATGTAACATATTTAATATTTTCTAACTAATGGCATCGTAGATCCAGACTGAGCTTGAGTATTACAAATAGAAAGTGCTACAACACAAGCCTAGGGAATAAAAAAATCTGTTGATGGTGGTTCTTTCCTGTTACCTCAGGAAGAGTTGCAGGAGTAATGAACTAAAACTTTTTCAGCGTTTAGTGGAGTTGCTCTATTTCAATGTCCTTCTTCCTGTTTACTTCTAGTGAACCCAGGAGGATGGGCACCAGCATCAGTGTTACGGGCAGTGGCTAAACGAGAATATCCAAAGTTCTTAAAGCGTTTTACATCGTATGTGCAAGAGAAAACAGCAGGAAAGCCTATTTTATTTTAGTACTGGCAGGTATACATACTTTTAAATTCTTAATTCACCTTTTTAAAGACCAAATGGAATTATGCGATCTAGGAATGTCTTACATGATTAGCATGGCTGCAGTGCTTGCTTTAGTATGTGTTATACTTTTTTTAAACTGTCATGTAATTTGTGTGTTACAGGCTGCACAAACTAGCAAGTATTAGTTTTCACAGACGTTTATGGGTCATCTTGCAAGTTTTTGCATGTATCTCCAATTTATATAGAAGTGAAACAGGATGAAGTACTGTTTTTTTCCAACTATCTCAGGCATTTTGCACTTGTTCAGAAAAGATACATACTGAAGTTACTCTAGAGCCTCGTCAGGTTTTTAGAACTTAAATTCTACTTAAAATTGCATATTTCATAGACTATTAGTACATTTCAGTTTTATTTTATATTGACAGAATAGTTTTGATCTAGGATTTTTATTAATGGAACTTCACTGACAGACCAACATGAATTACTAGAGTATTTAGAAGACTATGACTTAAGTTTTTAACCTTTCTGATGAACCTAGGAAAGAAAAGGGATTTTCTGATGTTTTCTGAATCAATGGATATCTTTTTTATGGTATAAGTTATTTTAAATTGTATAGTTTAGTACAATAATAGTAAAGTTAATTGAACAGTTAGATGATGTGAAGAAGAGGAAGAGGATTTCTTGATCAATTTAAGGCTATCTGAGCCCTGTAGTGGTAAATAAGACTTAACTAATTATTTTTTTAGTTTAGACTCCTGCTATATATTTTATCTACTATAACAGTCATGTCAAATCACAAAATGCTGTTTAGTTGTGGTGGTGTTACAGCATCATTTAGTCACATCTGAAGATGAGTCTTAACACTTCTAGGTGTGACATAGGTTACTTGTATTTTTGGGTTCTTATTTACTGTGTCAGATTCCAAAAGTCTTAGTTGTTTCGTTCTTCTGTGACAGGTATCCCTGTAATGATTCACAATTTTAAATGTAAATTGTTAAAAACCTAGTGTAGGTAAAGCATTAAAAACATGGCGTCACAAGCCAACACTTACACATGATCATAGCAGTCCTGATGATACTTAAGCTGTTTAACAAGTTCATTTTACTAGCAGTATGCAAACTTTTTAGTGCTGTGTTCTTTTTTTTTTTGCTTACCTGCAGCATCAGACAAGACTGGGTGAGCATTCCACATTGGAGAAGTGATCATGCATAGAGCACTCCATGCTGGAACGAAGGATCTACAGTCTTTTTATGGCCCAGGTTCTAGGCTTTGTATACTGAAGTGAAGAAGTGTTGCAACACCATGGGGCTGAATATTTAACAATAGCTCTCTCCTACTACCTTTCTTGCTGAATCAGTGTGTAATTATAAATACATGTATTGATAACATGTATATGGCTCTATTTTTATTTGCTTGCTTTAGAAGAAGAATGCATACAACTTTGAATCACCAACATGGGCTACTGTGTTAATTTTAAACAAGTTGTAGAATTTCATTGTCAACCTTCCTAAGATACTTGTGCAGTTTTTGTGTATGTGTAAAAAGCACAAGAGACAAATGCACATATGGCATACTGTATGTGCTTTATATGCACAAAAATCTGTGTGGTATTTTGGGGGTGTTGAGAGGAGTGGCTTCAGTAAAACCTAGGTAACTTGTTGGTTGGTTTTGGTTTGCTTTGTATAATCACAGTTCCTTGCTGCTGGTTTCTATAATGAATCATCTTGTTACATAAAAAGCCAGTTAATATCTGAGGGCTGTCAATATCCTTATGACTTTGCCTTTTCTATTGTCTTACTCTTATGACGATCTTTAGTTCTGAAGGAGTAAGAGTGTGAAAAGCTTTATTTTTTCCAGATATCTTTATATTTCTATTGTATTTTTTAGTTATGTAATATGTGCTGCAGAATTTTTGTTATTAAACATGATCCAGAAATATCTAGAAAGATTCTGTATGAGAGGGCAAGAGACTGCCTAAAACCTAGGAGACATCTGTCCATCTGTGGATTGCTTTCTTGGATGATATCTGGAGCTTTCCCAAAGCTGTGAGAAGGTACACTATAATATTTATTGAAGTAATTTGGATTATATAAAACAACATTCCCAGTCTAGATTGAGGATGAGTACATTATTTTCAGATCCTGCATGCATTTTCCTCATCTCAAAAAGCTGTGCTATGAGGTTCATGTAGAAAATTCTTTTCCTCTTGATCAAAAACCCATCAGAGCTGTAAGAATGTGTAATTCTTGCTGGAAAGTTCCCTTTAGCTGCTGTGAAAACATAAATGTCAGATGTTTGCCTGCCTTTGATTCTGGAGATACTTGTTAGGAGAGAACTGTGTTGGGCTAGTACTGACTGTGAGGTCTTTTATCCATGTCCTATAGTTGGAAACTCTACAGAGACTGCTTGGTGTTTTAGTAAACTGTGCATCTTGAGGAAAAAAGTTTCAGATGTATTTTCTTCAAAAGAAAGCTGAAAGTGAAATTTATTTGATACAGTGTGCTAGGTGCCTGAAAAGAGAGATAATACAGTAATTTAGTGAAGATTTGGTAAATTATTCAATGTGATCTGCACAGTCTTTAAAAACTTCTCTGTTCATCATCTCTGTAGAGATGAAATCGTACCTAACACTATTACACATGCATGCAGATTTCATGCTCCATAATTCTCCCCTTTTTATTTGCCTTTCTCTAATGGTGTGCATGGAATATGCCTTATTACAGAGTTTTTCTGTTAATTTGAATATGTAGAAAAGTGCCTATATGGTAATGTTAGTAAGGCAGATAAGATGAAAATTTGTACATCTTTACTGTATCACCGGTGAGCATTTTATATACCAACGTTAAAAAACAAAATCTTATACCTCAAATGTACTTCATCTTTTTACAATCAACCAAGAAGTGGTACATTCCACCATAGCCACTATGGGAACTTAAAAAAATGTCTGACATATAAAGAGTTTAACCCCTTATTTGCTGTTTCTGGTAATTGTTGGAACACGGGCAAGTTTATTAATTTAATAGGATAGCTTTATTTTACAAAGGTATGGAAAGTTTACAAAGCAGTATATAAACTTATATCATTAGTTGCATTTGCACTAAATGTGATGTACTTTTGCGATTTATTCTGTAAATAAAATGACACTACAGATACTATTTGTAAAGAGTATGTTTTACTTTTAGATAAAGGCACTAGTACTTCACTTCAGCTAGCCCTGCCCAATCAGATTTGTAAGAGGTGTTTTAAGGACTATGAAAGAAGTTACATGACTGAGAAATCATTATTGATGGACCTCTGAAAAAATAATTTCAAAAGGCAGTAGGCCTCTCATATTGTCCTTGTGTGAGTAGCCATTAGATCCTTTCTTCTGGAAGGGATGTTGCTTTCATGGTTTTATACAATTTCTTGAGTCCATCCCTCTTGTCAGTCACTGCCAGTTCTGTGCACTCTTGAGTCCATTTCTTCCTGTTAACAGATCAAGAGTGTTAATGCAGCTATGGTAGTCTTTGCAGTAGCAGCTTCTGACTCTGTTTTATAAGCTGAACCAATTAAAAAAGCTGAAAATGCAGCAGTCATCAGATACTGTTCTCTGGATATCTGCATCTGTTTGGTGAATTTGGATGTTGCCAAACTAGATCTGAAGGACATGACTTGATGGAACTTTTATGGGGATTGAAGATGACATGGTCATCGTTAACTCTATCTGAGAACCTGAAAATCTTTGACAAATTTATCTGTGAAAAATGTGATGCACTTTGAAAAAACCTTACCTTTTACTTAATTGGGCTGAGCTGGCTTATCTGAAGTTGTGCAGATTCTCTTTAATCAGATTGTCCACCTGTATTTTTGTCAAGTTGTACAGATAATGCTGTATTTGAATTGCCACTGTTCATTTACAGACTTAAAACATGAATCATATTTTTGAGTACCTTGAGTGTGTAGAGTTGTAACTGTTCTATAATAGCTTTATGATCCTAATGATAAGTTTTAAAAATTAAAAGAAGTTGGCTCTTACATGTTACAATCACAAATTTAAAACCAGTATTTAAAAGTTAAAAGTATTAAAAATTATGCAGAAAAATCTTGGCTTCTTGTTATTTTTAACTTTCCAATGTTTGGGGAAACAAATATTTTACCTTTTAATCAACTCTTAAATCATTAATAAAATTATATATATATAATATATATATTATTATATAATAAAATTATATATATATAATATATATACTATATATATATTAATTTTATAATTAATAAAATTATATACATAGTGCATGGGAAACATTTAACAGGAAAGCAGTTCACTTGTGTTTTCCTCTCAGTAGATGAAAACCTGAATGCCACATTAGTTTATACATCGAGAAGTTCATTTTGTGTGAGCGATCAGAGGGGTGTTAAAAGATGCTCCTGGTATAGTGTAGTCATAATACAGAGCACTTCCATGGAAGAGCAGTCCAGTACTAAGATGTGCCAAAGGGTAAACTTACAGTTTTTCCAAAGTAAGAGTAATTTTTAGTAACTGAGATGAGCTTTCATGGGCAAGTTTTCTTAGTAGAAATAGGTGATGCCTATGGATCAATAAAAATCCTACCTTCATATGTTATACAGTGAGTTCTACTTCTTTATATAGCAATCAGTAAAATTGTAGAAACTAGAGGTATGCAGGACTGCAGGAACAGTTTGAAGTAACAGAAGGCATTACTTGAACAGAAACAGAACTTTAGTTCAGCTGTATCAGGTCTCTTGTAATATATGGGGAAAAAAACAAAGTCCTGAGGTGATCTCTGACCTTAAAGAATGCAGCTATTTTACCCAGCAAAAAGAAATCGCCCAAAAAAAAAAAAAAATCAAAACTTAAAAATCACATTTCACAGTCATGATCCCCTAACTTATGTGCATAATGTAAAAATTACGTATTTTCCAATAAGGAGAGATTGAGCTGTGTAACTACGTATAATTTGATCCTGGATGACGAATGATGATTTAGGCTATGCCACACAATTAACTAGTGTGTATTAATAATCCCAATCATCTTCAGCCTCCACCTTTTATAGGAGGAGAAAAATACATTTTGTTAGAAGAAAGGGACACACTTGGAGCATTAGCAGCCTCAAAGTGTCCTCTGCAATAGCCATTGATGCAGCAGTAAACTCTTCTCTCTGCACACCTGCCTCTTCTGTGCATGGACTACAGCCAGCATAAGAAGCCTGGTACTGTAGATTGCTGCAGTTTTTAGGGTTTAAACTAATTCTCCTTAAAAATAACCAATTTTTTATTATTTATTAGTTTGGAATAATCAATAGTTGGACCTATTGTCATCCACAAGACTTCCCAAACTTTTGTATGCCAAGAGACAAGCAACAGATTGTACAAGTCTGTAGCAAGTGATTCTTAACCGGTACTAAGAGTGGCAAAATATGACAACAGCCCTGAGGATTCCCATTTGCTGGCATAGGACTGCAACTGAGCTGTGGAGCAGCCTGGCACATGCAGCTTCTGGAAAGTTATGCCCTCTGTAGGAAGGAATTCCAGCTCAGAGGCCCAGGACAGTATGCTGTCTGGTGAGTGTGAGTCATGCCCAAGTATGAACAAATTGTCGGTGTGTTTGTACCCTCCAGAAAATACTTGCAGTCTAGGTAATGAGCAGTCACGCTGGTGACGGCTCACTGCTGCCCTGCTGGAAATGAGGCTTCTGTCTTCAGCCTGAGGGTGCTCAGGTACCACCCAAGTATTCGAGCCTTCTCCATGCCCCACCCTAGAGTCCGCGGCAGTTAGTTAGGGATGTTAGCACTGATCCAGTTCCAAATGCAGCTGTTTGTTTAAAACGTTTTGAAGCTTTTTCTGAGAGTGGCCCCTGCCTTATGTTGTTTCATAAAGTGCTGAAAGGTGGCAATGTTTCTGACGGAGGTTGGTATGCTTTAGCAATGGGTAAAATCGTTGTCCTCTGTAAAGAACCCGAGAAATTTAAATGAGCTACTTTATCTTTCCCGACCTTTTTTTAACTTAACTGTATTTGAAAACTCTGAAAGTTAATTCAAGTAACACTGAATTATCACTGCAATACTAAAGTAACTAACTATCCTATTAATCAAAAGAGTGTTAAGCAAAATCATCAGTAATTCAACTAGCAGCTTCTAATTTTTTGTAACAAATTTTTAATGGAAAATTGTGACTAATTTTTTAATAAAAAGCTCCTAACACTTCAATATTTAATACAGCCGTCAGCTGTGAGAAATCCAGTAATAAAAAATACCTTGTTATTTACTTTCTTATTAAGACTGTTCTAACCAATTTCAGTGAAAATAATGGAACACTGTTAAAAGATGTGAAAACCAATTGCAAATGTTAGTATTATTAAATTTTCTTCCATTTCCAACTTTGGTTACATCAGAACAAACAGTTTCCCTAACAAGCAGCTCTTCCTGTCATGTAAGCTTTGGTGAAGAGTGTACAGTCAGTTGCTCTTTTATACAGCAGTTTCTGTGTTTATGCTTGTGTGAAACAGCACCTCCTGCATTAAAAAAGTAAAATTAAAAATTAACTTCATCTATTAGTGAAAAGAAAAAATTTTGATTACTAGGTAGGATACACGAATGGTGCTCTAAAAAAATCTGAAGACAGGAGCGGAACCTGGGTACACGGAGGGACAAATTACATTAAGCTGACATATTTAGAGTGTTAGATAATAGGCTTTTTAAGGTATCTCCCATGAAAGAGACGGAAAACTATCAGTATTAACATTTACTCATTTTTTGAACAGTGCTAATTTAAAGTGACCACTTCTGTTCATTTTCACAAGTGGAGAAAACAAACACTCAGTAATCACAACTGACAAAATTTAAATATAGTACTTTATTCCCTTCTCCCTATTTTGATTTGCCCACGAAAAACATCCTTTTCTGAAGCACAAAACCACTGCCTCAATCGTCACATTAGTCTTTTGGGGTCAATTTTCTCCAGGTGCACTAGAGGCTTCAGCTGCTCAGCAAAGTTCCTCATGTCATCAGAAACAATGTCCTGCCCTGCCGGCGCAACCACACTGAGCTCCACCAAGTAGGAGAGGGAGAGGGGCTCAATGCTCTCCGTGTTTCCTGGCATCAGTATGCGGAAGATCTTGTACACCACGATCTTCATGATGCCCTTGCGGAACACGTGCCCTTTGGCCACGAACTCGTGGTCCATGCGGAAGCCCATCTCCACCAGGAAGTCCGTCAGGTTGTCGGACGTGGCGATGTCCACGCAGTTGCGCACCAGCGCGTGGCGGTTCTTGTCGCCGATTTCGGGCTGTCCCAGGTAGCGCAGGTGCCAGGGCATCCCGCTCTTGTCCATGGAGCGCCGGGCGCGCAGCACGAAGGGGCTGGCCTGCTGCCCCTTCAGCAGGAACACCATCTCGTGGTCCAGGAAGGTCTCGGGCTCCATGTTGTCGCACAGCCCACGCAGGCGGTGCAGGAGGCTCTCCAGGCTCTGGTCCAGCACGCTCCCTGCGGAGACAGCGCCACGATCATCGCCTCCCCCCGGGCCGAGCGGGGCTCCCTCCGCAGCGCGCCCGCCCCGGCGCCCCCGGCCCGCCCGTGCGCCGCGCCNCCCGCCGCTGCCCGTGGCTGCCCGCGCAGCTCGGTCCCGCGGCCGCCTACCTTGGAGCAGGTATTCCATCATGTTGATGGTGCCGCCCGTGACGGGCATCATGGTCACCGGCGGCGCCTCCATCGTGCACTCCCGCGGCGGCCCCGCGGCCTTGGAGGCGGCGGGCAAAGCGGCGGCAGCGCCCCCTGGCGGCTCGGCGGGGCCGGGGGGGGCGGGGTCTGAGGGACGCCCCGCCCCTCACGGCCTGGGCTCCCTCACGGCCTGGGGTGAGCCAGCGGGGCCGCTCCGTCTGGGCTTGGCCTAGCGCAGAGCTTCCCTATTCCCTGTGCTGCGGGGGGAGCGGGCTGGCCGGAGAGTTGTGGAGTGCCCTTCTCGGGAGCCATTCAAAACCCAACTCGATACGTGCCTGTGTTCCTGCCTCAGCAGGGGTGTTGGATTGGATGATCTCCAGAAGCACCCTCCAACCCTAATGATGCTGTATTTCTGTCTGTTATTCTACTTTGCTCAAAGCAGGGGGAGGTAACCCATGAAAGGCTGGCTGTGTGATCATCAAACCTCTACACTATTTATACCTTTTAACAAAGGCATCAGCATTTGATGGCAGTAAGTTGTACAACTTTTCTCCTAATTAGTACTCAGACCCCTATTTGCTGGTTGTATCTCTTGCTTCTCCAAGAGAAGTATGAGTCCGCAGGCATAGTTCTTCCCTCCCTTTGAGTCCCTTTGGTTTGGAGGTCAGTGAGACAGTGGTCACAGTCATCCACTGCTGGAATTACCTTCCCTCAGTTACTGCCCAGTAACTCTCATCCAGAGAGTCCGTTTATCTTGGGATTGTCTTCTCTTTTCCTCAACACAAAAGATGAGCCGAGCATGCAAAATTCATAGTGCAATTGCTTAGTCACGACTGTTCAGCTACAGCTACTGATTTTTAACAAAAAAAAAAAAAAAAAAAAACACCAAAAAAAACCATTGCAAAGTTTGGTTCAAGTCTTGAGGACCTCAAATCTCGAGGGGCCCAGATCTCAAAGTGCTTGCTGCCAGCCTCACCCCAGGGCTGGGGGCACAGTGGAGGAGAGGGAGGCAGGACCAGTCCTCAGGGGTCATCCTGGCTGCGCTCACACCTCTCCCCAGCAAGAGATGGCAGATGCAGTTAATTCCGTGTATAATCTCCGCCAGAAATGTTCCAGTCTGTCTCTCACAGCAACAGCAAATGGGCTGATGCTCTGGAGTGTTGCAGGCCAGGCTTCAGCTCCGGCAGCAGTTGGGATTACAAATAATTACCAGAGGTAATGTATGATTCCTTGGGTTGGAGAGGCAGAAGTCTCATCTGGGCATGGTACTCTGTGGACCATTTCCAAGCAGAAAAGCCTCTGTTTTCATGAAGTGGTGGAAATTCCCAATATGTACCAGCTCAATTTGCTTCTGTCAATGCCCAAAATAGAGTTATAAATGTGACCTTACTCTTAGCAGTTTTTTGTGTAACAAACCTTCATGCCATACGAAACGTGAACAGTATGTCTGTCTTTATCAGTATCTGCACAGCAGTGGTATCCTCTGCAACTCTCCAAAAAATATGTAAATACTAGTAAAGCCAAAGACCTGCAAATGGGAAATGGCATAATTGTGCCCTCCCAGGGCAGTAATGGTTTGTATCACCCCTGATGTACCAGAGGTAGTTTGGAGTACTGACAAGCAGTGTGTATATTTACATATTTACGTAGGAGGGAACCACACCCAGGGAGCTGCCACACATTGTACATTACTCCCCAAATTGTAGATAAGAGGCCTGTGTTGAAATAAAGTAAGAAAATAGTCAACAAAAGGTTTGAGTAATGGTTTCGAATGCATTCCTAAGCATCAAGTAGCAGAAAATAGGTTTTCTCTTACATATGAATCAACTTTGGTTAGTGAGGTCATTATACAGTTAGCATGGAAAAAAATATTGAGAAAGATACCTAAGAAAAGTAAAAATGAGTAAGAAAGCGTTTTAGCATTTCAAAGGGGTTAATTTCTGAGGTTCACTTCTCTCTGTGGTGATACAAATTTTCTCTTCTGTCTAGTTGAGGTGCTACTGCTAGTGTTACTCATAAAACCTAAGAGGATGTCAATTTTCTGTATGAAATTCTTTCAAATTCCACAGCTGCAGCTACCCTGAGTAATTTTGCTCCACAGTCTGAGAAGGTATGCAATAGTGCAATTCAGAAAACAAATGTTGACCCAAAGTGGTCATCCCCCTGTAGTTCTAGAAAAAACAGGTCAGCAAACATGGCCCCACAGCCACAGCATCTCCACGTACCCTCACCAGCAGTGTAAAAGACTGCATAGTCCTGCAGCTGCTGAGCTGCTGTCACTGTGGGCTTGGAAGGTCTGTGGTGCACCTGCATACCTTAAAGGTATCCTAAAGAGCCTTTTTCTGCAGCTGTTGATGACAAGATGCAGCAGACACTGACAACAGTGGTCAGACAGATGGAGGAGGTGGAGAGAAACAAAGATAGAAATCAAGGGTAAACATGTTATTCCCAGCCACCCACCTACATTCTGTTCAGCTCCCTTGAAAATCCATCTCGCTCACCTTCTGTGTCAGGGAAATGGGATGCCCATGTGGGACCAGGCCTTTATCTCAGCTCTGTGTCACATATCAAGTGCTCAGAGCAGAGCTCTGCAGGGAAACCTCCAGTGAAATGAGTGATCCAGCCATGATGACATTGAAATAACACCAGCAGAGGGGAGGGTCAGCTAGGTGTAAACTAGATTAAAGGTTACTAAAACTTGGAAATTTTTCTCATTCATGTTACAGACTTGAGGTCCAAATCTGATTTTGTTACATCTATCATTCAAAAATGCTTTCAGATTAAGCATACAGCACTGTCCACTCATGGTAAATTAACAGCAAAAAAGTCTTCCACCCCGCAAATCTGTGTGTTAGCTTCTTGAAATTAATGCAATGAATCACAATCATTTAGGCTGCAAAACATCTCAAAGTCATCAAGTCCAACCTGTGACTGAACACCACTTTGTCAATTGGACCATGGCAGTGAGTACTGCCTCCATTTTTTCCTTAAACACCTCTGTTGATGATGACTCTACCATCTTCCTGGGCAGCCCATTCCAATGCTTGGCAACCCTTTCAGTGAAGAAATTCTTCCCATTGTCCAGCCTGAACCTTCCTAGGTGCAGCTTGGGGCCATTTCTTCCTGTCCTGTCACCTGTCACCGGTGAGAAGAGACCAATCTGTACCTTTCTACAAACTCCTTTCAAACCGATGTAGAGAGTGATAAGGTCTCTTCTGAGTCTGTGGACTAACTTTAAAGTGTTTGTTTAAGATGAAAGTGGTTAAAAAAATAAAACCTAAGTTTTACTTGGGGTCTCATGGGATTAATATTTCATACAGCATTAGTAAGTACATTTAAAGGGACTTGCAAACTTTTTCAACTTTTTTTTTTCCCAGGAATTAAAAGGAACAAAAAGGAGCAAAAAGGAGCAAAAAGGAGAAAAAGCTCCTGAAACCTCAGAGTTTTCAACTTGCTCTACTTTGGCAGACTTGCAGCTTTCAAAAAGGCTCATTTGTCAATGACATTTTCTGGGGTTTAGAGGACTGTCATGGTATTAAGTACCTTAATTAGTACATTAAGTCATTACTTTGTATTCCTCGCTTTGCTCACCTTTTGGGAGAGGAGATTCTTTATTGAATGAAGTAACTAGACTTGTGGTTGGGATAGCCTTGGCAAAGAGTGAAATGCTCACCACCTGTTCAGCAGGATTAGAGAGAAAAGGACAATGAGAATGTTCATGGATCAGGAGAAAGACAGGAAGATGGTTCCCTGGTTGTTGTCACAGCAGAACATGCTTGACATGTGGAAAATCAATTTGTTGCTGATTTAAAATAATGTGAACTTAATGGGAGACAGAAGAGCAAACACTAGGATAGCTTTCTTGCTCCTTGGCCTGAGCTCAACTTCATTCCTGCCCTGTAGGCTCTTCTATCAAGAACCATAAAATCATTAAGTGAAAACGCCTCAAACTTCATCAAGTCCAACGGTTAAGTTAACCCTTCCAGGTCTACCACTAAAGCCTGTCCCTGGGTGCCACATCTACACCTTTTCTAACATTGCCGGTCAGTGATACCACCACTTGCCAGTGCTGGTCTCCCCCTTCAGTGAAGAACTTTTTTCTAATATCCAGTCTAACCTTCTTCTCCTGCTGCAATTTGAGACCATTTCCTCTTCTCATTGTGCTTGTTACCTGGGAGAAAAGGCCAACCCCACCTGGCTACAGCCTCCTTTCAGGCAGTTGTAGAGAGCAGTGAGATTCTTCCTAAGCCTCCTTTTTTCCAGACTGGACACCCCCAGCTCCCTCAGCCACTCCTCATAGGAATTATGTTCCAGACCTTTCATCAGCTCCATTGTTCTTTGGACTCACTCCAGTACCTCAATGTCTTTCTCATAGTGAGGGACAGTTACTCCACTCAGTTATGTAATAGGTAATTTACATCATGATTTCATTACATAATCTGCATTTTGGGAAGTTGTTGAGATAATTTCAAGTTTGGAATGACTCATTTAAGTGATTTTGTGTGTTAACAGATAATTCGGGGGCTGAATTATATGTCAGTAGTTGAGGGACCATCATAAATAAAGGGACTACGCTAAGTTACAGCACAGACAGAGAAAACCATAATAAACATGGGGTAATGGATGACTTAGTATGAGCCTCAGTGTAATGCACATTATGATCCCCACCTCACAAAGCAGGAACATTTTCCATGCAAGATATTTCAGTGAGCTGGCCAGCCTCAATCTGGTGGCTTGAGACTTGGGCCCATTCCTAAGCTTGTATTGTCAAAAACTAAAGTTGCATGTAATTTTCTATGCTATGTGCCTGTATTCCGTGGATTTTAAATGTCAAATGTAGAGTGCATTTTTAAATATTAAAAGAAGCTGCTATTAAGAATTACACTTGGAATTCTCAGCTCTTCAGACTTACCCAGTAAAAAGCTTTCCTTTTCATAAAGGAAAACCAAGATTATCCTACAAAAGATGCTATTCTGTTTGTCCAGAAACACTGCCAACAGTGTTGTCACTCCACGTGCCTTATAGACCTGCCCTTTTTTTTCATTAATGAAGCATATTTTTGAGCCAGTATTCCCAAAAATTAAAATAATTTTAACCTCTAGTGTTGTTAAACTGGTCCAGCTCACAAAGAGCTATGCCAACTCTCACACAGAAAAGATGGGGAGTGAGATGAACTGCTCTATGTACCATTATATTTCTATGTGGCTTGCTTCAAGTGCCTTTTAAAAAAAGTTTTCACCCTTAGCAGCATTGTTATATCCATGCATTGCGTCGGTGTGGCCTGTGGGTGTAACACTGAAGGGGCAATCAGTGCTGGGCGAAAGAAGGTAGCAATATTGCCAGTTGTTTTGAGGCTGAGGGAATGTTTTTCGGGCAGCTCTATGCAGTGTTGGCCTCCATGGAAAACCACATATCTGAGATTGCAGATTGAGGATGATGCAGCATATGGCATACACATACTCTACTATCGCCTTCCATTTGCTCTTGGGGCCCAGTGGTTCATTAAGTGAAGGTAGGAAGCAATTTGGCACACCGTGTTGTGGTATCAGGTGTAGAGCTAGAAGCTAGACCTGTGTGTCTTGTCTTGTGCTGAACATGATAGACTTGCCTAATTATGGTCCTTCACTCAATGGTCCCAGGAGAGATTGGTAATTGACATCATTTTTGTGGCATTTAAATTTCATCCTGGTGTTCCAGCTTGTGAAAATGGACTGACCTTGTAGAATTCTTCTCTGGAAGAATAAAGTAGGTAAGGGAGAATTTATTTCTTGTGAGGGTCCTGAGATTGTGGAACAGGAAAGTTATGGCTGTCCCATGACTGGAAGTGTTCAGGGGCTTTGAGCAACCTGACCTTATGTTTCTGATGGTTGATAAAGAAAGAGGTAATTTTTTCTGTTCTGCTTACTGCTGCCTGGTATGAGCTGGAGTTTAATCTCTGCAAGGAGAAAAAAGGAAACATGGCTGTTGACACCCAGGTTTTATCTGATGCACTGTGTCCATGGGAGAGACCTCCAGGAGGATACAAGAAGAAGAGAACTGTGCCATGCCTGTTTCACTGTGTGCCATCAGGCCTCACAACAGGAAGGAAGAAGCCTAAAACATGTCAGGTTCATCAGGCTGATGCCTTTTTAGACTGTGGACTTGGCATGTTAGGTTTAGAGTTGGACTCAATGATTCTAAATTCTGTTCCAACCTAAACAATTCTGTGATTCTCTGGACTTGTGGAGGTGTGCTGCCCATAGTACTGGGGTTGGGAATCTTCAAAGTCCCTTTCAACCCAAAACCTTCTGTGATTCTAAGAGCTGGTCTTGGCTGTTGTGGACCTCACTTGTTGTGGGTATTGGTGCCAAGATCCAGATTTTCTATTTTTGTACAGGCTGTGGCTGAGATGAAATTAGTTGTCTCCATAGCAGCCTGCATGAGGCTGTGTTCTGGATTTGTGACTAAGAACATTGGTTACACAGCAGTATTTTGGCTGTTGCTGAGCAGTGTTTGCCAGCATCAAGGTTTTCTTTTTGTCCTTCTTTCTCTCCTGCAGTAGGTCAGAGGTGGGTGAGAGGCTCTGAAACAACTCAGGGTGTCACATCTGATCCCAACTGACCACAGCAATATTCCATACCAGACGGCATTGTGCCCAGCACCAAAAGCTCTATGAAAAAGATGAGAAAGCAGGGGCGTTTGTGGTTATGGCATTTCTCTTCCCAAATAACCAATTGGTTAGTGTGCCAAAGCTCTACTTGCTGTGAATTGTGACTAATTTTTAAATTGTGCTTTTCATGTATAGTTCACTTTACCTTTTAAGCAGCCTCTGTCTCAATCTATTGTCTTATTTTTGCCTTGACAACTTGTCTTTCCTGTCCTGCTCCAGTGGAGGCAAACAACTAGGTCAACCCACCATATTCTTCTAGAAGGCTTTGAGTCCTAGTGGGAATGGAATGGGAGCTACCTATGAAAGATGGGGCTAAAGCTCTTAGAGTCCCCTAAAAGCAGACTGAAGTTAAACTGTTGGTGAAGATAGGATGGTAAGTAATTTTGTGTAATAGACTGCAAAATCCCTAGAGCACTGAGACAAGGTTAACTTTGGAAGAGGTCTCCCCCCTTCCACAAGATGGTAAGCAGGGTGAGCCTGGAGCCAACAGTCATTCCTGGGCAGGAGGACAAAGCATGGAATTGTCAGTGCTAGGGGTGTCACTGGCTGCACACCTGTGTCACTGCTCTGCATGCAGGACAAGGTGGACCTGACAGGAATAAACTCTTACCCTGAGGCAAGATAGGATCCCAAGCCATCATCTTGTTTCAGCAGGTCTCATTGTATAATGTAAACCTTCCCTAACCAAAGCCAAAGAGAAAAAGAGGATATGACCTTGAAAATGGTAAGCCATGCCCTAACGGAGATGGACAGGATCATGTTTTTGAAAAACACTGAGTAGTAGCCAGAGCTCTTGCTGCACCCCAAAAAGACAGCTGGCCATCTAGAGGTTTTCTCAGGGCTGTATTCACCTTATGAGCAAGGTTCGCATTAAGGATGAGAATTGTCTGGTGTCTGTGCACTGACACACTCAGTGTACTTGTACATTCCTGTGAAAAAGCAAGTGATTTTTTCCAGGAATCAGTGTGCATACCCAGGAATGCCTATGCTGGAGCCTGGCAGAGCCACTTCCCCCCATGTCAGCACCTGTTATACCAGGCTTGTGGCATCACAGCTGTGCCCAGGGTGCATGTGGTGGCAGGTCCTGTGCTGGAGCTGCTCCCTCCGTCAGTAAGGTTTAGTAACGCTCAGCTCACTGACAGGGCCTTGCAGCAGCTGGGGAAATCAAAGTGGGCAACAACTATGTGGTTAAGGCAGCTGGGCTGCAGTGCTTATAAGGCTCACAGTGCAGAACCGTCCACTGCAGGCAGCAGCAGGTGCCTGGTGTGCTACATGGTAAAATAGATTCACAGAGGAGAAAGGAGGTAAAGAGAGAAGCAAGGTGGTACCAGAGTCAAACACACCATGTTTAATGGCCTTTTTTCCCCAAAAGGTTTTAAAATATTTGGAAAACCATTATCAATGGTAGAAGTACAGCACTGAAGTTACAGCAACTCTAGAAATTTGACTCGACGGGTGGTTTGATTTTGCCAAGCAGACCACAGCAGAAGGCATCTCTAACCCTGCAGTGAGTTTGCCCCTTGGGCAAACTGCCTAATTAAGCTTTGAGAATAAATGAGTGCCAACAGGCTTCTGCAAGTAAAAAGTAAAGTTCTGGTGTCACAGCCCTGGCTGTGTTTAGCACTGTTTGCAAGTGTCTCTTCATTAACTTTCTTAATTTAGACTGTATACAAATATAAGTCACTAAGTCATAAAGTAAGCTTGAAATACCACAATTAAGCCAATGTGTTTTCCATGGTTTTACTGAAACTGAAAAAGTAGTTCTGTACCAAAATGTACACAGTTCAGTAATAATACAAAAAGTTAATTCTGCCAGACAGAATGTCAGTTAAATCCACCAAAATGAACACTGAACCACCATTTATTGCCAGACCAGTGTTAAATAAAATAACTGAATGAACATAGAAACAAAGTAATTCCAAGTTTCCTTAAATAAAAATAGTAGCAATTAGCAACAATACTGCAGGAAGATAAACATTCATGGTATTTGCTATTTACATGCCATCATAACATGTCTAGCACATAGTATGTCTTCATGCTTGCACATTACATTTATGAGCTCATTACAATGGATATTAATGTATAAATGTACTACAAAGCACCCACCATGATGTATATCAAGTCTGCACATTAGAAGAGCACCTCTACTAGTCATCCCTTTAGGAATGATGCTGCAGGAAACCCAGCCCAATCCCCCCACAAAAAGTCAAACAAGAAAAGCCCACACCAACCAAACAAATAAATCAAGCGTATTAATAATTTTCCTCCTGCGATTAACTAGGCAGGGCTATGAATTTAGCAGTATTCCCAAAGGTGAATCAAACCAGAATAAACCTGGATTTTCTTCATTACAGTAAGAACACCTGAGACTGCTTCACTGGTCCAAGTACAGTATTTTATTACAAAAACTGCTTCTTACATTAACATGTCATTTCATTGAATCCCCTTAATTAGTACTTTTCATTAACAAAAAATGTAAGATTTCTTCTTAAAATAAATACGCCCCAACTGAAAAAGAAAGTTCAAAAGGAAATGGAAAGAAAAAAATCCCCTCCTTTCTTTTTTAAGAACAGCGTGGTTTTCTGGCTTTGCTTTATCTCAGCTTAAACAGTGAATAAACACCTATTCTTGGAGAGTAAGTGTCAAACACCTTATAAAAAATCCCCAATGTAAGGTACACAATGTGTATGTATATTCCTAAAGAGACTTCTTGTTAGGTAAGTGTAAACATCTGTTCTTGACTCTTGTTTGTTTGAATGCACTCTTATCAAATAATGTTTGAGAAACTACATGTACTTAAGTAAGTGTCTGACACAAAACTTTTGAAGTTACCATTTCATTTTTTCTACAAAGTAACAAAATAGTTGAAGATACTTTCTTCCCTACTTCAGTACAGATTATATTTAACATTTCAGAACTTACCGATCACAAGTTTTACATAAAGGAATAACCTAAATTATGGAGTTAAACACTGAACACTGCTTAGCTGAAGCAGCAGCAAATTAAGTACTATATATAGACAGACTTCTATTAAACTAATTTCCTTCAATTAAACTGTCTGATAGCTAAGACCTGTTTCACATGTGAACAAATTAAAACTGGGAGTTCATAGAAAGTGATTAGGCTTGCCATCACTTTAAAAAACATCCTTGTCTAACCAGAAAATAAATATGGCAAGGACCAGTGCATTCAATCCATGTCTACACCAACTTCTTTTCAGTTTAGTAGTTACCAGGACCTTGTTAGGTGAAATAACCTCAACCTGTAAAAATGTTAAGATTAACTCTTTAGAAAATTATGTGTAAGAGTAAGAACTTGAAAGCCATGTTCAAGACATCTGACAGGACTTCTTTCACAGTCTCTAGCCACTGAAGAAGGTCAAGCTTAACTAGTCTCAAGTCTTGATCTCTTAGTTTCTCTTACACAGACATTATTGAGTTGAAGGCGATCTTTATTTTAAACTTCATAGATTTTGGTTTTTTTTTTTTTCCTTGTGCACCTGGTCAGTTACTAGAACAATTCTTCATTTCAAAGCCATTTTAGTATTCAAGCTGCCTTTTTAGTGCAGGTTCCTTGAAGATCCTGTAGATTTATCTTTGACCTAATAAAACAGCAAGATAAGTACATTAGTTGAAATGTTACACTGCTCTTATGTGTTGCAATTAGTCACATAATCATTATTGACTCTTCTGTACTTGTAAGAGGATCAAAACAGCAGAGAAATACACAATTTTTTTTTTACCTGTTGTGGATCATGTGGCTTTTGACTAGGTGTCCTGCTGCAAGAGCAGCCATTAATGATAATTCCCCTGCCATCACTGTAGCACAAACTATTTTAGCAAGCTGACGGGCATTTTCACCAGGGTTATCTTGGCTTGCACCTTGAACCCCTAACATCTGGAGAAAAATACAAGGTAGTATAATGCCATAAAGTCAATTTATTATATATTTAGAATTAAAGTAAGTATTTCCAAATTATATCAAATCAGTCTCTAATATTGTAAATGTCTTAATCTTTAGAAACTGGATATACAAAAGCAATTCATTAGACATTTTGAACTTTTTCATGTAAAATACACATTTCAAGCTGACTCGTTCCCTCAATATTGCTCGTACACCACATGAAAGCAACATTCGATTTAAAATGAGAAGTTGATTTCAGCACTATACCTGCAAACAGGCCTGCTGTGGGAGTAAGTTGGTGCCTCCGCCAACAGTCCCTATTTCTATAGAAGGCATCGTGCAGCTGATGTACAGGTCTTCATTGGTGGAACCAGTTCTCTCCATCAAAGTGATGCAGTTGGAGCTGCCCACATTCTGCGCAGCATCCTTCAGATTGAGGAGGAGAAACAACAATCCAGATGCTTAAATCAGTCTTTGATCAAGAATTACTGAACTGAAGAAAATGTGAACTGGTGAAAAACAAACCTACCTGACCACAGGCAATGTAGATTGCTGTCACAATGTTTGCTGCATGTGCGTTGTAGCCACCGATGCTACCAGCCATCGCAGAACCCACCAAATTTTTGTTTATATTGACTTCAACTAGATCTTCCGTAGTTGTTTTCAAAACCTGGACATGGTGATAGATACACTTTTACTACTCCTTTTGTCAGGCAGGAGTAGGAATACTCTATTTGTGGTCATTCATAGCCCTCTTGTTTGCTTATATATGTATTTTACTCCATCATTGTCCTAGATACCTTTCATTTTTGTTTCAAAGGAAACTTTCAAATATGGGATGTCCAAATAACAATGGAAGTCAGTACAAAGGGTTTGGACTTGCACAGGCCTTTGAGAAAAGCTCACAGCTGGGTACTCCATTTCAAAGTCTCCCTTATATTCAGAACGGAACAAGCAAAATCATCTTGGCAGAAATATCCCAGTAAATTTACCTTGACATGATTGTAACATTCCTGTCAAGCTGTTCCAGACACTAAACTCTTCCCAAATTCATTTTGCATGTGAAAATGGACCCAAACTGAAGAGTTCCAACACAAACCTACTATGCTACATAGGTAAATAAACACTATGCACAGTAATATAAAATTAAGTGGCACATTTATACTATATTGACTGTATTTTGAAACTTTCAAGTAAGAGATTTATACTAAATATAATATAAAAACAATCAAAGACGGTAAAAAGAGATGTTGTTGAGCAAAATTTAAGATATTCCAGCACAGCAGGAATAGTAGTTGTTTATAGACATCTGCACCACGTCTGCAACACTGACAAAAAATGTAACAGTTATGTATTAACAGTTCAATATAAGAAAATGTAGTGACACACAGGCCTGGGGTTTGAGGAAAACTTTCCCAAATTTACCTAAAAATTATCAGTGCCCATTATGAAAGGACTACCTCCACATTACTACCCTGGAATGAAATCCTGAGGTTGCAATAGATATTGCCAGTAACTCAGCAACCACATGCCAACGATTTGAAAAACAATAAAATACCCCAGAAGACATGAACTATGTCAATGTACAAATCCATTCTGCACACACTGTTAAGAATCCTGTGTGAAACTCTGTACCCAGAATTTTAGAAATGTTAGAACTGTAAAAGATGCAGAGATAACAATGCTCAAAGACATACTAGAAGTCTATTTACTCACTGTTGATAGAAAAAATAGTATTTTTCAGTCTGAAAATGAGACTAGCTGGGAGTGTGGAAGGACTGTGTCAGAATGGTAAAATCTTGGGCAGTAGAGTGAATACAGAAGTCTTAAGGATCTCCCCCACTAAAAATCTGGGGCATCATCAAATTGAAGCAAGAAAGTAGTTCACACAAAGGTGAAGCTGGACTGTGGAATACTGCCCAAGAATACTAGTTTTAGAAGTTTACTTAGTTTTCCTGAAGGGACTGGACAAATCCCTAGGGGAAAACAAACAAACAAAAAAAAACCCTAACAATATGCAAACACCCACTTACATGATCTTAAACAAGAGTTACAAAATAGTGAATTCTTCCCTGGATATTGTCTCCCGTGGGCGGTGCTGAAAACCAGGTAACAGGCAACGGATTTTAGCTCACACACAGAAGCCATCTTCTAAATGCAGGTGGGAGAGAATCTAAGATACTGCTATAATGGAGGACAAGCTGGCCAGAGAATACAACTGGCATTGCTTATAAAGGTTACTCTTGGTCATGCAAGATGCCAAGACAGCTTTGCAGTAAGTAAACCACCTGATTATCTGTTTCCATTGTAGTAAGAAGCATATAAATACTGAAGAGGAAGCCAGGTGGATGTAAGTGAAAAAATGAGTGAAAGGGTTAAAAGACTGGGTTTAACGACAGACAAAACACCAAGTGTAAATGTCTGTCAAAATGTGGCATAATTTTTCAAAGGTTAACCATGAAAATCCTAATGCCTTTAACTAGATATGCATCATTAAACACATACACATTGTTTCACACTAGACACAATGAAAAACAAAGCATCTACTGACTCAGAGAAATGGCTTATCCTAGAGAAGTACTATCCTTACCTGGAAAACAACTTTCAGTTCCTACTTGCAACATAAAGAAAGCATCCATTTTACAAAATGTATGTATTTTCATGAACAAGAGAGCAGACACTTACTTCTCTAACAACCTTAGCTGGAATGACTGCTTCACAAACAACAGACTTTCCTCTTCCTTCTATCCAGTTTATAGCAGCAGGTTTTTTGTCTGTACAGTAGTTACCACTGATAGCTATAACTTGAAGGTCAGGAAACTCTTCATTCAGTCTCACCAGTGCTTTTTCAGTACCCTGTGAGAGAAGCAGATTTATCATTATGGGTGTAAAACAAGCTATTCAAGGACAGTGGAGCAGTATTCTAATCAGTTAATCATTACAGTGGAAGAAAAGAACACAACATCATGAAGAAACAAGAATCAGGAGGGAAAACTCCAAACAATTATGACTATGTTTCTTCTGACCACTTTGGGAATTATATTGGGAATAAGTAATTTTTCCTAGTACACACGGACTCCCTGGATCCATTCTAGGTGCATGGACATATGGTTAGCATACTGAAGATGCAACAGGAACTGAGTGAAACATTACAAGCATGAAATAAATTAATTTTGGATGTAATGGAAAGAGCTTCTCTTCACCTGGAAATCACACTAGAAAATCTGCTATATTAGGACTTGTCTGTGATCAGATCCACTTTTATAATGGTTCTGACTGCTTATTCTATGTGAAGTTTAAGTCTGAGACTATTCATTTCCTACAGCATAAGGCATTCCCAGCAATCTAACAATCACATCTCAAGTTCTTCCACATGTTTGCATAATAACAAACAAACAAAACCAGAGAACATCTCTCTGCTGCTTACTCCTACTTCTTTATTTACTAGGAAATGATAAATACAGTAATTATTGCTGTAAAATCTTTGGCTCAAAGCAACAGTGCCACCAGTTTAGCTTCTCCTATTATCAAAAATACTTGCTTTAAATAATTATTAAAAATATAAAATTAAAATAAATAAATAATAAATACTTTTTTCTTTCATCATTCTATTTCATTATTGTCTACACTTGACAAAATCAAACATTTTTATTATTTTGTGCAAGGAGCACTGTGTCTTAACTTTCTGTCATTCAAATGCCAGGTAGTCACAGGTTATTAGGCCATCTTTGTATTTAAAAAGCAACACCCATTTTTTAAAAATACTTAAGGGTTCTGGTCCTTACTTTTGAAATCATATTCATTCCCATTGCATCCCCTGTTGCAGACTGAAAACGGATATAAAGGTTACGACCAGCCAAACTGATGAGAAGTTTTTGTAGGCGGGCAAACCTGCAAGAAAATGTAACTATGACATACAATCCTTATGGGAAAATTAGATTTAAATGGCAAAATGACAGTAAATCTTTGCAAATTATTCTGCTAAACACAGAATCACAGATTCCTTTGTGAATCCTTTGGAAAAGACCCGTAAAACTAATGAGTCCAGTTTTTAACAGACAATCATCTTTTCAACAGGACCACAGCACCAAGTGCTATGTCCAGTCATTTCCAGGGATGGTGTTTTCTTGAATAAGTACAGTAGTTTCACGAATATAAGCCGCACCATTTTAACTAAAATTTTGCTCCCACACCGGAAATGCGGCTTACATTCAGGGGCG
>PYHW01009486.1:7986433-7996973 GCA_013186435.1 Turdus rufiventris | reverse complement strand
CTATGAACGACAGAGCGGCTTATATTCGGGTGCGGCTTATTTAAGGACAAAAAACGAAATGTTTGCCAATACCCAGAGATGCGGCTTATATTTGTGAAACTACTGTACTTCAAAAATATTCACTGTAGAAGCGTTCACTGCCTTTTTACGTTTTCTATCTCTGAACTTCAAGAAATAAAATATTCTGAACTGCAAACATAAATGTTTTTAATCTGTATTCCTTAAAACTACTCACTACCAGATACAAAGTAATAATGAGTCCTTTGGAAATTCTGATGTAAGTTTTACAGCAAGGCAAAAAGCATGCTATCTTCAACAGCGCAATCTGCATGAGTCACTCAAAACGCAAAAAATACCATGTTTAAAGAGCAGGATGAGCTGATTCTGACCAAAATACAGAGGTACTTTAGGCTGACACTAGTTAAGAAACGCAACAGTAAGGAAGTCTCTCTCTCAATCTTCCTAAAGCTAGAAGGTAATCATAAACACTAGAGAAAACTCCAGAGATTGCAATAACTTAATCTGCAGGTTTTACATTTTTTAAAAATTTCAGTTCTAGCATTAGTTTATCTTGTATTCGGAGACCTCATAGACTAATTATCAATATTAATAATATCATCTCAAAGGCTAAAGACCAAACTTTGAGGGTTTTTCCTGCATAGTAACTATAGTTACAGTACTTTGCCTAGTAAAAATCAAAACAAGCTTGTAAGATTTTTAAAAATGCTTAGACAAATCATTATTCCATTGATTATTATACAAGGTATATCTATTTGTTAGCAATGCACACTAGTTTACCATTATCAGTGAAAAAAGTTTATTGCTGGCCTTGGTACACAGCCAGAGTGACTTCTGTCCTCTTAGATACTCAAAATATGGGACAGCCAAAACAAAGATGTAATTTCTTCTATTGCAGTACTCCAAAATACAACTGAGATCTTTCTACCATGCACAGAAGTTTTATATCTGGAAATTAAGCTGGAACAGCCATTGTACTAACCTACTTGTGCTGTCAAAAGCTTCCTTCATTATTTTAAAACCTTCAGGGCTTTCAAGCCAGACTTTCACCTCTGCAGCCTGGCAAGCAGTGGGCAACCTTACAACAGGTCCTCGAGTCATCCCATCTGCCAGAATGCGGCTACTTGCTCCTCCACCAAGCTAAAATCCAAAGTAGACAGGGGACAATGTAAGAATGCTGAAATTTTAGTCTTCAAGAAGTCAAAAATAAGTATTATATAACTGAGTATGTGTAGGTTTATATAATTCTTATAATGCTTATTTTTATGCATTATATTTATATGTTTATAAAATAGGAAGTTTTTTAAGCTTTTCAAGTCACACAATACTTACACATATTGCTCTACACCCTCTGTTTGTGCTTGCTACAAGACAGCCTTCCGTTGTTGCCATTGGCACCTGAAACTCTTTGTTATCCAGAAACAGTGGTCCTGCTACGCCTACGGGAATAGGCATATATCCAATGACATTTTCACAGCAAGCTCCCATCACCTTACAGAAATAATAAAAAACAATCATTAAGGTTATTCCCCAGTGGTACAGTACAGCATGCTACATACTACACCTAGGCATCTTAATAAAACACCCACAAACCTACCCATAAAGCACCTCACTTCCACCTCAAAAAGTTAACAACTACAGTTATCACCAGCTAACACTATTCAACATTAGGCAGATATATTGAATCATGTACAGTAATTAAATGTTACTTAAATAACACTAAAATTTAAAAATTAATTTTAAATAATTTTCAATTTTAACTTGAGCTCAAGGTATTATTATCGTTCAGTTGAACTGTGGCTCGGTATTAGTAGAACTCTGCATTTCTTAGATAAGTCAGCTGCATGCTTTGATAGGAAGTATTTTTTTGATAGCTTACAAAACTCATGCACCACCCTAAGTTTAAAAACATCAAGAGCAATTAAAGGTGGTGCTTTAAGTTTGCATTTTCTTTTTTTCCTTCTACATCAGTTTTGACCAAGTTTATTGTTAACTCGCACACATGACTATGGATTTTGAGTTGGAAGGGACTATAAAGACCACCTGGTTCCAATGCCCCTGGCAAAGACAGGGACACCTTTCACTAGAGCAGTTTACTCAGAGCCCCATGCAGCCCGGCCTTGAACAGCTTCTCTAGGCAACCTGTTCCAGTGTCTCACCAGACTCACAGTGAAGGATTTCTTGCTAACATCTAAATCTGTCCTTCCTCAGCTTAAGCTCTTGTCCTTTCAAAGGATGTTTCCCAAATGTTCCCCACATGTCCTTGTGCAAAGTCCCTCCCCTGCTCTCTTGTAAGCCCCATTCAGGTACTAGAAATTGCTGTAAGGCCTTCCCAAAGCTTCCTCTTCCAGGATGAAAAACCCCAAATCTATCAGCCTGTCCTCACAGGTAAGGTATTCCAAGCCTCTGATCAAATTAGTGCCTCCTCGGGACCAATTCCAACAGGTCTCTATTTTCCTTCTTCACGTGTCTGGAAAACAGTTTTACAGTGAGTTCTGCTTGTCTATTTCGTACTTACCAAAGAATAATTGTAATTCCTGTAAGGAAGATACTGCAAAGATGAAGGTTCAGGAAGTTTCTTAGATAACATCTGTCTGCGGATGGATACACCTCGCTCCTGGGTTTCCATCAGGGTTTCCAGTTTGTATGCAGGAATATGCTTAGCATTAACTAAACTGATAACCTCAGCATCAGTAAGAAATTTTGCTCCTTCCTGGAAACATAAAGGATGGAGAGAGAAAATACAGACTCTCCTGGTGAAAATCCTTTTAGATTTTAAAAAAAAAAAAAGTAACAACTATACTTTGCTAAAGGAGTCAACTGCCAACATCAGGTTTTACAGCAGGCAGACATATGATCAAAAACTTTCACGATCAGACACCCACTTGTACACGTACATGAGGAAACTCCAAAGATTTGGTATGCTATGAATGATGAAGCTGATCCCTCCTCACATTCTTCTTGACTGATTTGAGAAGTAACTCATTAAAGGGTTTGCTTTAGTCATGACCCCCCCACACTCCCCCATGTTATTAAAGCCATGTAGTTTTCTGAAAGCTGATACTACAACCAATGGGATTATCTAAAAGCTGGGAAAAGAACTCCTACAATTCTTGAATCAGATATTGTAGTAGAGGTTAAATTAAAAAATTGTTTTTCCATACCTGTGCATTTCCAAGTATACGAACACATTCTTCAATGGAACGTGGTTCTTTAGGTAACTCAATCTCTTCCTCCTTTCCACTGAGATTTGAAGTTTCCACAGGGCTGGAATTGCCCACCACAAATGTAGCCTTGGTTGACAACTCTGCTAATACAGGTTTTATGACTTCAGCTGCACAAAGATAATAAAAATTAACTCTGGTTTAAATTCTTAAGTTCTGATACCAAATATAATATGTAACCAAAGATTGCACAATTTGTTCCAAATACTCATTAATGGATTCAGACTAAAGAACTATAAAGATGACTTACCACTTTCATCTTTGGGAATGAAAGCTTCTTCTGCTGTGTTAGATTTCTGATTGTTTTTCAGAAGTCCAGTCTGCTTCCTGCAACAATTTTCAGGGACCTTTTTCTGTACCATCACAGGAGATGTTATGGGATTCTTCAGTGAGAGGGTAGATTCGGTCTCTGCTTGCTCAAAGAAAATATATTTGACAGCAAGGAGAAGGGCTAATCCAAGCGTAATTACTTGCTCAATATCCATACTGGCCATTCTAAAAAAGATCAAAAAGTAAATATACAATATATATAATTCGTTGCTAAGAGCAGCATTCTAACATTTTTTGCTTCAGAAAGGGTAATAATTCCTTCATCACTTATAGTTACAGAAATTACAGTGAAAAGGTATTTTGTACCAGGAGATTGAAGTATGCTAGGCTAGGGTGGAAATATTCCTCACATTATTAACACAAAAATCTTCAGATGTCATTAAAGAGTTACCTAAATCTGGCTAAAAAGCAGCCTAGTAGGAAAAATGACTATGAAAGATTCACTGATAGATACATCAAATTGATTTGACACCTGGCCCCAGTGACAAGACAGAAAGTCTCATTTATCATCCTCTACCGATTACGACTACTATGATGCAAGATGAACTACTAAGATGGGACAAAACCCCCTGCCAAAATCAGTAAGTTCGGAGTTCTCAGAAATATCATGAAAAGACAACTAACACTATCTTGAATTGAGCTGAAGGAAAAGCCATAGCATAAAATGGGTTTTGCACCTTTTGCCCTAAGGTGTGAATGGTCAGAACCTCTTTGTAAGTAACTACTCTAGTACAGTCTTAAAATTATGTCCCAGTATGGTGTAAAGATGCTAGTGGGAGAAGACGATGTTTTGATGTATACAGGACAGGTAGCTCTTGGTCATGTTCTTGACTACTTCAAGGGCTTGGACAAATGGGGTAATATTGACATTCCTTCTGAAATGTCACCTCTGCTTCCAGGAAGTCCTGCAGTGGTCAGACCTACAAGTATACAAGTACAGTAATCTAGGACAAGAAGCTTGGCAGCAGTAGAAATACAGCAGGATCACACTTCTGTGAAGTCACCCACCGAGAAAGATAGAACTGCCACAGTGAAACATTAGGTTCAATTCTCTTTGGTGCATTCTCATCCAATCCCACCGAATTTTCAACAGTACTGTTTTGAGCAGCTGGTTCTGCTATCCAACGACTGTGGGCGTGAACAAGAACCAAACCCAATGACTGTATCAAAAAGACAAAACAAGTATTAATGTTTTAAATGTAACTTAGTATCTAAACTATTAAGAGTAAGTATTGTCCTTTTTTGTTTGGGGTTTTTTGCTGTTTTTCCTCATGCTTCTAAAGTCTAAAAACTGATTTTCCACATCTCTAATTTATCCCCTTTTTTGCTACTGCGACACTGTTGTATAGTAAGTAGCTTTGGATATGTCCCACCCACATTTTTAGTTTCGATCAATAAATAAGCAAAGGAAGCTGAGGGTACTGCAGGGGTAGGAGGCAGGGGATTAGTACACATGAAAGTGCCCTGAGTGCTTGACACAGAAACGGCATAGGCAGGAAAACAACAGGTGTAGATAGAGGGGAAGTTAATTAAAATCTACCACCGTAAGTACAACTAAAGGGCTGCAGAATACAAGTCTATAGGAAGCAAATGCCTGACTTTTGCACCAGGACATCTCATTGACTGCATAACCACAGGTAAAAAAAGAGCCACAAACCATAATCATTTTGACCCTCTGTGTTACAGGATTTGGTTTATTCTCTTCTTCTTCCAGAACACGAGCAAAATGACTAAGCTGCCATATAGGGCGCCCTTCACGACTCTCTCTTGAAAGCTGCAAAAAAAAGAACAAAACTTAAAAATGGGTATCTATTAGAAGAACCAACAAGTAAGATTCCACAGAGAGTTTTCATTTAATCACTGAGAAATTACCAAGAGTCTATAGTTAGATTTTCAATTGTGAAAAACCCTGAACAGCCAATAAATTACAGTATCATCTGTTTACCCTTAGATCAGAACTACTACTGAGTGTGACTTATTTACAAGTTATTGTCACTAGTTTGAAAGGAAAATGAATGTGCTGGCATGTAGTTCCATGATAAAAAGTATAGCCTACAGAAGCACAGGGCTAAATACTAAACTTAAGATTGCTTGAAGTTGGTCTTACCTCTAATACCAAGGACACACAAGCTGGAAAGAAGGTCATGAAGACAAAGTAGTTGGCAAGAACAGACATACAGCCAAAGCAGCACATAATTTCAAGCTGTCGCACACCTAAATAAAAACAGTTTTTACATTTGAATATGCAATTAGCTTTGGTTGAAGAAGTACTGCAGAGCTAAGAAAGAAATCATTAAACTGACATTACACATTACAGACGGAAGTATTGAGGTTAATTAAAAACAAGCATCTTAAACCCTACTCATTGTGCACTGGGTTATTCTAAGCACAGTACGATTTTATTACTGACAGAAAAGTATTCTGAGGTGCAATTCTAAGCTAATATAACCAAAGTTCACCACGATCTTAAAACTTCACAATGAAAGCTTGAAACTCCTTATTTATTTGAGGGGAAAAAAAATTAGCCAACATTATGCATTGAACTCCCTTTTCAAAGATGGGATGTTCAGGGAAGAAGTAACAGTATACATCCCACCTACTGCTTCACAAGTATCCAGAAAAAGCCATCTTAGCCATTCTGTACATGCATTACACAACTGCCTCAGTAAGGATGAAAGCTCTATACAGTATAAATTGTTTTAAAAAAACCAACATGCAACACAAAAACGAGCTTTTGTCCCCAAGATACAAAGATGAAAACAGCTTATTAATACAATATACCCTGAAAGAACCAAAATTATTTGAAGAGCAAGTGCTCTCGAAGATGATGTTAAGGTATGCAATATAGTTGGGAAAAAAAAAGCAAACCAAATGTTATGAAAGCTGCACAGAAGTTCATTTCTACTACACAGTGCTCAAGGAAAGCCATTATTTGCATTTCAAACTTTGGTTCAACATGTATTATTCATACTTGCAAGAAACCAGTAAAAAAAACTAATCAGAGACAGATTAATAAATAGATTAAGTCACTCCACTCTCATGGGTAACACCTATTATTTGAAACTCTTTCTCTTTTGAGATCCTAATGTCTCTCAAAAAGCCTTTTTTAACTGGAAATATTTAGACCCTTTGACAGTATGGCTCACCTGACATGGTACCAACACCAATTACAAGACATTCCACAAGTGCATCCAGGGTAAACGTTGGGCCTAATATTGCCATCCCACGTGAAATATTTTCTCTCACTTCATCCTAAAAAGAAAAATTTCTGTCCATTACCATGAAGACAAAAATCAATTTAAGTTAGATGTAACATGACTAGTAATCTGAGTAATATTATGGTGGCAAAGCCTTGTAAAATATTTATTGAAAATGAACTATTATAAGAAAGCATACAGAGAACGTATCCAATTTCCTCTAAGTTATTATACTTTCACAGTCTATTGACACAGAATCATTTCATTTTGATTGATTTTCCTACCTTTGCCTCATCAGTATTCTAAACTTCAACAACACTGATGGGCAGAGACACTAAATACAGTAAATTCAAAAGAATAACACTTCTAAATTTGAAGACATGAAATAGAAGGCACTTGAAGCATGGCATTTCAAAATGTCTTACAATCACCTATCTTTATTTTATCTTTATCTTTTACTTCAATGTTTTATATTTAAGTCTGTAGACTCAGCTGACAGAAAAGAGGTCACAAAAGGCCCTAAAATTGCTGCTGGAGAAAAATGGATTTCCTCCAGAGAGCAGCATGATAAACTCCAGAGTTTGCTACTGTTTTCCGGATGATGGTATTTTTAGGGCAGCAGAGGGGAAAAAAACCATAGAGGAAACTTATTTATAAAGTATTTCCTTGAAAATCAGTAAAAAATTCTACTTGTAGTTATCATAAAATAATATAGAACACATCATATTGCATATGTTGAAACTGTACAGTGTAATATACACCAAAATAAAATATAATAGATAATATTTTGTCCCTATTAGTATGCACAAATGCCACGTGCAATATTTCATAAGTACAAATTAATCCCGCTTAATGTACTTTTATTTCAGAATTGGACTATTAGGAAACAAACATTACCAGGTACAACAAGCAAGATGTCCTGTCAAACTCACTTATTGTGTTTGTTAAATATATTAGAGTATGGATGTTCCTGTCTGCATATATGCTACATTCATTCTGCTAACATTTGGCCTAGAAATAGGCTTTTTTCAGCAGCAACACTAACATTTGATGTGTATATACTGTGCCTGAGTCCTAGGAATTAACTTTTTTCTGTCAATAACTATTTTAAGGAAGACTTTGTCTAGGAGCTCTAGCCTCCTTGGAAGAGCTGTAAGCATTCCTGGTTTAAAGTTCCAATTTAATGAAGTCATCTCATACATACAATTAACAGTGCACATGGTTGTGCACACTAGTTTAATCATATTACCCTTCACTTGAACACTGATCTGGCTTGAAGACAAGAGAACAGAATCTGTATAGAATCTAATTCTTTTGTTATTTGTGTATCCCCAAGACAGTATTTGCCTGTATGTCTCTTCACTTTGATTACTTATCAATTATAAAATGCTTGTCTTGAAAGTGGCCTTAAAGCTCACCTAGGTTCTAATCCCCTGCCATGTGACAATGTCCAATTCTGAACATTAAATTAAAAATCTGCATTGCAAGACAAAAAACCCAAAGTAAAACACCAACCAACCAAAAAATCCTCAAAAATAAGTCCCCTGACCTGTGAGTTGGAACTGAGTGCAAATTTAGCTAATGCACTCGCTCTTGACAAATCAATCAGAAGCAGGAAGAACGGTAAAGCTTCACTGAAAAAAAAAAAAAAAAAAAAAAAAAAAGGGCATTTGTTAAAATTCAAGGTTTATGGTACAGGAAAAAAAAAAACTAAGCGTGAAATTCAGAATAACAATTCATTACTTACTTCAAACCTGTAAGTTCTTTATCCAAGAAGTGAATTACTACTGTACTAAAAACAAAACTTGAGAAGATTGTGAAGAGGCCAGCAATACCTTAAAAATAATAAAAAAAAAAGGATATTTTTTGTTTATATATATTGGAAGAGGAAAAGAAAAAGAAAAATACCCAAAATGGCCCCATTTTTAGAACAATCATGGCAAACAGATGAGAATTCCTCTTGGTGTATTAACAGCAGTTGAGATATAAAATGAAGTAGATGTTATCTTTGTAGATACTAAAATCTAAAATTTGTAATGCAAAGTAAGATTCAAAAATGAAAGCCATAAAATTCAATTTATTTTAAGGAAAATTAAAACTGGCTTAAACAGCTCTATAATTTTAAATATTTCATACAATAAACAGTTATTTCAAGAATGACATTTTCAGTGTTTGTATAAGCCTACACAGCCTTTCACTAAGTAAAAAGGCACTTTGATACATGCTAAATGGTTTTTTCTGCTATCTAGAAAATAATTAAAATAATGCTGTTGTGAACAAAGACTAAAAGGTTAGTATTTGTTACCAATTTAGGTAAACCACCCATCCCAAAAATTAAAACACATACATCAAATACGAAAATCAGATACAATACCTAAAATGTATTTTGATCCAAGTTGCCTTAGGTTCTGAAACTGGAAATATATATAAAGAATTGCTATGCAGCGTGTGATTGTCAGGATGATGATGTCACTGCTCAGAACATCCTGTATGAAATACAAAGCAATTTAGTTAGCTTTTACACTAAGGAAGAACTTGTTAAGTTTCAGTACTAAACAAATCCATTGCGAAGCTGCATTAAAAGTGAAGTTCCAGAATATAATAAATATCACTCCTAGTCTTGCCTTAAAAACTAAAATACTAAAATGCTTGGTCATTAGTACACCACTGTTTACATAGTTTTAATATCCAAAATGAGAAAAGAAGGCCATGAAGAAGCTTCTGCATGGCTACTTCACTCCTAATAAATACATCACAAATTGATCACATTCTGTAGAAAATCCTGTATCTACTGATTAACACCAAGTACTATAAAAATAATATAAATCCTTACTTCTTCAAGTTTGGGGCACTCATAATTCCAGCCACAGATCTTATCATTCCCAGTGAACATCTTCATAGACATCATGCAGATAGTGAGAGTCACTGTTCCCACAATGACTTCCCATGGATGAGAGGCTACAAAAAGGCCATGCATTCTGAATAGTCTGGACAGCATTTTCAAGGTTGTTTTTCTATACTTAGCAAACCTGCAACAAAGGAATATTTTATATAAGTACAAGATTCACTGAAAAAAGACAGAGGTCTACACTTCCCTGAAGGATGAAGACATCCTTCAGGAAATAAAAGCAAAACCACTTAAGTCAAAGATCAGTAAGGAAACTAATCTTTACCTTTCCTTCAATCTTCCACGCAAAATACATCCATTTCTAGTATTCTAAAATATTACATGATCTGCTCCTGTCTTCTCAACCTTTTTTTTTTTTTTTTTTTTTGTAATACACATCATCCTGGTTTCTTCACAGTCTTTGCCACTGGGATTAGGTCATCCATTAGAGTATGGCACTGACGAAGGATGGGGGCTCAATCCCAATACATGCCATTGACTCAACAGCTCAACTCAATTACAGCAATTTCACGATTATAATCCGCACCGAGAATAAGCCATACTCCCAGGTGTTGGCAACTTTTTGTTCTTTTGTCCATATATAAACCACACCTGATTATAAGCCCCACATTAAAATACAGAGTGTGATAAAAGGTATCTGTTCTATCACCATCTGTTGAGGGTGGGGGCAGTGATCCTTATCTCTGTGGGAGATATTCTGCTGATGGGCCATTGTTCTTTATGTTTTCACAACTGCACCCTTCCTCCAGGGAGTCATTTTCTGCTAATGGCCCACTGAGTCCCACTGTGGGACTGATAAAATTACTGCATCCCACTGGAAGTTGCTCCAGCCAGGGGGAAGAGCCCAACATTTCTTACCAAGA
>PYHW01009486.1:7961498-7975612 GCA_013186435.1 Turdus rufiventris | reverse complement strand
AAGATAACCAATAAGGAGCTTAGCTTTTGCAATATGTATGAAGCTAATTAAACACTGTACAAATATGAGGCTAATTCTATTAATAAATGAGTCTTGCTGATGACCACATGGTGTCCAAGTCTCCCTTTCTCCGACAGACCTGTACTGATAGGACAAGGAGTAATCGGTACAAATTGATGGAAGGGGAATTTAGGTTAGGTATTAGGAAGAAATAATTCCTGTGAGGGTGGTGAGACATTTTAACAGGCTGCCCAGGGAGGCAGTGGATGCTCCAACCCTGGCTGTCTTCAAAGCCAGGTTGAGTCTAGTGGAAGGTGTCCTTGCCCACGACACAGCAGGTTGGGCCTAGATGAGTTTTAAGGTCCTTTCCAGCCCCTTAACATTCTATGATTCGAAGACCCCAGACTATGTAGTCAAACCCCAAGTAATCCTTCATTCAGGAGCCTTTGAGGCTGTCTGGCCTTTTTCACAAGTAAGACACTGTTTCACAATCCCCTTCTCACTCTCTATAACTCTCTGTGCAGATGACCGTTTGTCATCTTGAGATGCCAGCGTCAGAAGCGCACAGAAGTCGGAGAAGTGAGCCCCACTTGCCCACACACAGCACGGTGCTCGCGGGCACTCTGCGGCTCCGGTGAGCGCTGCGGGCCCGGTGCCGCCCGAGGGGCAGCCAGGCCCAGCCACAAGATGGCGGCCGCCGCTGAGGGGGGCGCGCGGCCGCCCGAGGAGGCGGCGGGGGAGCGGAGCGTCATGCGGCCCCGGGAGAGCGGCGGGCACAGCAACTCCGACACAGACAGCGACGAGACTGTCGTGGAAGGCTCTGTGGTGGAGAGTGATGTGGAGGAAGAGGAGTTCCGTAGGAAGAGGGGGTAATGCGGTGTGGCTGCGAGCGGCACCTGGCCCACCTGCTTGAGTTGAGGGCGGCAGCGGCTGAGGGGGCCGCTCCCGAGCTGAGTTGAGATTTTTTTTTTTTTTTTTTTTTTGGTTTGTTTTTGTTGCGTTTTGTTTTGTCCGGTCTGTTCAGAGCCGTTTTATATGCTCCTAGACCCAGTATTTCTTAGCTCTGCAAATAGCTCCGTTTATTTTCACACACCTTGTTGTGCCTCGGAGGTTATGCCTGCGGACCCACCATTTTGATAACATTTTAGTCCGTAGAAGTGAAATGCCCCAGGAAACAACTCGGAGAAAATAAACACTTATTAAATCCAGTTCATGCTAATTCTGTTTCCTTGCAACTTTGCCTTGATGTCATTTCCATGACATTATCTCTTGTATCCTTTAATATATAGCAAGGATTTGAAACTACACATAGATCTGTATGATGGTTTTGGGGTACCGTAGTTCTTGGAAATGCTTAAAGCAGGGAGGTGCCTCCCTGGTTATGGTTTTCTGTGCAGAAAATCGCATACATCCCTAGAGTTTGGGGTTTTTTTACTGTTTGTGTCAGTGTTTGCCCAGGTGTGTCCCCATTGCAGAGACTGGGATTGGTGCTTTCAGATGCCCTTTGAGTTTATGGGACTGTAATGCTTACAACTCCTTAACGACCTTTTGTTTTATTTATTTGGCAAAGGTTGGCTTTTCTTGACGAGGACATTGCTTTAACAACTGAGATAAATATTGATAAAGGTAGGACAGATTCTTTTTTCAATCTGTTGTTTTGCTGCTTTGGATTGTACCCCAGTCCCTGTTTAAACTTGGGTGTTGCATGAAGTTCATGGTTAGGAACTGTGTGCTCTTTGATTACGTTCCTAATTTTAGCTCAGATTTTAAAAGATTTTTTAACACATTTTTAATACCTGATTAGGTTTGCTCCTGAGTTTTCTGTTCTTTCTGTGCACTGTGACTGAGAATCCCTGGGTTGGGAAGTATTTGAGCTATATATAGGGATATCCTTTTTATTTACGTGTATGTATTTTTATGTACATGTTTGTGAAGGATAAAATAAATGGATTCTATATGCATAACTGCTGTGTGTAACTCTAGCTGCTTGTGGTATTTTCAAAACCCCATTAATATTGGTAGCATATCTGTTGTCTTCAACATAAAAAGTTTAAGTAGGGATATTTCAGTGCATTACGTTTAGTGTATCATTAAGTACTTTCAGCAAAAATTAATGCACACTCATTTAAGGTCTTAAAATATTCCCTTATAACTGCCATAGAGCAGGCTGCATAAGCAAGCATGTTTTAATTACATAACAGTTTCGTATTACTTTCTTGACATTTTTATATGTTCCATTTGTCTTGCATCCTATAGATTTTATTTCAGTGATACTTCAGACTGGCTCTTGAAATGACACATGCTGTTCTTCCAGATTTGTTTGTGTTTATCTTTTTGCCAGTTTGAGGATCTGACTAGACTGTAATTTTTTATCAACCTCTCTGAGTTAATACAAGTCTTATCTTCAGCCCATTGAAGTCTGCAAAACTCCAATGGCTGTGGTTTTCTAATGCTCAACTTTTTATAGTTGCTTAATAGTCTTAAGTGACGAGGAAAGCATCATCCCATTTTTAACTTCTCTGTTGTTGTCTACTGGAGTTAAATCCTTCCAACATTCGACATACATGATTTGAGACATGTTCAGTTTGTGGAGTGGGCTTTTGTCTGAGAGTTGAGTGGGGAGTTTTTGTCTCCCCAACTGTAAAAGATTGTGACATTTTTAGCATTCTGCCTGCATCGTATTATATTTAGTGAGTTGGAATTAGAATTTCATTCACAGTTTTGTGCATACTTGTGTAGTAGTAATTTGGTGATATAGTGTACATAGTGATACATAGTGTAAATATTAATTTGATTAGTATTTTATTAGTGTCAGTAACAACACCTCAGTTTTCAAGCATAGAGTCCAACCTGAAGGGTTTATCTCTTTTTAATTTTTTTTTTGAGAGGAAGTCTTCATTTGTATAGTCATTGAAGAAGTGCCATCCTAGGACTACAAGTGTTTTAGTCATATGGATCAGGCAGGTCACAAAAACTGCAGTAATTGGTTTAAAAAATAAGAGGAAGGACCTAATGCAAAATCAGGGATGGTCCTGGAACACTAATTGAAATAAGTTTCCACTACTGACTGGTTTTATTAATTTCTTTTTAATTAATAGTAGTTTCAAAATCTAGTGTAATAGGCTATTTAGCCAGTTAGTTTTGATGCATGTAGCTCAGTTACTGAGTTATATAAAAAGTTTGGAATTATGGAAAATTACATAGAAATTAAGACCATCAAAATTTTAATTACTGCGATTTTTTTTTTCTTTCTAGAAGCCTTTTCTCCAGAAATCACTTTTATACAGAAATTTGATGTTCCCACACATTATCACAGGGCAGAACTGATAAATCCAGTAAGTACAGCAATGGTAATGTCTTTCCTAATCATATCTAATGATTATTTATCAATAAACCCACTGGGCCTCCCCCTGTGGGAGACTGGTGGCTTACAGCTGAATGGAATTCAGTCTTGTCGCTAAGTAGCATATAGTCTGCAGGAATGTATCAAAGTGTCTTCTCTGATATTTCATGAGATTAATATCTTTCAAATTTGAGGAACAAACTCAGGACAAAGATGAAGAAGTTGTAGAACACATACTTTTTAATATGTTTCTTTCAGGATCTGAAGTGTAGTCATCTGGGTTGACTGTACGAGAATAGACCCTGGGTTACTCATTACGAGATTAACTGTGATCCCAAGATTGATAAATTGTTTCTTTCAAAAGGAAAGAGATAATAATCCAAAATCCAGAATAAAATGTCTGCTCGTATGATGGTGGGGTATTTATTTTACTCTGTGGATAATTCTTCATTTCTTAATCTGCTAATTAGTCTACCTTTTAATGTATTTATCCTTGGTTGATAGCTAGTCCATAAAATTCTATTCAGTTGAGCAAGTAGTTTTCCACCTGTATATGGCAGGCTCATGAAACAATTAGAGACAAATGGGTTTTCTGCGTTTAATGGTGACTTTGTTACGCTGTCTTAGCCATGACTCACCAGTCCAAAGCCCACAATCTGTGTATTATTTATTCCAATAAAAGAGAGTTTTCTAAAAAGAGCTAGACTGCTTCATAGATAACAAAAGGTAACTTGAGAAAAGACATGCATTCTACTAAAGGGAATGTTTTACAGCTCATTCTAGAACTGCAAATAAATTTGTCTCAACTAGCAGTGTGGGAAGCAGTGTACAAAATCCAAATTGCTGCTATTACAGAATTTTTTCTCCATAACTTCATTTTTGTCCTTGCATGAGGGCTGTCTTGACTGAAGTTTTGATGATTTTCTAAGGATGAAGAGAGTGAGAGAAGTGCACGTTTGCTCTTCCCTTTCCCCTCTTGGACCTGATCTGACTAGCTGCTTCTTAACTGTAGCGTTTGACTTTACGGTTTTCACCAGATTAGCCAATCCCAAGTCTAAAGACAACTTCCCAGTCCACTAAAGAAAAAGCCAGAAAAACAAAGAAATGTAGCACTTTTCACCGAATAGTTTGGGTAATTCTTAGTATTTTTTGTTTTGGTCAGACCTGTGTAGCAGAACACTGGCTGCTTGGTCACGCACAGCTTGGGGACAGTATAAAATTTTAAGTTTTTACTGAAGACCGTAAGGAATGGTCTTCGCCTGTTTTCTTTGATACCCACATGTGTACATTGCACTGATACGGCTCTTCAACCACTTCAAGAGTCAGCATGGAATGTACTTTAGTACAACCTTTCCTTCTAGTTTGTCCTCAGAAATTACAATAGATGAATACAGCATGTAAATGTGATGTGATATGAGGTTCATGCAGAGTAGATGGCTGTGAATGTTTTTAGGAAAAGTAATACTGTTCCAGTTGTTCCAGAAAGTCATAGCTTTCTTTGTAGTTCAAATGAGTTGCGGGAAACTTAAGACATGCAGTCCTGTTTTTGATTGTTCCATCGTGTAAAAAATTGTAATTAAGAATTTTCATCTACCAGAGATGCAGTAGACATATATGCAGATTTTAAAATCCAGGTTCTTTGCAACAAGTCATTTTCATTATCTTTTAACATGATATTCTATAGCATGTTCAGACAGATTTAATGATTATAAATTTGTGCTTTTCCCTTTTTTATATTTTTTTTCCCTTTTTTTTTTTTTTTTTGGAAAACACCTGGAGTCCCTGCATATAAAGACAGTAATTTCACGGCTATAAGGCGAACCCTTTTGATTAAAATTTTGGCCCAAACCGGAAGTGCACCTTATAGTCCGGTGCGCCTTATATATGGACAAAGTTTGGAAATTTGCCAACCTGGAAGCATGAGCTGCAAGTCGAGGGGGGAGCCAGCAGGGCCGCGGCAGCCAGGTGAAGGCGGGGCCGCAGTGCCGTGGCAACTGGGTGAAAGCAGGGCTGTGGGGCTGCGGTGCCACAGCTGCTGGGTGCAGGCGGGCCCATGGGGCCGCGGCACTGCGGCAGCCAGGTTAGGGCGAGGCAGCAGTACCGTGGCAGCCGGCTGGAGGCAGGCCCACGGAGCTGCGGTTCTGTGGCAGCCGGCTGGAGGCAGGGCCGTGTTGCCGAGGCTGCTGGGTGGAGACGGGCCCACAGGGCCACAGTACCGCGGCTGCTGGGTGGAGGCGTGGCCATGGCCAGCAGCCATGCGGAGAGGCTGGCGGCAGATCTTCGCTGCAAAAAAAAAGTGCGCCTTATAGTCCAGTGTGCCTTATGGTCCTGAAATTACTGTAAGTATTCAACTGAGAAAAATTACTGAGACTTTGCAGGAATTTCTTCTCCAAAAATGAAGGCAGAATGAAAGGCTGTTCCCAGTACTTCAATCAGTGTCCAAAAATATCAATTATGTAATGTATATGGTTAGAGAAGATGTCTTAACCAGTCATCAATATAAAGATTTCACTTAGCACCAAATTTTTTTAGCAGACAAAACAATGTCTTCTTCTGAGTTATAATGGTAGTTTGCTGAGATTTTAAAGCATCTCTCTGAGCAATGTTAGCCAGTTAGAGAGGTTTAGTAATTGTTCTGTTATTCTCTTGACCTTGCTTGGTCTCTGGATAATGTTCTGTGTAAATATTCAGGCTGACTTGCCTGAAGGGTCTATTTAAGCAAAATAAATAACTTTCTGAACTATCTCATTGCCATGTTTTGGAATTACATCGGTCAGTAATTGTTGCACAAACTATTCTGTTCCAGAGAGCCTCTTATCAGTCCTTGCTACTGGGAAATTTCTGTGTTTTGCTCTTGAAGCCATTGTTAAGATGTTTATTCTTATTATGTGGCTAGTACCTTGTGTAAGCCAGAGAAGTTGTCACTTAGTGTCCGCACCAAGGTGTTCTTTCTTACTCGTGCTGTTAATGTTATCCACTGTAGGTCAGTGATTTGTTTAAAATTGCAGCCAGTGTGTGGATAGTCCACTAGTAATACTCAGTCTTTGGTCATTGGTGAGAGAACCATTCTGAAGTTCTTAATCATTCCTAGTTTGCCTTAGACTTTGTGTAAAGGCTCCTTTTTCTATACTGAGGGAGATCTCTGCATTATTGTCAAAGACACAAAAAGCAGATCCAAGGACTTTGTAATAAGGAGTTGGAATTTGGCTCCTGATAAGACATCAGTGCTGTCCTTACCCACCTGCTCTTTCCTATGTTGGCTTGTGGCGGCCCTGCCACTCAGAACTGCCAATGTACAAGTCTTAGTGTTCCTTACAGGGATATTGAGAGCAGTGTACTAAACATCACAGTCTTTGGAACAGCACCCTGTCTTATTTAAGGGAAAAAAGTTATCAAAAAGAATTAAAAATGTGAGTTGAAATTAAAATACCTTGTGTTTTGGTCCTTTAATATATAAAACATCTTAAGTTTGAAGCAATTGTACCTTTCTTGCAACAGTTTGTTTTCCTTGTGGGTGATTGTTTTCTCCTATAGTTTAGATTTGTTTTCCAACATTTTTGTCAAATAGAACAAGTAAAAAAAGGTTTAAGCAGAATGCTTTTGTATCTTAGTGGCAATGTATGTTATAATTGGATCTAAGAATTCCATTTCCCAACTAAATTACAGAAGGAAGAAGATAAAACTGCAATAAAACTGAGAAAATAAACAATTTAGTACTTTGTTCGCTAACTTTTCAAGTTTTTTATTATTTCAGGTACTTCAAGAGGCATACACATCTGACCAGTCTCAGTCCCTACTGAAGTGAGTATAGTACATCGCACATGAATTCCAGTCAGGCAAAATGTAATTAAATAATTACGTTGTATTCAATTTGTATGTTATTTTATTCCCAGCGTTCTATTGAGAAACAGTTTTCTTGTTTGCTTAGTGAAGGATCTGTATTTATGTTGGCAGTAGTTCAATGTCCAATATGGATCAAGCTGTACTTGGATTTATTTTTGTTCATGATACTACCTTAAGTGGTTTAAGAAGATGACCAACATGAATAATGGAATTTGGGGAAAACCACTGGACAAATAAAAACTTGTAATAAATAATATTAGGCTTTCTGTTTCTGAAAACTATGGAAAGACTTCAGTGAAAGATAGATTTATAACAGAAATATAGAAAGAAGTAATAAAGAATAGAAAGGGCCATTTTTTTCACTTAGAGAGCAAATATGTGAACATGGCTATCTACGTGTAGGAAATCCAGGTATCATATTTATTGCAAGTCCTTGTAAATAAAAGTATACCTTTAAAATAACTGCAACTGTTCTCACAGATAGCGGCCAACTCAAAGTACCGTAAAAATGTTCCTAAGATGAATGGAATACAATTCTTTATGATTTTTTTATTTTATCATTTAATTCTAGGGGTTGGATAAACCATTCATCACCTACAGGAAATATTTCTAAGCCTGTTTTTTCATTAAATTGTGCAGCAGAAGAACAGCAAAATAATTCTGTAGGTATGTTGTATTTGTACAAAACTAGTAGTTGCTCTAGCTGTGGCAAAATCATTTGAGAAAATAATTTGATAAGCTAAAGATGTGTATCCATGTAGGTTTATATAGAATCTGACTATACATGTTTTTTTTTACAATAGTTCTGCAGTTTTATATAGTCATGGACTGCAAGTTCTGTTTTGTTAAGTATTCTTTTACGATTGTTGGAAGAAGTAACTTTTTTCTCAAGCCAGTGGTATATATCCAGTTTAAAATTACTTCAATGCTGTTGAATTTTCTGACAAAAGTTACAGGCCACATGGTGCTTAAATACCTTATAGATGTATGAGGTAAACAGGTCATGAAGGGTTCCTGCCTAACATATCCAAGAATCAGAGGCATCTGTAAGAAAAGAGAAACAAAAATGCTACTATTCCCCAGGTCTGTATGGCATGTGCTGGTACTTAAGTTGTAATTCCATTCCTCAGTTTACCAAAAGTGCAGGACTGCCCTACCTGTTTAGCTGTCTTCCATTTGAGTTTTTTTTTTTTTTTTTTTTGGTAATCCAGCAGAAAAACATTCACTTTATTTCTGATTAGGAAATTGCCAGAGAGTCACATGAATGTTGAAACAGGGTGATAAGATCAGGGGATTTGGGATCATCACTGTCCAGAGGCAGGAAGTTATTGGATTGTTTTAGCAATATTGTCTAACTGCACTGTAATTAGAGAGGGCAGAGGCTAGGTCTCATCATGTGAAATGGGTGGCAGTTCTATCTGCTGATAGTCTTTGGAAACACAGGACTGTAACTACAGTGAAGAAATGTGACAAAATACCTCTGGCATATTATTTGGTGACTAGCAGAGCCTAACCAGAAATTTCACTGTCAGTTCCACTTAGGGAACAAGACTGCAGTAATTTTTAAGCTTTGAAACTTAAGCCTTAGTTAGGAAATTATGCTTTTTTTTAAGACACAATAAGAACTTTCAGAAGTTGAAAATAAATCTGAAATATTTTTCTATTCTCCTGAATTTAGATACCAAATTGAATGGATTTCAGAAGGATTCAGGAGAGGTAAGCAAGTACATAGATGTTGACACTGACACTGAGCACACTGAAAACAATTTTAAAGCTAAGTTTTATTTTCTGGGGTTTTTTTGGTAAGAACCGTAGTTGCTAAGTTTGCAGTACACAAGGATAGAAGTGTAGCAGTGAAAGTGAGGTGGGAAAGACATCATCATGAGACAGAATCTGTAAGGGATGTTACTTAAACTGAAGTAAAGAAGACACCTACTAGCGTAAAATGTTTCCCACCCATGAAAGCTATGCGACAGACAGTGCATTTGTAAGGTTTCTGAGGAGGAAGAGGTTGTCTGTAACTATCCTTTTTTTTTTGGGAGATTCTACTTGTGGCCAGAAATAGGTAGTAGCAGAATAAGACTTTGCTGAATGCAGATGTCATATCTTTATCTAGTCCTGTTGATTTGTACCTACAAATAAAAAGTCAGTTTTACTTGGCTTTTTTCACAGATCCTGATTGAGGTTTGTGTCAGGGAAAAGCAGTTCTTGGTAGAATTCACCAAAGGCAGATCTGAGACTGGTATTGATACTGAAATTGGCCAGATAGGAACTTTCTAACACAGTTTTGAGTGTTTGAGAGCACTGAATTTATTGCAGCAGTGGTCACTTGGAGGATCCTTCATCCAACTGAGAGCTGCTAGTGTCCAGTGAACAGAGTGTTTATCATATACACCAATCACTCATTCATTAGCTATTTATCCCCTCCTTACTTGATGTATATCTATTACTTTATTTTACAGAATTGCACCCCTTATCAGAAGTTCCTATATGGTTCTTTAGTGTTTCCTTTGGCTGTTTCAATGTCCCATGTCCTTTTTAGGGGTCCTCGACCCCTGCTTTTGAGTAAGCACAGTATCATTGTTTTGCATAACTTCTGCTTTGTCAGCCTTGCAGAGCTGGCAAGCTGGCATCCTACTTGCATTTTGGATGGCTTCTGTTTGCGTAAGTTTCATCCTTTATCTATTTTTCCAAGGCTGTGCTGTTCTATTCTACTGTCCTTATCAGAGTAAAATGCTGTTCTGTACTACCGTCCTTACTGTTCATGTCTGCTAGCAAATACAAGTGATGACAGGGTCAAATACTCCATCTCAGAACAAAGCGAAAAAATGAAACATCCTAGGATATTATTTTTCTGAAAAATATACAACTATTTATATAAAACTGTAAGTTTATTAAATGAAGCATTCTCATTGTACAAGATTAGTCCCATAGAACAAACTCTAAATGCCTTGAAACAGAGATTGCCTATTATTAATAGCCTCTGGAGTATAGGCAGACTGAATTCACTGAGAGTATCTCCAGAGAAGATTTTTAGGAGCCTGGACTAAGAAGGCTTGAAATAATCACTACAGTGGATTTTACTTTTTGGATATTGGCTGATACTGGCACTAGCAAGGCCTGATTCCTGCAGAAGTCGTGAGATGAACCAATGGCCATCACAGGCTTCCATGTACTGATTTGAAGCAAGGTCAGGACAGACATTTTGACAACCAGCAGTGAGTCACTGAATATCTTAGTTTTATGTATTCCTGAAAACACAAAATAAATCTATGAATTATCTATGCATAGAATTCTGACACCTCAAATTAGTCTTGCTGAATTTTCTTCGTTTTGATAATGTAGCAGCACTGATTTCTGTTGTGGTTAGTGTGTCAGTAGTGGGGCCAATACTGTTCGACATCTTCATTTGTGGCCTGGGAAATGGAACACACTGCAGCCTCAGCGGGTTCAGAAATGGTACTTCGAGGAATGACTGATAGACCAGATAGTAGTGTTGTCATTCGTAGGGACCTGAACAGACGGGAGAACTGGGTGGAGAGGAATCTCATTAATTCATCAAGGGGAAATGTGAAGTTCTGCATCTGGAGAGAAATAACATCAGGCACCAGTACACATGGGGACTAGCTGACAGGAAAATAGCTCTGCCAGAGAAGGACTTTGGGATCCTGATGAGCCCTCTGCTCTGCTCTTGTGAGACCCCACCTGGACTACTGTGTCTGGAGTTCTGTGAATATGTCACATTTAAGGGTTGAATTTCAGATGACTTTAGGGTCTTTAGGATCTTGCAAAATTTCACCCACTTTTCAACAAATGCACTGAACCTTTTTCTTGGGAAATTTGTAATACATATGCGTGCTGTATATGCCATAGTTCTTCAAGTAGAGAAAATTACGCCAGTGAAGTTTTCTTTTTCCTCAGTTGTTTAATGTCTGGATGAATTAGAGAAGTGGTGTAAAAATAAAGTGTAATTCAATAAAGAAAAGTAGGAAGTAATCGGTACTTAGAAACAATTTGATGTATGTGTAAAAGATAGGAAACAGCTAGCGGGAATAATTTTTCAAGAAAGAATCATGGATTCATACTAGACTAAGTGTGTGCTGTCAGATGTGTGCCCTTTCTGTTTTATTGTGTGTGAGCTTTATCTAAATCGTGTCACCAGTGGTTAAAGGTTTCTTGCATTGCCTGATATTGCCACTTGCTGGCAGCAAGACTCCAAAAATGCGTTGAAAAAGATTTTCTTAGATCCAGTATTACTAAGTAGGATCACTATTATATACAAATGCTATATAGAAAAAAACCCATGGTTTAGGTTTCTAGAGGCATCATTTTTTTTTCTGCAGAGCATTTAAAACAAGGATGGGGACAAAATAGAAAAGCAATTTATTCATGTAAGAAGGGGTGCTTCCGTTGAATGTAGCTCAAAGTGATTAGAAAAACAGCAGTATTACTTTTCTAAGAACAATTATGATTTGGTGTTCTGTACTAAGAGTGGAAATCACACCATGCAAACTTCTCAAAATCCTGAGGTTTTAAACTGAAGTTTGTGAGATACAAATCCTCCATACCTGTATTGAATCCACATAAACACATAATCAAAACTCCTATATTGTGTTTTACTATGTATTTTCAGTTACTGTAAATATGTTAACTTTCATTATTTTTGTGTGACAGAAATTTTAAATAACTTTCTTTTAAAGCCTTATTACACCTTCAGGTTATTTGCCATTGCCATTGGCAATGACATACTATCTTTGGCTAAAACAGATTTAGTCTCTCTTCCCTGGATTTTCACTGCTATAGATGTCAACAGCTGAAGCTGAAACTTCTTTTGAAACGGAGAGCTCAGTCTAGCTCTTGTTAATATATTGTATAAAGGAAGGCTTTGAGTCTTGTAGATTTTGCAAAAATTGATAATAAAATGTACATTCATATATAGAAAGATGAACTTCTACGTGAATTTTAGTTAAATGCTTTTTAGAAAGTGTTGCTCCATTCTGTTTTGTGAACTTTTAATCTAATTTTTAGATACCACGAAGATTGAGTAATCAAGATTGCTTTCCGGAAAAAAGCCTCTGTCTACATGATCCTGTGGAAGACATAATAACAGTTGAAAAGGAACAGATACCAGAAGATACATTTCCACATGTTTTGGATAATTGCCGCAGAACCTGCATGACCATGGATAATGCAGTAAAAGAGCATTCCCTTAATAATGATACAGATCTTTCATTGCCATCCCCAGGGAAGATTTTTGTCACTGAACAGAATATAGAGACTAGTGAGGTTGACACCAGTGATTTGTTGAGATACCCTAGTGATTCTGAGAGTCTTAAAAACCCATTGCCTGACAAGTTGGAGTGTCAGGGTCATGCCTGTTCCATCGATCCATCAGCAGCTGAGAGCAGTGATGCCCTGCCAGTAGAGCTTGTGGTGCCTCTTAATGCCTTGTCAGAATCAATGGTACAAGCTGTCACTCCTGCAGTGCCAAATGAGCGACAGCTTAATGCCAAGGAAGAGCAGCTAAATTCAGAAACCAGTGTTCTGCAGGTAGATGATGACTGTACTCAAATAACAAATGTGATGGAGCCTCCTTGGAATGAAGCCTCTTCCATTCAGGTGGAAGAAAGAAATGCCTTCACAGGATCTAACTTGGAGAGTGCAACAAATGAGCAAGTATAACCACAGTTTAATTAATATTTGAAATTTTTTATTTATCATAAAATACTATATAAAGTAGCCAAATCACTTGAAGATGGCAGTCTTCAATCTAGTAAAGAATAAGCTAGCATCAATGATTTGCATGTTTAAATAATTTCAGTTGGTTTTGTTGTAAAAGTCCAGCACTGTATTTCCTGTTTGGATTGTATCCATGTTACAAAAATAGCTAAGCTTGCTGGGATGGGAAATCCTAGTAAAGTTAATTTATTGACTGATGTGGAACCCTAGAACCAGTATGGGATTTTCAAAAACTCCTAGACCACCTGTACATCTTCTGTGTCTCATATTCTCCCCAAAATGGTATTCTGTTACTTCATTTTAGCATATCAGCATATACCAGCCAATTCCATCTCCAGGTTCCTACTACATCGTGTTCTGTTTCAGTTTCAGGCAATAGTGTGCTGTTTTCTTCTGCCATAGTTCTCACTTCTGTAAATGCAAATGATTTGCAAGTATCACAAGTATGTCTTTTGTGTAGACTAGGAAGATTATTCAGGGAGGATTTTTACACATGTATTTAGAAGTGTATTTATTGTGCTTAGTTCTGCCTATGCAAGACGTACTGAAAAAACGGAGGCGTGTGTTTATGTTCCTGTCCTTTCCTGAAGAAACCAATATGTATGGATACAGCATGTGGTCGTTGTTGCTTCTTGGGCTATGAAGGTGTTCTGTAACACATCATTTCTATTCAATGACACCAATTCAGAATTATGAAGACGAGCATGAAAGCAAAGCAATAGTTTCTTCGTATTTAGGTTATAATGAGGGAAAGAGAAGGACAGATAGAAGACATAGATTTATCTGGAAGAGTCTATTAAGCATCTCTTGTAAACCTGCAACTTTATTTTCTGCTCTGTATTGTATTTGAATAATCTGGAGATACAAATCAATGACCAGTCATGTAAAGCTGGCTATTTAAAGTACAGTAATTTCATGACCATAAGGCGCACCTCTGGGAGTCAGCAAATCTCTCAACTTTGTACATTATATAAGGCGCACTGGACTATAAGGCGCACTTTTTTTTGTGACAAGGAGCTGCGCAGTGCGCAACAAAGCAACAAAATAGTTACAGGGGCTGCCCAAGGTCCGGGGCGGCTCAGGGCTGCCGTGGTGCGGCTGCAGCTCGCACTTCCGAGTTGGCTCAGGGTGGCCACTGGCTCCTTCCCTCCCTCCCTCCCTGCATGGTGGCCAGGCCCGCCTCCCTCCC
>PYHW01009486.1:7928391-7948492 GCA_013186435.1 Turdus rufiventris | reverse complement strand
CTGATCTACAATGTTGCGAATTTTGCCGACTCGCGGGGGGTGCGCCTTATAGTCCGGTGCGCCTTATGGTCGTGAAATTACTGTACTCATTGCTTTGTTAACTCATTAGCAGTAAAATTGTCTTACTGTAGGGGGCTGTCAGATTCAATTTTGGTTTTTTTTGACTAGCAACAAAATACTGATACTGTTTCAGTAATAGGACTTTCAATAACATGGTATTAAGAACTTTTTCAATGCTACCTTCTCTGTGTGAAGTAGATAAGAAACACAACTTTTGACTACTTTGTCTGTACTTGCAACATGCAAAGTTAATTTATTTCAGAAAAAATGATCCTGTTATGGAAGAAGTGTTCTCAACATTATTGGTTGAAAAAATCTAAAGACTTGGGACAACAACCCAAAAGGGTTTTTGCTGCCAGCCGAACCCTTTTTATTTTACTCTGTTGTTAGGAGAATGTATGAATATGAAAAACTTCATTAACAATTTTCTCATTAGCAATCTGGTTAGAAGTAATGACAGACTTGAACATGCAGGGGAAAGATGTGAGTGAAGTTCAGTCTGAAATGATAACAGATGCTCAGGAAAGAAATTCAGAGGTACAAGTAAAATCATGCTAATGCTGGAATACCCACAGAAATTAAATAATCAGACTATAAGTTTCCCAGGTCTTAAAAAAGTATTTTGCAAAGGTTGATGGAACATTTTGTTAAAGTGACAATTTCTTGAGTAACCACAGAATCCAGGCTTTATAGTTGTACAAAAATCATAATGTTGGTAGCAAGACCATCTGAATGTGTTTTTTTGAGCAGATACAATTTGTACATCAGAAATAGCTGTCAAAACTTCCCTTGCAGTCATAGGAGTCACAACAGACACATCCAGAGCACAATTTATTTTCTCCTAAAGTAGATATCCTAGATGGGTAAGCTTATTTGAACCCTAAAATCGCCTACTATTTTCTTCCAATTAAGAACTATGGGAGGATGAATCTACCCTGTATTTTGAGAGACCTTGTTTTAATGGCCATCAGGTTAATAACTGGAGCAGTTTATAAAAATAGTAAGACTGTAGGATAATGATGCATCTAGGGGAATAGTTGGTGTGTATGAACTAGAATAAAGAGGGATTTGATTTTAGTTGCTCGTGTTGTCAAGTACGAGAGAGAAACCTGTATGAGGATTCTGAAAAACACTGTCAGAAAATAAATTATCTGAAAAACTTATTTTTCTAGATGGCAAACTTACTACTTTGGTATGGAGCTGATCCCTTATTAAAAAATGACATGGGAAGCTGTGCATTAGACAAAGCTTCTAATCCAGCTATGAAGAAACTTCTTAAATGTTATCTAGCAAAGTCTAGAAGACACTCAGTAGCAGGTAGGAAAGAGTTATTCTGGCATAGCATCACTGCTAAGTGGAGAAATTTAGCACATCTGTTGAATATTTCCTTAATTACTGCTAATACTTCTATGGCCTTCACTGTCTGATGCCAGTGAGTACTTCGTAGCCTCCACAGTACATTGACAAAGGGCAAAAGATAATGATGTCCAGCTTTTTTTGGGCTGGAGTTACCTTTCAATTGAAGTGAAACACAGCAATTGTCTACCTAAATGGAAGATGCAGCATTGCTTGACTTGCTGCTAATGGATGCGGTTTAGCTTAGAGGTAGAGATGAAATTTGGTTTTAAACTGGCATAAAGTCTAAATTTCAAAGGATCCGTAAGATAAAAAATGGGAAACTAGGATTAGATCTGGATCTTAGGGGTTGCCAAGCCTTAACTGTTGTTAGGGCTGTGTACTGGAAAATATTACTGTAGGTAACAGCTAGTAAGTTTGTAAGGAGAAATTTGGATTAGAGCTAGCAATTGGCTAAGGAGAGAATACCGTCTCGTATAGTCTTGGGAACTATTGTGAAGAAAGTTTGGAGGAGGCTGTTCAATCAGTAGCAGGTATAAAGTAAGCCTTGATTAGAGGTAGGATTAAGACCACTGGCACTCATGGGCCAGTGTGAGCTGTAGTATGCTTAAGTCAAAGAGTCTCAATCCCTCAGACTATTACCCATTACTAGTTTTCCACATGGGTGCCAATAAACCTGTAACATGTAGTCCAAGGATAATCAAAAGATACTTCAGGGCCTCAGGATAGTTGGTAAGGGAATCTGATAGACAGGTAATTTTTTCCTCTCTTCCTCCTATGTGAGCAGGGACATTAGAAGAACCAGACAAAACCAGTCTATTAATGCATGACTCCATAGCAAATGTTGCTGTCACAGTTCTGTGTTTTTCAGTAAAGGGATTGTCAGGATGTCCTCAGGCCTTCTGGTATCAGATGGAATTCACCTTTCTTAGAGAAGGAAGAGAGTCTTTGCTCGTAAGTTAGCAGGGCTCGTTGACAAAGCTCAAAACCAGACTTGAAGGGAGACTGAGAGAATATTAGACTGTCCATGAGACGCTGTGAAATGACATGAAGGTGAAATAGATGGGGTGCTAGTGAGGGCTCTCAGCCTGCTGCTCTGAGATTCTTTGCGTATCCTGAAAGCATTCTTGAAGTCTTACAGAGAGAAGCTGGGGCTTCACTAAGTTTCAAAAATAATTGCTCACTTCACTAATTGGCAAGAAAATTTGAATGTATGATAACATTCTTTACTCTCATCAAACCTGGTTTGAACAAGAGGCTGTTTGCATGAAAGATTAGACTCCAAAATTTGATAAGCATTTTATATATTGATACATTTTAGATTTCAATAAAACCCTTATGGGCTCGATCATTTTTCTTGAAAGCTAAATGTTGTAAGTAATGTTACATGAAGTATTGTAGGCATAAGATGGTATATATGTTAAGTAAGTTATTAATCTTTTCAGTTCTTGTTTCTTTCTGTATTTCCTTTTCATTTCAGGTGGAGGTGATTCAAAGAACATGTTAAATACGCAGTGTGTAGAAGATACAAACGAGCACCAGGTATATCTTTATAAAGAAATCTGATTTGATCATAAACTTTTAAGGGCTTGCTGACAGTCTTCAGTAAACTAAAGCAGATGACTACTTCTGAAGTATGTTTCAGTTCCGGCACACAATGTACTAGATATATCCTGGAGGGACTAGAGTCATAGTGTTAAGCTCATCCGTACTAGTACTGGGAATAAGGTACAACCTCATGAGTATGCAAGACAGAGGCAGGTGTCTCAGGGATGGTGCCTGTTTGTACTTGCAAAAACCTTACTGAAACTGCCATTTTTTTTACCTGACTTGTAGCAGTCGGATAATTTTGTACTGCCTCTGGGTAGATTAAGTTGTGTTGGGTTTTGAGGGGAAAGGGCTGGAAAGATACTGTCTTGCACAGTGCACAGTTATGCTGTGAGATCTCAGCAGGATGAAGGAACTGTTGTCTCATGTGAAGACAACACCATGATAAGTCACCTACATCAGTGTTTGCATATAGTGCAACAGCTTTTACATTAAGAGCTGCATTTTCTCCTTCTGTTTCCTTTCTTTCAACAATGATAACAGATAATATCTGAGTTGTAGACTGTAGTGTGCATAGATACATCTTTTGGAGCTTTTGAAGTTTTATGTGGTGATGATTACTGTCCTTGTTATTCAGAGTGTGCAGTCTATGTGTCCTTTTAAATGTAATGGTGTAACAGCATCTATGGTGTATAGTCTTAGAGTATGCTTTAAAACACTAAATGATTGATTAAAATGGTGCTGTAAACATGTAATTATATAAACCTATTATTGTAGATTTATAATTTATAATTTCAGTAGTTGTGTCAGATGTTGCAGTGTGTGTTCTGGATTTGTTTCCAAATATAAAGTAATCAGAAGGATAATGCTAGTTAGTCACTGGCCTTTGGACCAGCTGTGTTTTGAGATTACCAGTAGTTAATTCTGTGTGGTTTTGATGTGTTATTTACCCTTCTTTGTAATTTCCTGGAATAATTGCAGCAGCCTTGTTAGAAATGTGAAACGAGATATCTGGTTTATGACCACAGAAGTGAGGCAGTTTAAAATGCAGATCAATAATTCAAACTCATTCAGTTTTCAAAAATAAATGAAGTTTAAAGCACTACAGTAATATTTATTGTTGGATTTCCCCCTTGAATTTTTACATTATTGTACACATATTTCTTAGTTCCTTATTTTCCTGGTCTTGCAAAAAAAGTCAGTTAATTGTATAGCAGCACAGTTTTCTTTTAGTATATAATAAAGGAATTTATCAGAAAATGAAGTTAATTATATGGCCTCTTCTGGAGATAGAATCAAATGCAAGTGTGCTTCAACATGATATTACTGGAGCATCAAAGGAAGTTTTTCTGAACATGAACAAAGCAGAAAAAAAAACAAAGCAGAAAAACAAGCATAGTGCAAACCACAGTAATAAAGCTCTTAGGAACCTTTCTCTGGAGGCAGAAAAATAAAAAAAACCCCAAGTTTAAAAAAGGCTATTCTTACAGCAGAGGCTACAATGAAGAATAAAAATATTCAGAAATAATATCTCATGTTATATGGACCTCAAGTTTAGTTCCACTTACAATCCAAGGAGCTTTACAGAAAATATATTTCCCTCATGATGGACCTAATGAAATGGCCCAGACTATTGCTGTATGTGTTCCTAGTTGTTGTGTCACACTTAATGTTGTAGGAAACCGAGCTGTCAGATGGTATTGCAACAGGAATGTACAGTAATTTCATGAGTATAAGGCGCATCCTTTTGACTAAAATTTTGGTCCAAACCCGGAAGTGCGCCTTATATCCCAAAGCGCCTTATATATGGACAAAGTTCAGAAATTTGCCAACCTGGAAGTGCAAGCCCGCAGCAGCCCTGATCTGAGCCCACCCGGCCCTGGTGGTGGCGGGGCAGCACCAGGCCGGGGCAAACCCAGTGGCAGCGGGGCAGGCGGCAGGCCAGGGCGAGTGAGCCTAGTGGTGGCCGTGCAGGCGGCAAACCAGGGCAAGCCTGGCGGTGGCAGGGCAACGCTGAGCCAAGCCCCAGTCCTGGATGCAGGGCAGTGCTGAGCCCAGCCCACCCAGCCCCAAGCTGAGCCAGTAAAACCCGCGATCATGCAATTCCGTTACTAATTTGTTACTTCATTGCACACAGATCCTTGCCGCAAAAAAAAGTGTGTCTTATACACCAGTGCACCTTATACGCCAGTGCACCTTATATATGGACAAAGTTCGGAAATTTGCCGACACCTGGAAAGTGTGCCTTATACTCCAGTGTGCCTTATACTTGTGAAATTACTGTAATTCAGCAGTGATGCAGTGAAAATTCATTTGCAGAATGATAGTGGAAGCTTAGCAACTTCTTTGTAGGGGGGAGAAGATCAGCAGTTTGTGTTGTTGCATGTCCGTGGTTTCTGGAGAAAAAGTGTGCACGACATTCTCAGACTACCTACTTAAGAGCACTTGATTCTCAGTCAATATTTGCTCTGAATTCCTCTCACAATGTATCTGTTTTGAAGTTACAAGAGGGTGTGACAGGGATCAGAATAGTCTCATGCAGAGTTAGAGTAGTAGTTTGAGTGACAGAGAGAGACTAAATACCAATATGAGAACACCTTCAGAATGATTTTTTGCAAAACTTGACAAATCAAGTGTAATCTGATGTTAATGGAAATAAAACTAATGGATCACCCCTAAGTTTGAAACTATCTTTGCCTTTGTTTTGATAGATTTCCTTACAGACAGACGAATCAGAACCAGCATGTGCAAATCCTCAGGAGACAAGCCAAAAAGTAAACGCAACCTCATTTTTCAGTAGCAGCAACAACAAGCTTTCATCTCATCAATCACAATTGAGTCGAGCATCAGAACAGCAAACACCTAAGAAGTCAGGTGAAAAGTTAATACTTTGTAAACCAGTTGATGTTTTTTCCAAATGTACATAAGGAAGGCTTTTTGAAATGTGTGAGGGAAAGTTTGACAAGAAATACATAGCATGTTGAACACGTTACATTGTTCTTTAGTTAACTGTTCTACATGTCGTAGATCAAAAAACAGGGCTGTCTGTATATTTGGCACTTTAAGATCCACTTATATTTTGTGGAATATAATAATATCTAGAACATATTCTCATCAGGCACAAATCAGCATGGACTCCGATTTTACTGGTACCTCTGGGTTAGCTGTAGTATAGATACAAACCTAATTCCATCGGAATAAGGATCGAGCATCCTCCAGTAGTTGTATTCTCTTCTGCCTGCACATGCAGCTTTTTGTTCAGTATTTTCATCCCATATCTAAGATTTGCATTTATCTTGTAGTCTTACCATCACAATAGAGCCCTACTCCAACTCATCTTAATCTCTATATATTTTCACTTACTGATTTTTTCATAAAGCTGGCACTCATTGTGTATACTTTGGTTTTTTCTGGAACCAAAACCATGTACTAAATCATGGTACTCAAGACTTGCTAAAATCAAAACCTGTAATTTTGATAGCATCCCTCCTCCCTTAAAATCTTTTTTGCCTCCTGTTTGTGCCATTATTTTAAAAATAATGATTTTAAAAAGTTTTGTTTCAAACATGTGCCCTGTATTTTGGTCTCCTCTGAGGTAGCATGTCCCAGGCAACTTTTTCCACATAAGAGATTCTTCAGGTAATATTTTATTTGATAAAGTTACAGTAATTTCACGTGTATAAGGCGCACCCTCTTGACTAAAATTTTGGTCCGAACCCAGAAGTGCACCTTATACTCCGGAGTGCCTTATATATGGACAAAGTTTGGAAATTTGCAACCCAGAAGTGCAAGCTGCGAGCTGAATCACACAGGGCTGCAGGGCTCGGGGGTGGGAGGGAGTGGCTTGCATGGGGCTCAGCAGGGCTCGGCATGTGTCCTGGTTTGGAGGACAGGTGTCTGCTAAGAAAGGGAGCCTCTCTTTTAAATGGAGAATGTAACCCCCCACTCTCCAAATTATTATAATTTTGAAATCAAGGGGCTCTCAGGCAAAGATATGGGAATTAGGAATAATAGTTTTTTACTAGGGAAATTAAAATAGAAATACAGTACTACAAAGAAACAAACCCCAAACACTGACAAAGGCTGGGCTCTCCCCCCTGTCTGGAGCAACTCTCAATGAGATAAAGTAATTTTATCAGTCACACAGTGAGACTCAGTGGGCCATTAGCAGAAGGTAACTCCCTGGAGGAAGAATGGGGGATGCAAAGAAAAAGAACAGTGCCCTACTGGTTTCAATGGATGGCCCATTAGCAGAGTATCTCCCACGGAGATAAGGATCACTGCCACACCTAGTCACAACAGATGGTGATAGAATAGATACTTTGATCAGATCCTGTATTGTAACTCAAGACAGCATGGCTGGCATGATTGTTACTAATTCGTTACTTTGTTGCACGTGGATCCTCGCTGCAAAAAAAAGTGCGCCTTATATATGGACAAAGTTCGGAAATTTGCCAGCACCCGGAAGTACACCTTGTACTCCAGTGCTCCTTATACTCGTGAAATTACTGTAATTATTTCCTTCATACCAGGAGAGTGTTGCTATATCAGTGGTGGTGTAAGAAAGTATAACCCTTCATACAGTTGAAGACCTTAATAAATTTGGAGTCCAGGACAATGGCATTCAGATTGCTGTAGAAATAAAGCTGGAATTTGGGATGATGTTTTCTGACTTGTGGAGTTTTCAGATTTTTTGCTCTCCTACACTTTTTTTGTCATTAAGTGACCTTTTTATCCCATCTGATTGTTTCTATGTTCCACTGGTCTTCCTTATATTATTCTATTATTGAATAAAAATCTTTTTTTCACAGGTGACACAGTGTCACTTTCATCTACAGTTAGTCATTTACTAGGCTCCTAACATTTCCATTATGCATATACAGAAGGCAGGTACAAACAGCTTGTTTCTTTTCTTATAGTTCAACCTGTGGAAATAATTGCTCATAGATCCATGTGGAGGTATTGAAGGACAATGTCCTTGAAGTTGCTGAGATATGTCAGCCTAATCCAACCTGATTGCTGATTACAGTAATCTCTTCATTTTGTCTTCGTACTGTGGTGACTGGACTTTGAATTTACCAAGATCTGGATCTTTCCTTCTCATGACCCACCTGACAATGCATCCCACACAGAACCAGTATTTTGTGATTCACAAGCCAATGTCCCATCATGCTTTTGCAAATGTTTCGTAACAGTCTTGAAGCAAACTGTTGTGCATGACAATTTAACTGGAAAACTTTGCAATTATTTCTGTTCACTTGCAGCCAGTAGTGCTAAGGTTCATTAGCTTAATGGACTGTTGTATACACTTCTTTTTTCTTCAACGCCTCTAAAAAGTCCCTAGGACATTCTCCCATGAATCAAAAGGGAAGAAAAAGAAGAATCAGCAAGTGGATGATTGCTTTGGGAGTTCAGACTCAGAAGCTTTTAGACAAAAGACAATGCTTTGTCTTATGGTAAAGTAGGTCTCAGATTGGAGGACTGTTTTAATAATGTGATGCCTTTGTGTGCTCTAGAATCTCAAGTTTTCATTTAAAAAATTATCTCTTGAGTTTTTTTTGTTGCCAATATAGTGTAGGCCAAGCAGTGTCAGTACAAAGGGAGTTGCCTGAATGCGTTCTCACAGGTTTGAACAGCCTACAGCAAGCAAGCTGGTTTAAAACCAGTATGGGTTTATTATCCTCACTGTATGTCTGTCTCTGCTATCACTTCAGTTTGACTTTCATGTCCTTCCAAATAGTCTTGTACAACAAGGTCTGTAGTATACTTTGAAGGAAACATTGGAAAAGCCATTGTTCCAGAAGGCAGGAGGTGCCTGAGGAAAGGCAGCTGTCAAGTGCAGAAGATGTTTGATTCTAATGGATAAAGTTGACTGAGGATTTTTGAGAAAAGAGCTTGTTTGATGAGGGAGATGCAGGGAGTAGTCCTTACTCTATACATATAATAAATACTTTGTTAATCTCTTTTTTCTGTTGTATCTCTTAGAATTTAGTAGGTCTGTTACCTGAAGCTTCAGAATTAGAACCTCTCTGATGACCACATATCATTAAAAGTGAATGTTGTTGCTTTGTGAACCAGTAAGGATTAAATCAAGTTTATTTGCGGTTATGGGTCCAGTCGTGCACAAATTTAAATGACAGGTTATCTATGCCATTAAACATTATTCAAAGACTTATAATCAGTCTAAACAGTAGTTTTTCACATCACAGTTGTAAAAAATATAGTGTGTGTGTACATATATATATTCATCAACCTGCATATATATACATATCTGTATCTGCCTGTATCTATATCACTCTATCTATTTATGTATGTCAATCACTCACCTATATTTTTCCTGATATAGAATTATGAACTGATAAGGAGTGGTGCTCAAGTCTCCAGCTTTTTTATAGTTTTTAAAATATCTTTATGTGTGTAGTTTATATAGTTAGCAGCCTGACGACCTGAAACCAGTTCATGGAGAAACCAAACCAGATATTCCCTATCTCTATGTAATATGAAATTCCAACTTTTTCACCTTTCTTGTGGCTTCCTGATTTGTTGTACCTTTATTGAATCATCTAAGTTATAACTGGAAATTCTTAAGTATAGAGTCTGATTGTTATCTGATGTATTGCAAAGGACTTTCTGCCTTTAGTACCTTTTAACTTTTTGCTATAGACGGTTATGTTATTGAATATTTAAAGTGCCAGTGTTACACACCTTTACAGTAATTCAAATGAATTATGAAGTTTAATTTTCTGTTTATACTTAAGGATTCTTTGTGAAAAAACATTTCTAATGAACACACAATATGTGTTTAGAGTCTACCAGGGAAGAAACTGTAATTGTACATGATATCTGTAAGACAAGATCTGCGAGAAAGAAGAAAATTAGGAGAAATGCAGCAGGGGAAACTCAGCTGCATACTGCTGCTAGGAGAGGAAATGTGTCTTTGGTGAAGACTCTGATATCATCTGGAATTTGTGTCAATGAGCAGGACTATGCAGGTTTGAAAATTACTCTCTCATGGATTTGTTTTATACTACAATTTTACATTATCTGTAGTATAGACATGTTTATATAATTTGTATCATTTTATTAAAATTACGGATTCTTGGCTTAAAATTTTGAGGAGGAACGGAAGTCATTAAACAAGTGCAAGCACACTGTATGAATACAGGCTTTTGTGTCAGCATGGAGTTAATGCAGATAGTTTCTCAGCAGGGTCTTGTTACTCTGCTGAATAGCCCGTTTTCAGAGATGTGTGCAGAAAACATCTGTGTGTGAAGCACATTCAGACAGGTCTTACTTCCTTAGGAAATAAGAACAAAAGCAAGATGACACGTACATGTTTTCCTTTTTTCTACCTAAATGCGTAACATGTTTCTGTTTTCATAGTCTCAAAATGAATAGTATTCTATACTAGATGTCTCACAGACTTGTTATTATAAAATGTTACTGGTATTAGGAATCAGATTATTAATATTGTGCTTCTAAGTTTTAAAGTTTTTCTTCTCCAATGTTTCATTTCTTCTATTATTTTTAGTACTGCAGTAGAAAAGAAAGCAATGTTTTTTTGCTTAAGACTGGGCGTTTTTCTTTGAAATAAACTGAATTACACACAAAATAGTTTACCTTGGCATTTTGGGATGATTGCTTGTAAAATTGTAAGGTTGTAAGGTAAGAGTTACCTTATATGCACCAAAATGAAGAGTTACTAATTAGTGACCTTTGGATCTTTCCAAATCTGATGCATACTATATGTGTTATCTTGCCTTTATTAGGTTGGACAGCAATTCATGAAGCTTCTAATGAAGGATTTACTGATGTGATCTTAGAATTACTGAAAGCAGGTGCTGATGTTAACAGCAGAAGTCTCTGTGGTGTTTTACCAATACACGATGCTGTTTGTGGCAATTATTTGGAGGTATATTTTTCTTTTATATAAGATTTCCTAACATAAATTTCCAGCAGAGGGTCAGCAAAACAAAATCCTCATTTCATTAAAGTAACTAACAAAATTTTATTTTAGGAAATAAACCAGTGTTCTTTAAAATGATCAAAAATTAGAGAAAAATATTCTTCAGTAGTGACAGTTGAAATTTAGTTGAAAGCTAGTTGACTTTTTAATACAACAGACAAATAATAAAAATTCAGAAACTCTTTGTGGTTCTTTGCCAGGTTTGGGCTTCTTAAAAACAGTATTAAAGTTCAACAGTCTCAATTTATTGGTAGTTCAGTGCTGCTACAGATGGGAATGGTGCATTTCACACTTAAGAGAGAAACAATAATACGCTTTAGTGATATAAAATAGTGAGTTAACAAAATTAATTGATAAATGTGACAGTTGTTTAACACAATTCTTTTGTTTACTGCATAGAGAATAGGGTCCCGACTGTAAGGAGGGACCTCCTGTTAAGTCATGATGTTCAGAAAGAACCCCCTTGCTTTCTAAACTCCTTTTCAGATGGCTAGATCCAGACTTCAACCCAGACTCTGTCAGCCGTTCATGTGTAAAGGGCTATATGTGCAAAATCATAAAGCACTATATGTGCACAATCAATCCTTTCTATCACTGAGCTAAGATTTCAAAGTTTAGCAGTGATTATGGAGAATCTCTTTTGACAAGGAATTTCTCTGCCTCGAGGAGTAACACTGAGATGTGTCTCTACTCAAGGGAAGATCCTGGTATGCAGCCCTTTGCTGTGTGAGAGAGCTCAAGGGACCCTGGGCTTTGCACTATTTATGAAGTAAGGTGATTGATTTATGGTCATATTTGCATACCAATAAGATGCCTGGGTCACTGTTGACAATGCCCTTTGTTACCCCCAGAGTCTGGGGTAGGCTGGATGCAACTATCACTGTTGCCCCTGGTGGTTGTGGCTTAAGCAGGAGAGGAGAGTAGCATGTAGCCATATAGCCCCCAGTCATGGATGGAACATTTTTCACTAGCTCAACTTGCCCAAAGCCCTGTTCTTCAAACATTTATTGAGATGGGATAACCACAACTTCTTTGGCCAGTCTGTTTCAGTGTCTCACTACCTTCACTGTGAAAAAAAAAAAAAAAATTGTAAAGGGAAGATCCTGGGCCTGTTGTTTAAAAATAAACAATTTTTTATTAGCTGGTCCCTTCCAATCCAAACCATTCTGTAGTTCTAAAAACCAGACTATTTGAATTACAAGGGACCTACAGTGATCATCTTGTCCAACTGCCTGATCTCTTTGGAGCCAACCGGAAATTAAATCATGTTAACATTGTCCAGATGTTCCTTAAACATTGACAGACTTTAGACATTGACCACCTCTCTAGGAAACTCCTTTAGCACAGCTCAGACACATTCCCACTCATCTATCACTGGATCCCAGGGAGAGAAGATGGGTATCTCCCTTGCCACTTTCCCCGCGCAGGAAGCTGTAGAGAGCAATGAGGTCACCCCTCAGTCTCCTTTTGTCCAAACTAGACAAGCCCAAAGTCCTTAGTGGCTCCTCACAGGAAATGTTTCCCAACACTCACCTGCTTTATTACCTTCCTCTGGATACAATCAAGGACCTTCACATTCTTCTTAATTTGTGGTGCCCAGCACTGCACAGAAATAAATAAAACATTCTTTTGACAGAATGAGTTTTGGGGAACTGAAGTGTAAAGGTGATGCCAGATTGGCTCAAACATACTTCTATTCTTGTCAGGACAATTCATGTTTCATCATATTTATCTTTTTCTGTGAGCAAGGGTAAAATAAAAGGGCTGATTTCACAAGCTTGAAGCCAAGCTATCAGTAGAGCTCTTGCAGAAATATATTGTTCAGTATTTTGGGGGAGAAGAAACAGAGAACATCCTGAACTTTCAGTCAGCAATCTTGTTCTGATGTATTTTCCTACTTAAGTGCACTCTGAGTGTAAGAAATAGAAGAAATGATAAAGCTGAGAAATCAAACATATGAAAATTTTTCTGTCATCCAAGCTCTGACTTCATCAGTACTTTCATATGATCTGAATTTAGGGATAGACAATTCCATTGATGCCACTAATCTCATTCCACATTTTGCTGTTTAGCAAACTTGCAAGTTTTTTGGAATTAGGAAAATAATTACCAGTTCATAAAACCAAAACCAATATTAAAGAAAGAAATGCAGTTCTGTTCTGCACTTTGGTCTTAATGCAATTGGCCAATTCCTTTTAATTTAGATGCATGGTGTTTTGTAATCGTTCTGTATAGCTATAAAAAATTAGTACTGTAAAAATTACATGTTGTGAAAATTTGTGAATTATTTGTGTATTTTAGTGAAGAAATATAATATAGAAATCTGTGTTGATAATAGCCAATTATTGGTTTTGTTTAATTTGGATTGCAAATATAAAGATTGTAGAGTATCTTGTTTGAACCTGTATTATTTGTGATGTATGTTAGATATAACACATATAGTTGTATAAGTCCACAGCAAGAATTAGCACTGTTCAAATTACAAAAATGTATAATAGGCAGCCAGGATTCTGCTGCAGCATGGAGCAAATCCCAATGAGAGAGATGGTTCAGGACAGAGTGCTTTCAATCAAGCTTGTAGTGAAGAAATGAAAGAATTGTTGAAGTCGTATGGTGCTATGGACTCTCTACTTCCTGTTCAAACTGTTGAAGTTGCTGGTATGTTGGTTTTGTAATATAAATCATAGGATTACCCTAATCTAAAGAAAACTCATACATTCAAATGGTATGACACTGATATTTTAAATTCTATTAACTATTGAATGCTATTTATTTATTTACAAATAATAAGATTCATGAATGGTTTTTTTTCCTGAGAGAACGATATTCAGATTTTTATTATCATCCATATTTTCCTTCACAGGAAGGGAAATTAGTAATTTTGAAAATGGTAGCTTTCATTTCTTCATGCTATCTAAATTTGGTCTCTTTTGTATATACAAGATATTTTTCATTAGTTGATCTGCCGTTGTGTCTTTGTAACCTATATCAGCTAATCTATCTTATGATGCTCCTGCAAATTAATTTTAAATTTTATTTATTTTTTTCTTAATTGTGGAGAGGTGAAATCAAAACGTTATTGTTACGACTGCTATAAAAATGATGATGCAGCTTTGGAGACACAGCATGAGAAATACAATGTGGTAAGTATAGATAACAGAGCAGATAAACTGTTTTGTGGTATATGCATAGTGACATTTGCTGACTGAAAAATATATTAATATAATTTAAATAATTAATCCATTAAAATGTATATAAAACCAGCGTCATGCAGAGAGTTACAGTAAAGTTGTGGTTTACATATATGAGTATGTTTGTTATCACTTCTTTCTGTTCATGATTTCTGTGCATTTAAATTTATTGTGCAAACAGTAGTCATTATTGACACACATTTCTTATTGCTTATAAAAATAGAGAAAAGGTCATAAGTTCTGAGGCTTTAAGCACGTTTCCAGAATGGTTCTTTTTGAACCAGTATTGAGTTGTCATCACAATGATGAAGGTATCCAGATAATTTTTATCTTAAAACAACAAGGAAGATTTTTGCACAAGTTTTTAGCTCTTCCTGGTGTCTGTAATCTATGTCTACATTGTCTAGTTGATGCTGTCATGGTGACACTTACTTTCCAGTCTTTGCTATGCACTCAGAGGTTTCTAGAGGACTCTGAGCATGGACTAGTTTGAATGCCACAAACCCAGGCTGTGACAGCTCCTTGCAATGTTCTTGGCACTACATACCTCTATCCTACCAGTGCCCCATTGCCTTTACACAGTAATTCCCAACGTGGAATGAATTAAGTCCGCCAATATCTAAACTGCAGGCCATGTACCATGTCCTGATTTGTATGGTGCACTTGGCTACTTCTTAAAGTAATTTCTGTGTTTGTTAACAGGATTCTGTTGCCGCTATACAGGATACAGAAAAGAAGCAGGAAGACCTGTTGCTATTTGAGTTGAGGACTTCTAAAGATGCAGGTAGACATAATTGAAGTGTTTACTTCTTTTTAGTGGGTAAATATCTTTGGCAATATACAGTAATTTCAGGACCATAATGCGCACCGGACTATAAGGTGCACTTTTTTTTTTGCAGTGAGGAGCTGCACGGCGCACAACAAAGTAACGAATTAGTAACAGAATTGCGCTATTGTGGGTTTACTGGCATGCGCTCAATTTGTAAACATTTTTCACAGATTGGTGTAGCCAATGCAGTCCCAGGCGCCCTCCCCTTGCTGTGAGCCTTGGCACTCCCACCTGCCCACAGTGCTGGCTGGCAAGGCAGGGCTTGGGGCGGCTGTGGCTCGCAGCGGTCCGGGGTGGCTCGGGGCTGCCTGTGGTCTGGGTTGGCTTGGGGTGGCCACGACTCACAGCTCCTGTGGCCACCCGCTCCCACCTTCGCCGCACGGCTCGCACTGGGCCAGCGGCAGCGCTTCCCTCTCTCCCCACGCAGTGGTCAGGGCCAGCGCTGCCCTGCTCCCTCCCTGCGTGGCACGTACAGGGCCGGCGCGGCACCGCTCCGCTCTGTCCCCACGCAGCTTGCACGGGTCTGGCGCCGCCTCCCTCTCTCCCCGTGCCGCGTCTGGGACCGGCGCCCCCTCTCTCCCTCCCCGCATGGCTCCTGCCAGCCGTGGCCACCTGATTCTGCCCCCACCTTGCAAGTTGGTGCTCCCGTGGCACGGCCCCCCCATTGCGGCTCACACTTCTGGGGTGGCAAATGTCGCAACTTTGTCCATCATATAAGGTGCACCAGACTATAAGGCGCACTTCCGGGTTTGGGGAATGATTTTAGTCAAAAGGGTGAACCTTATAGTCGTGAAGTTACTGTAACTGTTTTTAAAACATTATTGCGCATAATGTATGTGAATATCTCCTCTGGAAAATACAGCTTCAGAGAATAAGATTTTAATAACACTCCTCAGGTGTGGGCACTTCCTGAGACAGAATTCTGTTGCACAGGAATGAATTTTATGACAAAAAAGGGGGACATGCTACTTGGAGGCATGTGTCTTAAGTCATCTTAATCATATAAAAAGGGATCATTAGTTAAGAGTGCATGCTGCTGATAGCATTATTCAGTTATGAGCATGTGAGCCCCTGCGTGATCAAGAATAGCTATGTCTGTATGTAAAGTAACAGATGTAGCATTTTCGTTCTTGTGTGGCTGGACTTCCATGACCCTCAAACAATTTATGAAGGAAAAAAAGAGAATTCTTTACAGCAGACAGCATGAATGATTGGCAGTTTCAGCCCATTTGTCTTAGGCCATCAAATCTCAGTTCAGATTAATCTCAAGAATTTACTAAGCAACAGTGACTTCTAGGTGATCATGATGCTGCTTCTGTGTAGCTGTTGGAGTCTATTATGTCCATGCCATGTGCTTCAAGAGGCATAGCTTGCTGCCAGAATGCCTTTGACCAAGGTCTCTCTCCTCAGCTGCCCTTCCCCATTTAGGCACGGCTGTTTAATTGAAGCATCTCATACTCATGAAACAATTTTACTTTCTGACAGAAAAAGAAAGGGTTTGCTTTTAAATTTATATTCCTAAATACAGACTGGTATTTACAAGTAAATTTATCCCTTTAAAAATAAAGGTGATATATGGAATTATGTGGATTGATAACTCAAATTTATAGTGTATGGGCTGTTAGTTGAAATAGGTGTTTTCTTGAAAAATGTTTGACAGCTAGGTAGATGATACAATAGACAGATGCCTGTGCATGGACATCAGTGCAATTTCATGAATGAGCTAAAAGAACTATCAGATTTCTCCTTTTCAGGGCTAATCAGGCTTCTCTTGTTCAGGGATGTGAGAGAAATTAACATGGGTCTATTACCACTACTGACAAAAGCATTAGTAGTGTAGCACCTCTTAAACTAAGTTGTAGCCATTACTATTGATGAGGCACAAGACTGAGCAAGTATATAGAAGTACACTGACCAACTTAATAAGTAAAGTAAAATCTCAAGGTATTTCCATGCAGTGAAATCTACTATAAATAACAGATTGAGATTTTTTATTAAACTGCCTTAATAAGAGCAATATTTACATATTAGTAAGTATGCAAATACTGGCAGATACCATGAAAAAGATTTGGGAAAACATTTTATAAATTTCAATTTAGTACTGTAATTTCTCATTTTTCCTGATTATGTAAAGCTTGTATTGACTTTCAGAATTTCAGGAATTAGGTTACAATTTTAGCAAATTATCCCAGTGGTGTCCACTGATTGTGACTTCTAACCCTCTAACGTTATGTGTCTAAGAGGTAGGATATAAAAAGAAGAATTTATAATTGCTCTGTTTTATCATTTAACATTTTAAGTTAGAAACTGTGTAAAACTGGGATAGATGTACTTTTGCCTTTGTATGTAACTTGAAACAGTCTAGCTATTTCTTCATTAAGAAATTGATTAAGCTATTTCATAATACTTCAAACAAAAGTTTTAGGCACCTTTTTAAGATTGTGTAACTTCTGCAGGTAGCCTAGTATAACTGTCATGTTATGTAGCTGCTTGTAACACAAAGCTTAAAAATTTTCAGGGCTTACTATCTATAGGGCAGTTCTTTAATTTATTCTTTTTTCTTTTATTAATTTCCTAAACAAGGTCCTTGCACTTCAAAATTTTCAAGTACTTGAGCTAATTTTTTTTGAAGTTAAACTTGTATTGAATTATTTCTATAAGAATTTAATTGAAAAGACTCCAACTGTAAGGAGCATGCATGCATTACAGTATAAGGCACTGCTCTTAACAGTCTCTTCATATTTTGGTTGTGTATTTGCTACAGTGAAATTGCTATTAATGTAATTATTTTCTGCTTCTTATTGCCATCATAATTTTGATTACTTCAAAATATTGAACAGATGTGTATATACAAAGGCTGTCTCAGATACAAGATAATTTGAATGAAATACTTGCAAACCAGAAAACAGAGAGGGATACCCTTGCTAAAAAGTACAGGTAAGTAGAATACAAGGATTCTATTCATAGAAGGCTATTCTTTGCAGTAGTAGTGATAGAAGTTTTTAGGAGATCAGCATATAGTACCATAAATCTATGTGGTTTTCATTCAGATTTTTTGGAAGCATGATCGGTATTGGCTTTAGTTACCTCAGTTGCCTGAAAGAAGAACTTCTGGGTTTACTTAATGCATACTAATCAGTTGCTATGCTCACAGAGAGCGTTGAAATTAGGTAGTGAACAATACAAAATGTTTGGAAAAACACAGAATAACAGAATATTCTGAGTTGGAAGTGACTCACAAGGATCATCTAGTCTAACTCCTAACTCTGCACAGAACTATCCATAAGAATCCCACCACTGGACAGCATGGTCCAAACACTTCTTGAACTCTGTCAGCTTGGTGCTGTGACCGCTTTCCTGGGGAGCCTCTTCCAGTGCCCAACTACTTCTGTGTGAAGAATCTTTTCCTGATATCCAGCCTAAACCTCCCCTGACACAAATTCAGTCCATTCCCTCAGGTCCCATCACTGGTCACCACAGAGAAGAGATCAGTGCCTGCCCTTCCCCTTCCCTCACAAGGAGAGGATGTAGACTGCAGTGAGGTCTCCCCTCAGTGTCCTCCAGGCTGAACAGRCCAAGGTGACCTCAGCTRTTCCTCATACAGCTTTCCCTCCAGGCCCTTCACCATCCTCATGGCCCTCCTCTGACCCTCTGTAGCCTTACATTAGGCTATTGTGGCACCCAGAACTGCCCCCAGCACTTGAGGTGAGGCTGTCCCAGTGCAGAACAGAGCAGGGCAATCCCCTCCCCTGCCTGGCTGGTGATGCTGTCCCTGATGTCCTCCAGGACACAGGTGGCCCTCCTCGCTGCCCAGGCACTGCTGGCCCATGTTCAACTTGCCAAAGACCAGGACCCCCAGGTCTCTTTCCATGTTGCCACTCTTCAGCCTCTCATTCCCCAGTCTGTCCATACATCCAGGGTTGCCCCATCCCAGGTGCAGAATCCATCACTTTTCCTTGTTGAGCATCACATGGTTGGTGTTTGCCCAATCCTCTGATCTGTTGAGGTGTAACAGGGCCTCTCTGCAGGGCCTCCCTGCAGAGAGGCAATCAACAGCTCCTTCCAGTTTTGTATTGTTAGTGAATTTGGCTAGTATCCCTTCCAGTTTCCATCCAAGTCATCAGTGAAGATGTTGAAGAGCACAGAGGCCAAGGTGGAGCCCTGTGGTAAGTCACCAGTCTGATGTCACCCCATTCACTAGAAGCCTCTGAGCCCAAAATGCGAACCAGTTGCTCACCCATTGTGTGATGTGTTTATCCAGCTGTATGTTGGGCATTTTGTCCAGAAGGATCCTAGGATCCTGTGAGAGACAGTACCAAAAGCTTTATTGCAATTCAAGAAGATGATATCACCTGCCTTTCCTTGATTAGCTAGGTCGGTTACCTTATTGTAAAAGGAAATCAGGTTTGATAAGCAGGACTTTTCCCCTCATGGAGCCATGATACTAAGCAGAAATTAGGACATGGGAATATTGAACAATTACATTCATTTTGCAGTATCATGGAGGAAAATAGTAGCAACTCATAACACTACTTGGAGTGTCCCTGCCTCTGATTTGTTTCTTTACCACTCCTAGAATAGGGTGTTCTACCAATGTCCAACAAGAGCCATTTAGAGAAATGGCTTGAAGCATACTTGCACACGTTCATTCTTTTTGTGAGAAAAATTGAAATGTGAGCTAGGATTGCTCATCTTTGTGTGAGCATGGACTGTGTGAATTAGCAGCTCCATGATGCTAGCTCTCACAAGGCCTCTTTTTGCTTCCTTCTGAGAAATAGAAAGTAGGTCGTGTGGGGAGTGCTTACCTAACAATGTAGCATCCTATTCAGTTTTCAGGTAGTCCCATGGCAAAATATAAAGGCTAGTTAAACAAAGAGACTGAAATATTTCTGTCACAAGCCATTTTGCCAATTATAAAATGCAAGATTAAACAGATAATGTGGATGATACAATTCCTCCAAAGCCATCTTCCCCTGGTCCCTGGAACTTGCTATAATAGATAAGGTATCCTAGATACCAAGACTGAGCCCAATTCCTCAAGAATTTGGTCACTCTCTAACACCTTGGAAGATAATTGGTCAGAAATTAGTCTGTGTAATTGGTCAGTTCACCTTTAGAACTTCTCACTTAGATTGGGTGCTGTTCTTTGTA
>PYHW01009486.1:7909334-7923768 GCA_013186435.1 Turdus rufiventris | reverse complement strand
TCTCACCACAGCCTGCAGAGGAATCTCAGCTCCAGCTCCTGGAGCACCTCCTCCCCTCCTTCTGCACTGACCTTGGTGTCTTCATGTTTTTTCCCTCACATGTTCTCACCTCCCTTCTCTGGCTAGAAGAAACTGTGCCTATTTTGTATTGATTTTCTTCTTAAGTATGTTATCACAGAAATATTACCATTATCTGTCATTGGCCCAATTTTGGCCAGCAGTGTGTCCATCCTCAGAGCCATCAGGGATTGGCTCTGCTGGACATGGTGGGAGCTTCCAGCAGCTTCTTACAGAAGCCACCTCTGTGCCTCTCATCCTGCTACCAAAATCCAGGCTGTGGCAAATAACTAAGAAGGATGAAAAATTCACTATGCCTACTGTAATTTTTCAAGACAGTTGTCTGTAATAGCTTGATGCATGTGGATCCTAAGGAATTATAACCCAATGCTGCAAGTACTAGTGCTTAACATATAGTGATCTTTACTAGGATGAAAATGATATTCATGTCTTGGAAGACAGTGCTGTAGAAATTGAAATTCAAAAGCCACTGTCTGTTGCTTTGCAAAGAGATGATCAGTAAATTTCCCTCCTTTATAATTTTAGAGATGTACTTGATAACAACATACAGCTGGTACATAGCCCTTACTTAAGGTTAGCTTTGGGCAGGCAAAATGCAGTTGTTGAATGCTGTAGACCTAGACTGTGAAACTGTGAACTCAATTGAGTGCTCATTGAAGTATTTGTGTTAATCATCTTAATTTAATTCTTAAAGCAACTCCAAGCCAGTGGGTATGTTAGGAGATGGTTCAGTATTTGCTGGTGCATCATCCTCTTACCTGGATTGTTTAATTTTATGAATGACAAGTGACCTTACCAAGTTCTAATAGAGTTGGTCAGGAGCTAATTGCTGCATTATTTAGTTGTGTTAGTCCAACTGTGGCCAGTATGACAAAACCATTACTTACTCAACTGTGAACAACTATAATTTGCTTCTGGAGAGGCATACATGTTTGCAGAACGGAACTGTATATTATTATGAAGGATGCATTAACAATAAGTTCATTCATATTTAATTTTGCGTAAGTTAAGGCTGTCAGGAAGCTTTAGGCTTCCTCCTAAAGCGTGTAAGTGATATCCCTTGATACAAAAGAAATATTTGTGCAAATGTGGTTCATGTTTGAATGGCTGCTGAAACTTCACTCTGACATATGTGTACCTCGTGTAGCAGTTTCTTGTACAAATTTGCCTTGTGTAAGTGCCTGAGTTCAGTATTGCAAATTAATTTTTTCAAGGTCTTGTTATGTATAAGAGGAGCTAAGATTCGAATATGGTTCTGACAAATACACATAGGAAGATTTGTCCTCTGATTGGCTAAAGCATATTATTCTGGTGGAATAAATGGTCTTATTTTATACAGCCTTTGATAATGGCATTAAATTATATAACTTTTTCTCAGAGAAAAACGGAAATATCTGCAACTTTTCAGCTGTATTTTCCTTGGCATTTTTCATGTTTAAAGGATCTTATTTCATATTGGTTAATTTATGAAATTATTTCTTACTTTTTTTTAGGAATTTAGTCATAAAGGTACACTCTTAAAGAATGGCAAGATCAGAACGAGTAAAGGACAAATACTACAGAATCCAGTTCAATGGGTTAAAGATCTACTAGGAAGTGGTATTTCTGTGACACGGAATTATGTGTGGAATAAGGTAGACCTGATTTGATTCCTGAAGTTAACAATAATGAATGGCTGTAAAAAATTTCACTAATCTAGATGTCCTTAGTCTTTGTAAAGCAAAAGAGGGTACAATCCGGAATTTTAAATGTCTTCTTACTTTTAATGAATGAGCAGCAAAGAAAGGGCTATGTAGCTGTAGCTGTACCGTGAAGAACTAGTCAGGAGTGTTGGAAGAATGTGGAATCCTCACACTTAAGCTAGCAGGGGTTTGAAAGAGTAGCTTTAAAGATTATTAAGACTGATAGAGAAAGCTGTAAGGTAGTTGGAATAAAAAGGAACAAACTTACTGAAATATCAGGGTATCATGCACAACTATTACAAAAACACTGGGAGAGTTTAAAGGGCATTACAGATGGGCTGTATGATGCTTGGGTTTTTTTATTTTCCAATTAGAATTCAAATTAGCATAATTTCTCCTTGATCTTGACAGATGCAGATTAGGTTGCAAGTGTATAAACTAGGCTTAAAAGAAAAGTGAAGTTCCTATGCTTATCAGAAAAAAAAAAAAACCAAAAATACTACAGTCATTTCACGACCATAAGGCGCACCAGATCATAAGGCGCACCTTTTTTTTGCAGCGAGACTCCACCCCCAGCTCTCCCTGCACGGTTGCTGGCTGAGGCCCCGCCTCAACCCGGCAACCATTGGCCCCCGGGCCAACCTGTACCCGGCGGGGCCAGAGCATGGCCGCCGCCACTCCGTGGGGTGTCCCCGGGGCCGGGACATGGCTGCCGCTGCTCCATGGAGTGTCCCTGGGGCCGGGACATGGCTGCTGCTGCTCCGTGCAGTGTCCGCAGGGCTGGGGCATGGCTGCCGCTGCTCTGTGCAGCATCCGCAGGACCCGCTGCTCCATGGAGTTCCCTGGTGCTCCAGGTGTCACGCATCCCCCCGGCACACAGGGAACCGCGTGCTGCCGGTGCACTCCGGGAGTCCCCTGGCGCTCCGGGTGACCCGATGGCGGCAGGCTCGCCCCGTGACGCCGCTGCCCCAAAGCCGGTGGCTCTCCCCCTGCCCGCGTGGTGGCCGCCTCGATTCTGGCGGCTTTCCCCACCCCCCCCAACTCCGGGGCACCCCGATGCAGCACAGGGGATGCCCCGATGCAGCCGGGCCTGCCCCGTGGAGCCCCTCTCCCCTCACATCCCGACGTTGCTGTGGGGCCACTCCCCCTCACAGCCCGGCACAGCCCCGCGGGGCCACTCGTCCTCATAGCCCAGCCCTGCTGCGGGGTCACTCCCCCTTGCGGCTCGCACTTCCAGTTGGCAACTTTTGCCACTTTGTCCCTCAGATAAGGCGCACCGGACTGTAAGGCACACTTCTGGGTTCGAGGGAAAATTTTAGTCAAAAGGGTGCGCCTTATAGTTGTGAAGTTACTGTAATTAAAACACTCAGTTACTTATCTTGATTTCTTTTTACAGGTTACATATCTTGGGACAGAATTGTCAAAATTTAGTGTTGGTGAAGTGTCAGTTTCCAGTGACCTGGAGTTACCAACACAGAAAGGAAACTCTTTGGGTATGTACCACTTAAAATCTAATATTCTTCATAACTGAAAGCAGCAGAAAGTGATTTCTGAAGAACTTAAAGCTCAACATTCCTCTATTGCTTTCTTCAGATTTTTTTTCTGGGGTATATGGTTATCACAGATCTTGATCTTGAAATGTAAGTAGTGCCAGAACTTGTATATGAAGTCTAAAAAATGTACACTTCTTCCATAAATTGTTGTGTGAAGGGAGTATGATTTGGTCTGAGTAAGCTATTTTACTATTTTTTACTCTATTGCAAACTCAGATACACTAGCATAAGCTTTAATCTCATACACATCTTCCAATCCTAGTATGCCTAGGCAACACTAATAACTAGGAGGATATTTTATTCTCTAAAAATAAATAGTCAAAAGATAGAAGGTGCATTGATATGACAAAATAACACTGAACAATTTTTTCAGAAATGTCTATCAAACTTAAGAACTTCAGTCTGGTTTTGATAAGCAATATATTCTCAGAGAAACACAAATCCCTTTGACAGCCAGTTGTACTTGGAGTCCATGAAGTTTTTGGGCTTTTGAGATTGGTTCTATTAACTTGATAAGACACTACACTTCATGTGAACTGGGATACCAGAGTTGGTAATTTTTAACATAGTGAAAGTAAGTTAAAAGATAAAAGTTCAAAAGGACTGACTTGATATTCAAATTACTGTGTTCTACTGGTATTTACTTCAGGCTGAGAGTTTCCAGATGATGAATTTATTTTGCCTTGCTTCAGTAACTTCACTTTATACCAGGTGTGACTTAGAACTGGATTTAGTTTCCAAACTTTTTGATAGGCCTTTGAAAATTTCACAAGTTCTTCTGAATTACTTGTATTGTGAAAAAGTTATTATAAACATTGTAAGTTCTAGAACTGAGAAATCAATTTGTTAAAACTACTCCTGACAAACAAAAATCAGTCTGAGAATCAGTAAGTGTTTTTCCCAAGTAGTCCAGTGTCATCTGGAAAAGAGTATTTAAGGAAGTTTTTTTGTGACATGTGATTTAAGATGACAGTAACCATTGCCTAACCCTTAGTCTTAGGCAAGAAGTTGAGGGAGGGAAAGTCAAAGTGTTCTCAGTTTCAGTTCCATTTCAGATACTCCATGGCCAGATATGTAGGACATACAACAGTGTCTTAAATTGTTGCAGAAGAAGATTAATCTGCACTGTTTTTTTTTTTTTTTGTGAGTACAGTTCTAGTCTTTGGGCAACCCTGAAATGGTTTCCAAGCTCAGTTCATGAGTTAACTTGTTCCAAGTGCTTCTAACAGGCATTTTGCTTGCAGCCAGCCTGCTTAAAAGCAGAGGAAAATACACTGGTGTGGATGTGAACTATTCCCTACCACTTGCCTGGAGACGTTCCCAGGCACTCTTTTATCTTTCTAATATACTAAGGGCCTGTGTGTATTATATAGTAGAAGTTTTTTCTGCTTTTGAGTGAGCCAAACTTCTTTTTTTCTTACTGTATTAATGATTTTTTTTTCTGCGGATCCCAGAGCAGTGTTAAAAAAGAAGACTGGGGCCTGAGAATTTGTGCGATTTTGGAAGAGAATACTATTATTTTAAATACCCCTTCTTCACTCTCCTTGTAGCTTCCCATTCCTTGACCCAGTATTCACTGAGCTACTCTATGAAGAGCATGGAGAAGTGGGAGAAAATGATACTTGCAGTGGCTGCATCTAGCCATCTTGTAATAGAGAGAAGCAGCTACCAATGAACCTTTTGTGCAGCCAAGTTTAGGCAACATGTCCTAGGAACCTCTACCTAATTAAGGCCCCATGGCAAGAAGAGAAGGATTTGCTGTTTTGTGGCGGCCAGCATAAGAAATAATCTAGTTTTTCGGCTTGGTTGAGATTAATAAGGTTATAGAGCATCAGACTTCTAGCTACCTTAGGGGTGTTAGTCCAAAAAACTTGAAGAGCACATGAAGTAAAGCAGTCCCAGACCAATTTAATAGAAGGATTAATGATTACAATTTTGGTATTGGTCATCTAAATCCCAGCTGAATTTCAGTGTGTGTATCTTCTTTGAGTTTGAGTCTTTAGTCTCTTCTAGGACCATGCTAGCAGAAAGTAAGAATTACTGTATTCAAGCCTGAATGAAAAGTAAACATTAAGCAAATAAGCAGTACTTTTAGACTGTATAGAGGAAAACAGAAGAAACATTTAATATATGGCTCAGAATTTCTCTGTGCTTCCTGATACTTGTAATGACACCATGTTTGTTAAAATGACCAAGAATAACAAGGATTCAGAATCAGATGTCAGCTGAAGAACACATGTAAGTTGCAGTGCAAATGCTAGTGTTAAATATTTCACATTGAAATTCCAGCAAAGTGACATAAAAGAAAAGCTTATTCAGTTGTTTCAGTAAGTGTGATATGCACATTCATTTTGCAGATTGCTATTTCAGGAAGACAGCCTTTGGAAAACAGCTTGACTAGTCCAATTCTTGTGCTTAGGCAATCCCTTACTGCCTTTAATAACCATTAGCCACCTGTAAAGATTAAAACAGTTCTTGTTCACCTCTAGTTCATGAAAAGTCCCAAAGTTTTATGGAAGAAGAGCATTTTCAAGGGAATCCAAATGATTTCTTAATGGATGAACCATAAGCTGTTTTGAAAGGTTTATGTTAGTGTTATTCCAGGTATGAAATACTAAATTTTCAACGGAACTCAGTAGGAATGCTTGAAAGCAAGTAAGAAAGTTGTGCTATGATTGTATGTGATATGGTATGTTTCTGTTTTCCTTGAAGTAAGCAATGAAACACATACATTTAGTACTCTAGTTTTCAAGTTAGAGTTTTGTATGCCTGTTGTAATTTTTCCAAGGAAGATACAGATTAAAAAAACAAACAAAAAACAAGCCCCAGTCATCTTACAGCAGCAACTGTTGGGCTGTTAAAGGAGCAAAGGAAAGTCTGTCTTTACATGTGTTAGGTGGTATAAGGCTAAGTGAAAATGTAGGGAGACAAATTAAAAAAAATAAGAAGCATAACTTCTCTGTGCATTAAACCATCAGTGTTAAGTGTAAGAACTTCTTGTTCTTCAAACAAAAGTATCTTTTCATGCTCCCAGGGAAGAACTTTATCAGAAGGGACACCAGCACTATCAGAGTCCTGGTGGTAGTGGTTCCTTTGCTCGGCCTCTTAGGAGCTTTGACCTTAGTAATACGCAGCCAAACACCACATCCTTGTGACAGACACAAATTGTGCTGAAGGAGAAGCAACTGTTGCCAGTGAATTTATGAGTAAGTGTTTTTTTAGCAGTCAGAAGAACCTAATGGTAGATGCAAGGGCTATGCAAGAGATAAGATAGGAAAAAGAAAAGAGGTGGCATGGAATTGATTTGTGTGTGGGAGGCAAGGAGAGCTGGGGAAAAAATGATGATGCTGCTGAGGTTTCGGGTTGATCTAAATGACCCAATAGCAATGCTTTTCAGAGCTCTATATGGTTGACTCTCCTGTGTCCAAAGTAGAAACATTTTGCTATTTTGGTGTAGTTAACAAAATTTCATATCATTTTTAGTACTCAATTAAATGTCTCAAAAAATAGTAGCATAGAGAAATGTCTTTGGGATTTAGATGAAGAAATAGGATCTGTAAGCATGGCTAAATAATCTTGTGTAATCTAATTTAAAGGGTGGTGTGGAAGTGTGGAAGTGCTCCTGAAGATGCTCTGACCTTTGTGTATTTGACTGAGCTTGTAACTTTGGATTTTCGGTATTGCAGTTATACATTGATTGCTCATTAAACCCTATATGTAGCACTTGCATGATTTGAACAGTGGCTATTGCACTTGATCTAATATTTTTGCCTTTACTGCCTGTGATTACACTACAAGGAGATGACCCTGACTGACCACAGTGCAAAGTTAGAGTGATCAGTTCAAACCCCAGTGCCAGATAATGCTACACTGGTGCGGGTAATATTGTTGAGTCAGGTCTGCTGTGGGAGACAGTAAGACAGAAAACAGAAGTGAATCTAGTCTTTGTTGGTCATTGAAACTAAAAGTGCATCCATGTTTTAAAGCAGTTCTTAATTTTTTGTACATAAGCCCTGCAGCTACCTTGCAAAGAATTAAACTGAGAAACCTCTGCAGAAAATGCTTTGTTATCTCTTTTTTTTTTTTTTTTTTTTTAAACAAAAGCAAACAGTCTTAGTGAATTAAATGCCAGGGCAGAATATTTGGAGGAAGGTGCTCTTCAAAGTTACAAAATACAGATTGCTGTTTATTTATGTAAAAAATCCCAGATTGAACTGCTCTTTAATATTAATTGAAATATTAATTTCAAAGTAAAAAAAAAAAAGTAACAAAGATTATGGTTTATAGGAGTTATGTTTCTCTGCTGAACAAATTAACAGCCACATTGAAATTTTCTCAAATATGGCTACTATTTATATTCTGCTTGCCAAAATAATGGTCTTGTAGCATGTATGGTCATTGTCACCCTACCATCTGTGTGCTTAGTCTGGAATGGAAGCAGTTACAGAAACATTGTAGAGTAATTCTGTAGCAAAACTAACCATTAAGAGACAGTAGAGATGATGCAGAATTAAAGATATATTTTATAATAAAAATAAATTTACATGAATGTAGTTCCATATATAAATTTTTGTGCATGCCTACTATATGTATGAATACTGTAATTAGTCTGTCAATTGAAGAAAAAAAGCTGCTGAACATGCTGTACTGTATGTAAGAGTTAACCACAGTCTCAGTTTTGACATCTCTGCCTTGTGGATCTCAAATCTGTTGTCTACAGGTCTGAGTAGAAGCTTCTCAAGTTTCACTGAATGATCAAATTTTTAAAAATAAATTGTAAAAAGTGAACCTCTATTTCAGAAGGAAATTTCTTTGCAAACATCTCAGGATTAGTGCTTCAATAAGTCTCTTAAATGAAATTTTGTAAGTGTTGTGAGAAGGCTTATAATCCATAGATGGATTTACTGCATTGGCTTGCCCTTTAGTTCTGTTTCCAAAGAACTAGGCACATACACAAGGCCACTGCTCTTCTACTTTGTGCTAAATAAAATCTGAATGTAAAGCTCAGCTGTATAAATTTGCTTTAAACTAGTTTACTTTGTGGGCTTTACTAGTCCTGGAAAATAATAGGAGGGTAATTAATTTCAGTTTTCTTAAAAGTGAGTCATCCTGTCTTGTATACCAGTACAAAGTTGTGATGCTGAAATGGCTGAATTAACAAGATAGTATTTAAATCCATGTGAATCATTCCAGTAAAATGAAACGTAGCTATTATATGTGTCAGTACCTTCCTAAACTAGTGTAAAATCAAGCTACTGGAAAACACTGCATATGCATATTTGCAACAGTCTGCGTTATACTTTAAATTGTAAAGTTTTCAGGACAGGGATCTCATATGCATATTAGAACTGTTGAAGATATGTTGTGATGTAATCCAAACAAAAAAATCTAGCCCATTGTACAGTAATATATTTTGTGCTGTACTGTACTCCACTCCACATCCTGGGTTCTGATTAGGCTTAGACAATTATGTCAGAAACTATTTTCACTAGAAAACTTTACTAATCTCTTCTTCATGTTTTTGGAGGAAAGCAGGAAAAGATGATGAATTACATTAGTGGTTGAAAGTCAAGCTCTAAACGGAGAATCCCAAGTTTATTATTTCTAACAAAAATTGCATGTCTTAAGGAACTTGATTCTGTATATCTGATTTTTTTTGGTCTGGGTACTTTTGAAGTAGTAGCTTATCATACCATCAATAATGGCAACAGTGATGTGAAAGAGTAGTACTTGAAATCTTTGAAACTCCCCAACAAGCAAACCATATACAAGCAAAAGCAAAACCCTGACAACTAATACATATTTTTTCCTCCTTACACAGAGCAGGAGGAATATTCACCAACTACACTATGTCGCCATTTATGTGACTCTAAAAGACAGTGAGATAAACTATATATTCTTTGTATTTTGTACTTTGGAAGAAAAGGGAGATTGTAGCCAAAAATGTCTGTCTGTAATATTTTTCAGTCCCTGGGGTATTTCAAGGTGCAACTATTACAGTGTTCTCTCCTCTTTATGGCTTACAGACAAAATACTTGAAAGTACTTTCCAGTGCTGTAAAGTTCCAGCATTTCCTTTACGTGCTTACATACCTCACAAAAAAGTGCACAGTTCTGTCTGCAGAATTTACAAAGCTGTATTTTCCAGTAACTGCATACCATGTCTTAGGTATACACTTCCTTCATCTTACTTTCCAAAATCCTCTACCTGCTGTTATTTGACTATCAGCAGAAAGAGGTAAATGTAGGAGGTAAAATGTCACATGATTGATTCAGACTTGAGCTATGTGGCCATCAAGAGTCAGACAAAAGTCACTTTTCAGAGGGCCAAAAATTATGGGTAGGTGGAGGGGGCAGGGCAGGAAACAATTATCAGGGGCTGCATGCCAATTCTAAGTATCTAATGTCTGTATTTCTTATCTGTAAGCCAGATTTTTCTGAATTTGAAAAATTACTGCAGAAGAAACCAGATAATACTGTGATTGCACAGAATCATAGGCAAACATATGTTCAGTGGGACCTTTGGAGGTCTTTAGTTCAACCTTCTGTTCAAAGTAGAACCAGTGTCCAAATTAAATAATATTTCTTGATGCCTTGTCCAGTCAAATTCTGCATATTTCCAAGGATGGGTATTCCTATACTTAACCGTGCTCATGATGAATTTTTCCCCAATATCTATCTAGTTGGAAACTTCTTGTTAAAACTTTTGCCCCTTTTTTTTTGATACAGAAACCTGAGAAGTCCAGCTGATGGCACTTAAATTTGACTGCTAGTTGAGTGCTTTGAACACTGGCTTTCAGGCCTTTTTACTTGGCGAAACCAGTGGTAAAAAAATCCTTTGATAACATTTTCATCTGCTTTGGTGGTCCCATGGAGACTGTGGAAAGACTGAGACAAACAGAACTGTTATAGATTATCTTCCTGGAACACGTCTTTTCTTGTCTTACTTACAAAAGAAATAAATATAAGGCACTGTGATACACATCAAACCTAAAAAGGCACTGGCTTCACCTGCTGCTTTGCTTTAGATAGGCAAGTCTATTTTGACATCACATTGGTAATATGAGGTGAAAATATTTAGGAGATTACCTGATGATTTTACCTTGGGAAGTGTTCACATTTTATCACATTTTTGGCTTTTTTTTTTTCAGACATCACTTTTAACAAAGTTATGACTAAGTTTAAAAAAAAACCCAAATTGGTCTTTCAATCACCATGTGATAATAGTCTAGGAGAAGGCTCTAGAAGTTATTCTGAGGTTGTATATAAAACGCAACAAACAAATCACAACCACTGTAGATTTTTCCAGTGCATGAAAAAAAGAAGATGTTGGTTTTTTAAAGGGCTATTCTGACCTGAACTTGATTTATAATTTACTTGCTGTTCACTTCCAACCTGCATTTCAGTCTGCTATAAACTGCAAGAAATTTTAAAGTGTTCTGGTTTTAATTACCCAAGTTTGGAGCTGGAATTTTTATTGCACTATCTTGGCACATTAATTTCAGGTGTTCTAAAATTGTTAGAAATAATTTTAGAGAACCATTTTCATTTCAAGTGAGTATACAGGTGAATCTTTATATAATCAAGTCTACAATATCATAATAGGTTAAAAAGAAAGATTCATATGCTGGGAACCTATACCCTTCTAGTCAGTCATACCAAGAAATAATCTCCTACAATTATTTTTAAAACAATCTTTGACCTTTGTTGATGTTGAGTAAAAATTCTGTAATATTGGTATTTAAATAGAGTGATTCACTTAATTGAGAAACTGAAAGGTCATCTGGACAGCTGTGTAAAAATATTTTTTGTGAGAAAAATAAAACCAGCTATTTTGTTTTATTTTAGAAGTACTTATTTTATTTTTTTATAAATTCAGTCTTGAAGATAGGTTCTTTTATGGGAGGATGTGCACAGTTCTCGCTTAGTATTAGAATGTATATCAATTATACCTCTCTCACCTTTTAGGAAAAAAGCATTTTACATCTATAGCAAACAAAGAGCTATTAAGATTTAAATTGTCATTTTGTTTCTCTGAGAGGCTATCGAAACATTGCTGTATTTTTATGGTGCATTGGCGGACTTGGCTGTGCTACATTGTTAAATGAATAATGTAACAATATCTTGATGCACCAATCCGAGGTCCCGGAAAAACAGTAATTCAGAATGTATCACATGCTAAGCATTTGTTACTGTGTAACAGCCATATACCCCAGGATACATAGGAGAAGACAAAAAACAGTTACTGTATAAGATCATGATGTAGGCGGGTTAATGGAAATAATATATTCATATCACTTACCTGGGTAATGCTCTAAAGAAAACTATAAAGCAATATTTCTACTGTACATTTTTCAGACATTTAGAAACACATGAACTATTAACTGTGTCTCTTGAAAAAGCATACCATCTTTGGGTTCACTTGTGGCAATAATACTTTCTACCATGTGAAACATAAAGTAATTTGAGATTTCTGCGTAAACCATGAAACTGATGCTTTAGAATAAAAGGCATGAGTACTCAGTCTCTAATCATACCTGCAAGTCCTTTTCCCATGCAGACACAGTGCAACAAGAAAGGCCAATGTTATGCAGTACTTTGAAAGAAGAATGATTCTAAATGCCTAGTATTTTTTTTCTTCGTTGTGGTGTTGTTTTTGCCAATGTCACTGGAGGATATAAAAGAGAACATGAACTTCTGAGGAATACTATCCTTTATTGAGTGGAGAAAGAAATATTTCTTTCTCAAATATACCATTTTATTTAGAAGAAATGGTGTAAAATAATGAATTGTGAAATTATGAATTAAATTCTACATTACTATTATACAAATTTCAGTTATAGGTAGATGATGAGCAGAATCTATAGATCATCTGCGATGAATCATTCCTGATATGTGAAGAAAAAAAACATAGGCTAAGGTGCTATCAGGAGGTGCTCTGTGTCCTTCTGGAGCTGTTATAGCTGTTTTATGAATTATCTGGTCATTATTGTCCATTAAGAAGCTTCCAAACTGAAATTATTTATTTATTATTACACCTCTATAAATAACCTCTGATTTTTTTTTTTCAAAGGTTCATAATTACAATTGCAAATGATGCAGTGTGCATGATTTAGGTCACTTGATAGATTCTTGGGGAATTCTTGGGAATTCTTGGGGAAAAGGTACTTTCAACATTGTTATGGAAATGGACACAAAGGATCACAATTAGTCAAAATCTCTGCTGGCCTGTGTCTTGTAATGGGTGAACACTACCTTAACTTTAGGTGTCTTACTGACATGATTGATCAGTTCATTAGAAAAAGATGTGTGCTTACTGATTGGTTTGTAAATACAGAGACTATGGATTTACAAGAGAAAGAAAGAATTGATGTTTATATCATGTGAAGTGAATCAAGAACTGTGGGAAGAAAAGTGAATGCATTTAGAGGGAAAGAATTTTAAATTACTGGGAAAACATTTCATTTAGTCAGATAAAGTTCTGGTCTTAAAATGGCAATCTGTCCACACACATCTCTTACTCCAAAATACCAGGTCTTGACCAGCTTTTCTTTCTGTTTGATAGATCATGAATACAAATTTAAAAAAACCTGAAGAATACAAAAGGTAGTTAGATGCTTTCACTCAAGCCTCAGGAAAATATTAAGTAAAATAAGTTCTTGATGTGTTTGTTATGGGAACCATTGATATGTTCTAATCTTAGGAGAGAAAAAGAGTTATATGTACCAGGCCACTACTTACCTGGGTTAAAGGTAAATAAGGCATAGGTAAGCTTTAGTTTCAGACTAAAGTGGCCAAAATCTCATATTCCTCTAACTGAGGTTTCTTCTTCATCCTTAATAATTGTCGAATGTAATGAGCCAGTACCATGTTGAACTACTCTGGTAAAGTTTTCAGCTTAGTACATTTCAGGTATTAATCCAGGTTCTAGTGTCCAGGTTCGGTGTAGTAGGTAATAGAAACACTTAAGAAAAGTGAAAGAAAAGTTATTTTCAAAATTATCACCAGCATGTACAGAATTATTGTGCCTCAATCTAGTAGCAACCTTTTTTTAAAGATTTGGAAGGCCGAAAAATGTTACTTATGTGAAGTGCTGGCTGTCATTTCTGAGGCTTTACTTGGTCTGAATAGACAAAGCCTGTTGGAAACTCAGGATTGTGACTGATCTTCTCTAAGTTCTTGAGGGGAGTATGGATAAGGCTGAAACTTGAGAGCACTTAAGGCAGATTTTTGTTCTATTAATATTCTGCTGTAGCACTCCAGATCAAATGCTGTCACCTTTTAGTGTGTTGTTCTTAGATCTTCTATTTGCTTATGCATCTGTAGCCTGTGTCTAGACTAGCTGTGCTGAACCAGATCTTTTTGAGTCAGAAGAATAACATCTCCTGTGATTTTGCCAGATATTGCAAACCAGTTCGTCTTTCCCTCAGATCTGTTAATAATCATTATCTGTTTTATAGAAGCATTTAAACTGGATTACTGATGCTTGTAAATTTACTGAAATATGTTGCCTAAACTACAAGAGCATTTAAATTCTTTTACAGGTAATTGACACCAGTAAGATAGTTTATAAAATAATTATGTTTTTGGATAGTCCCCGTACTTTCTTGCCTGGGAAAAATAAGGTTGATACTAGTGAGATTTTTAAGACCTGATCTTTCAGAAGCTATTTTAATTATCAGAAATTGTTACTTCTGCACTGAAGTAACAATTTTGTCTTCACTGTCTAACCTTTATGCAACTGGAGATTATGGTCTGACATTCATATAGTTGTACCATTAACGAAAACTCTCCTTAAGTTTTCAGATTCTAAGCAGCCACAGCAGACAAGGTGTAGTAGAGATGCAGCAAAATGGAAACACAAACTGAAAACATTTAGAGTACAGTAATTTCACGAATGCAAGCCGCACCATTTTAACTAAAATTTTGCTCCCACACCGGAAATGCAGCTTACATTCAGGGGCGGCCAATATGTGAATAATTTTCTGACATTTCCAACCCCTGAAGTGGAAACCGAGGTGCCGAGTCGAGCAGCCTGCCAGTAAAAGCCAGCATTTCGCGATTGTTACAAATTGTTACTCTGTTGTGCCACGGGTGGAGCTGGCTCCCTGCAGGCAGCACG
>PYHW01009486.1:7865846-7901276 GCA_013186435.1 Turdus rufiventris | reverse complement strand
GGGGCTCAGCCTCAGCCCCGCCGTGCTGTCCGGTCGAGCTGGCCGTAGTGTTCGGGAAGCTCCTCGGCCGCTCCGCCTCCGAGGGGCAGCCGTGGGGAAGTCGGTGCCGCGTTTGCCGGAGGGGCGGTGTGGAGGCGGCGGGTTGGTCCCGCTCCCAGGTGCTGCCGGGCACCTCGCCGTCACCTCCCATTCGTCCTCCTCCTCCTGGCCGCCAGGTTTCGGGGCGGGCGGCGGCTCGTCGTTTTTCCTCCACGTCATGGAGAAAATGCTGTGCCACACACGCATCACACGCCCCGTGCACACAAGAGCGCCCCTTGGAGCCGAGCAGGGCGCCGGCCCGGGACGGCCCGCGATCCGCTCGCTGAGTGCGCGGCCGGCGGNGGACAGCGGCAGCGAAGGGTCCCGGTCCGCGGAGCTGAGCTCTAACTCGGCGGAGCGGAACGCTGGGGTAGCAGCAGCTTTCTCCTCCCCGAGGCTTCGCCCTAGGCGCAAATTTGTATGCTCGGCCGTAGCGGCGGAGTTTGGGAGGAGGAGGAGGAAAGGGCGGCACTGTGTGAGTCCGCGGGAGCGCAGCGGGGCGGTGCTGCGCGGGGGAGAGACGGCCGGGCCGGGCGCGGCGCTGGAGGCGGCTGGAGCAGCAGCAGCAGGAGAGTCGGCGTCGGTGCTGCGGGAGAGCTCAGGTAAGAAGGTGCCGTTTGTCTCGAAAGTTACTTACTGGGGGATTCTGTGTCTCTGTAAGAGGGTGCGCGTGTCCGGAGCCGGGGCACACAGTTGCCCGCAGCCCGGCTGGTGGGTGGTGTGCCCAGATGTTATAGTCTCATAAGCTTCTCTCCAGAAGCAACAGTTACGCCAACTTAAAGTAAGGTTTGGTAAGAGGAATCGAGGTTGCTGTGATGTTGGCATTTTTTCGTTTCTCGGTAAATTGTTTAAAACGTTCATGTAGCTGTGTTCAAATTTGCCAAGTGCTCTTAGTCATTAGTTTGCTTGTAAGAGAAACAGCTGAGGGGTAGATATGGTAGATAAACTTGCAACTGAAGTGGGGGTGATTAACGAGAAAGAGCTGCTTGCTTCTTTCAGCCAGGGAATTACAACAGTCAAGTGACACTGAGAGGCAAAAGATTGAAAGCAAGTACAAGAAAGTGGGTTTTTATACTATGGTCCAGTGAGCTGTAGTGTTGCCCCACCACCCCGCCACCCCACACTCCCGCGTCTCTGCATGTCAGAAAGCTTATATAGGTCCAAAAATGACTGGATGAAAGAACTCAAAATTTCTAAGAAACAGACATTTGTAGCTCATCTTTGAAAACTTCTAAGCTGTAAGGAACTTGAACTGGAAAGGACATGTGGAGAAGGTGTTCAAGAATACTTGTTCTTTCTCCTGTTTCCAAGCATCAGCTTTTGACTACTATGAGACAACATCCTGGGCTGGATGTGCTCCATGGATATCATGTGATTGTTCTTTCATGCATGTACCTTTGCTGAGATGGTCACAGAAGGGGAAGTGAAATGCTACTACATTTGTGCAACTGTGTTTTCTGGTTTTATACATCTGATAAGTGTGGGTTTTGGCCCAGTTCTCATTTTAGTGTATACTGCCCAGCAGTAAAGGCATTTAAAGATTACCAACAAACCTGGCTAATACTTTTTGACATATGTACAGTATACATTAGGATTATATCTTTCTGAAAAGCAGTGATGGTGATAAGAAATACATTCAAGTCTCAGTGGCTTGGGTTGGCACCACCTCTCTGTGATATTACACTGGATATCCTGACCCCCAAGAAAGAGGTCCAGACACTGAAAACTGCTGGATTACCAGTTTCTGTAGGTTTTGTGGTTCAAAACCTGTACTATGCATGCTATTTTATTGCCTAATATGTGCAAATTATTCTAGTCAGTCAACAGGCTGACTGCGACCATCTTATAAATACTTTGCTGAGAGGCAAGAGACTGTATCTGAAATACGTAGTCCAGGTAAGTTCAGAGGAATTAAGCTTAAAGCATTTACGTGGCAGTTACAGCTACAGAAGGAGTCATCAGGAGTCATATGGTGACTCCAGCTTTTGAGGTCTTCCAAGAAATATTGATAAAGGAACGAAGAAGTGTACCAGATGAGTCATAAAAAGCTCATTCTTATAACATAAACAGCAGGGTGCTGAATCCAGCAAGGGAATACATTTTGCAGACATATCCATGAAACACTCAGAAATGAAGGAGGCTTCACCAGGATTTGTGATGTGATGCAACCAAGTGTGAGGCAGAGTACAAGAGAGACAGTTGTGCTGGCACCACAGCCAGGTAAAGGCAGGTGATGGGGAAGATACCAGCCTGTCAGAGACCCATCCATCCTCCTGCAACAGGCTCTGCTGAGTTATCTAACTGCTGCATGGCTTGTCTGTTGGGTCAAGTAGCTAGCCCGTGGCCTGTTCAGGATTCCCTGACTATGGGGTGCAGTTGGCCTGTGTGTGGTTTTGTGGTGCATTGTTGTTTCAGGGGGAGGTCTTTCTGCATGCTTGATTTCCAGGCAGGGACAAGTCAGCATCCTAAATCTTACTCAAAAGCTGTCTGCAGATCTCTTCCAGTTTTGCATGAGTTGAGAGCTTTTGTCTCACAGAAAATGTCCCATTTTCTTAATTTTTTTATCAATTTATGACATGTGGTATTATTGGCCACTGTACCCTCCCATCATACTGAAAAGAGGTACAGTTGACCCAGCTACTATCTTGCCACATTGCATCTTACGAAAACAGAGAGTGCCAATATTAAATATTAATATTCCATATTAAGGAATCTGGATACTGTTATCTCTGTATAATTTTGCAATGCTGGTGACAATGAACTAAGGCAGGACTGTAGGATCCCTTGAATTTGTGACACCAAGGGCCCTCTTTGGGGCTTATGACACTCAGCCTACTTCAGTCACATAAGTGCACTTTATAATTCTGTATCAGCTGGGAGACTGGTGATGAAAGTGAGTCTGGCATGCGTATTTTGGTCAAAATGTGGATGGAGAGATGGAGAATGCTACATATGCCTTAGGAATACTGCTGCAGAGCTTTCCTCGAGAGAAAATACCATGGTGGTTGTTTGTGGTATATGCAAATAGTACAGTGTTTAGTTCCTCAAATTTCTTTGTAAGCATCACTCACAGAAAAGTTAGATATAATAGCCCAGTAATGTATTTTTGATGTGGAGACTTTGTATACCATACAAAGTATTTATGTATAGGTGAGTTTGCAATGTGGGTCATCATATCTAAAGAGAATTTTGGGATGTATCATGAGGACTGCAGGTCTCATAATAGTGGCCCAAACTTCTGGCCTTGGCTTAGTGCCAGAGCTATTTTTTTTTGTGAAGGGAGCAAGGCCTCTGAGACCTGGAGTCTTGGTACCTGAAGTATTGTGTACATCTTGTCCCAGTGCTTTCCTGCTTCTCCCCAAGTCCTCTTTACTCTGCTAGAGAAGAAAATCAGGTTGCTTTGATGTGATCTGTTCTTTTTATGGTGTTCCTTTTTCTCTGCCTTCTTAGTGTTTAGAAATGCTATGTGACTAAACAAAAATACATGCTTCTTATACAGATAATGCCTTCCACAGCTTAATAATAACAATAAAACCTTCCCAACCAAACTGCTAAAAAGCAGAGGCTTATTAGTTTAGAACTGCAGCCATAGCCATCCCTGGGACTTACCACATCAGGCCTCCATGTTCACTATATTTCAGCTAACATTTTAAAATCTTCTTTTTTAATTTGTGCAAGAAATAATGTCATCCCTACTGCTTCTGTATGTCCAACTTCATATGCACTTGAAGCACTGATACTTATGGAGGCTGCTGGCAGTGGCAGGATGGAGCAGACACTGGGACTTTGTTTGCCCACCGAGCTGGCTGTATCCATATTGATGTCCTGGGACAGAGCATCCTAAAGAGGGGAAGAGACCGCAGCAAAGTACAGGAGGTAGGTCTGCAGCTCTCTTTGATGTGATCTTGCTGATGAGACAAGCTGTATTTATGAGGGGCAGAAATGTTCTAAAGTGTGATTTACAGTGGTGGTTTGCAAACAAGAGTCTGCAGGCAGCATGGTGGTGGGGTGAAGGAAATAGAGAAATATTTTGAGCTGTTAATGGGAGCTTTTCTGCAGTGCAGTGCAGCTTCTTCTGCTTCCCTGTCTAACAGGAAATTTCCACCCTCTTTTACAGTGCTCCTCCTTGCCAATGAACACAAATTCTGTCCCTTTGGGTCTAATTTTTTATATTATGCTGTAGTTTAAAGGTTAACCCTCTCTCCACTGTACTACTATTGCTTTAAACTCTCATATGTGGTGGAAAAAAGCTGTTAAACTGTAGATTGCCACAAATTAGAAGGGACCAAATTCTATTTGTTGGAGTATGTATTTTTTAGTGGGATTTTGTTTGCTTGTTTTCTTGACTCCTGCCTTTATAGTACACTATGTCCTTGGCAAGAATGAATACCCCCATGTCACAAAATCAGAGAATTTAAATTCTCAATGTATAAACATCAGGCTTGGGAATTTTGATGACTGACTGTCTCTGGGCCTTCTTAGCACTTTCTTGCTTTAAGAGGGCTGCAAATCCTCTGACTACCATGACACAGTAGTATGAGATGTACCAAGGGACTTTTCAGGCCTCCAGCAAAAGGGCTTTCATGAAAAGTTACTGTAGAGCAATTCAGATTAGTTGAGGTTGCAGAGGAACCATGTTCTCTCTTGTGCTGCTTGTATGACCCTGCAGAAATTGCTTGCCTCCTTTCCTGGCATTGACTTTCTATACCTTGACATATGTCTGGGACACGAACATGCTGAAATTGATGTAAGATGTTTTCCTGAAACTATGGGGATTACCACTGGAGACAACTGGAGAGTCCAGCTTTTCTAAAGAGCATAGAGAGCAGGAGCTGGGTGGCAAAGAGAGAAGCAAAGCAACTTACTGTCTGCACAGGAAGTTCTGCTAGGAAATACAGATCCTGTGCAAGAAAGAGTTCTCATGATTAGGACTGGGACAAAGTCAAGTGTGATATCTGTGAAAAACACGTTTTACTGTTTTGGTAAAATTTAAAAGGTTTAATAAAAAGACAATAGGAGATAAACATAAAGTAAAGGGTTAAAACGGCCAGGTGCTTGGCAAGCTGCTAAGAGCACACAGTTGCTTTGGGAACACTCTTTTAAATGCACTTTACAATACATTAACTTGTTGCATATTTATTAGTCTTTTTTGCATAGTAAAAATTTTTGGGAACTATTTAGCATGGCTACTTTTTGGGTTTGCTTTTTTAGAGCATGCGTATTTTTTGGCTCGTGGTTTTATTTTTTTTCTTATTATTTTTTATTTGGGTGGTGGCCCTGGCCTTTTGCAGCTGGGGAGTGTTGATAATTGTTGTGTCAGCTGCAGGGTCCTCATCACATGTTCGCGGGCTGTTATCTCAACTAAGCGGGTAGTTTAAGCATACTATCGCTAAAAAACTTCAGTCTAAGTTTTGCTGTTAGAAGGAAAGAAAAAACCTATATAAAGCTATTTTAACATTATACATATAGCATTTATCCCAATAGTTGCGAAAAGCCAACAATATGTCATGCACTTATAACAATATCCTAACTGCCAGATCTTTGCTGAACCTGTGTTTCCCTGGTGTGTGGCAAGAACCTTTCTTTCTGCTTCCAGAAGCAAAAACCACACTGTGATAAACTGTAGTTGTTTCTTGCTGTTTTACATTGGAATACTGTGTTGTTTCAAGTCTTCATGGTCTTAAAATTTGCAGGTTTATCATCTAATTACCTCTAAAAGTAAAGACATATTTTTCCACATCTTGCAATTAAGTGTTTAAGTAGGTAAAGTTACTTAGCTCTTTAGTTGTCCATCATTCAGAGAAAATGTAAATGAAAAGTAAGTAGTCTTACATCAGGTGGGCAAGCCAAAACAAGGGGCTGACATGTGCAGACTGAAGCTGGTGCTAAGTGTGACTGCCTCTTAGGCTGAGCCTCCTGTGTTGGGCAAGTGGGCAGAAAACCAGGCAAACTTTATGGAATCAACTGATTGAGATTTAATGACAATAAAATATACTCCAACAGAAATCTCGTGATCCCTATCAATAGATAATTTTGCAATAGAAACAACCAGCTAGCAACAGTAAAAAAAAGCACATTAATAAATTAACTTTTCCAGTTAGCAGCACTGAATAGTTAAGTACTGTTAAAAGTTTAATTCAGACAGACAGTTTACAAAAAATTTAAATAAATAGCTTAGGAAAGCACATGATTATTTTTCCTCTTCCCTAGTTTCCCAGGAACATGATTTCCTCTGCCTTTCCCATAGACCTATCAAGACCCAGACTTGATTTGTATAAACCAGAGGGAAAACCAGGAGGAGCTAAGTAAATTTTTGCAGAGTTGGTCATGCAAACCACCAAGTTTGCATTGCTGTGTAAGCAGGTGTGTTTTAAACAAACAGAGATATTTTATCAGGGGGAACTTTCCTGAAGTGTTTTTACTTTGAGGAAAGGGAATTGTTCCCATAGTTGCTGCTTTAGGTAGTAATGGTGCTGGCTGCTGAAATATGCTGTGACCTGGTTTCCAAGGAGAGGTGTAGATGCTGTTTTAACCTCAGATGCCTTTGAATGATGGGGACATAACAGGTTGGAGAAAACACTTCTACTGCTACTCTGATTGTTGTTGTTAATGCTACCTACTTGAAAGTACTTACCCTTATTAATCCCTCTGTCCCTTCTCCTCTTTTGTAATTTCCCAACCTCTGTTCTGCTGCTCCTGCTCTTCTCAGCAGCCATTCCCATTTTATTTTTTAATCTAGGTGACTGCAAGGAGCTTGATTCATGCTGTACATATGCAGAAGTGTTTTCTTCATGCAAGAAAGAATCACATATTGGGGTAAAAGCACTCCTGTTCCCCTTCATCTGCTCTCCCTCTTTTATCTCCTTCCACAGACTTGGACTGAAAGTTGACCTTTTCACTTAACTCTTGCTCTGTGGCAAGCACAGAAGCCAACTCACAATGGTTTTTATAGCAAGCACTGTGTATTTCAGATCCACTGAGGAGAAACCACTGCCTGCTCACAGCCTGAACTTTCCAATAATCCCTGTTCTACTGACAGTCAACATGTCTTGTCAGTCTATGCTCTGGGTAAGCCAGTCCCAAGCAGATGTGACAAGAAACAAGATATGATTCACAACAGCTGGCTGTCTTGCATGACACCAAAAACAACTTGTGGCATCTGTAGAAAGTCACAGACCTCTTTGATTGGTATTGCTTAAGTAGAAAAGAAGGATTATAAATTTGATAATGCTATTAGAAGAGATCCTGGCTTTTGTTTTCTGTACCTCAGTGTAGCTGGGGGTTGAAATTTGACTTCTGCTTGCCTACTGAGCAGGTTCTTCAGGAAGGACTGGCAGAGGACAGAGGACCAGTGGACATTGATACATACCTTGTGTTCCTCAGGAAAGTTGTGATGCATTGGTTATTGCACGCAGATGGGTTACAGACTTCCTCGGGTAGTCCTGCCTGCGTGCCTGCTGCTAAGCCAGTTACTTCCAACACCAAAGGAATGCTTTTCTTCCCCTGTGATGTCAGCTCTCTTTGAGCAGAAAGCTGTTCTTTTATTTTTTCCTGAGCAAAAACCCAACCTTCAAAGCAGGAGTTTTATTCTTCTACCTGGAGGTACATCTGATATCTTAGCTCCACCAGGCTCTGTGCTTCCTGTGATGGACCTCATAGGATGGAGTGATGATGGATGATTCATAATGGCTCCAACCTGCAGGCAGCATTCAGGAAGCTTGTGGGCATTCTAGATCCACCTGGAAGCTTCTACCTGTAATCACTGAAGCACTTGAATTAAATGCAGCAGAGGCTGTATCAGAAAAGATAATGAGGAAATGGAATGGAGTGCTGGGGAGTTGAAAAACTCTGTGCTTTCTCAAACAAGGTAGCTTAGAAGCTGCTAATTCAGTATGCTCTGAATACAAACTGGACAAACTGGGAACACCTCTGCACTGTGTGGATGGGAGGGGAGGCTTGCCATGCTGAACAAGAGGAATGTGAGAGTTGGTAATTTGTTGCTGCTCAGAGTGAAGGGAGCTGTGTACTCCTCCTGTGCAAGAATTGGCATCACAAAGTTGCACAGACTGAGAGTCTGGGTACATTGGGTTTGTGGAAAAAGCAAAAATAATAGTGTGAGGAGCTGCAGCAAAGCCCTGGTCTCTCACAGGAACCAAGTCTACAGATGTATATTATTAGAGTCTTAGTAAAGTGAAAACTTGTCTTCAGAGACAGTGTGAGCCCAAAGCTTTCCAGTTTCTTTGTGACGATGAAGGGAACCTGTCCATTCCTCAGAGCTCTCAAATGCCTCCTTAAATGTTTACAGAGGGTTGGCCTCAAAGAAGGCTGAAGCTGCTGCAGCGTTGGTGTATATAAGCCATTGGAGGTCAGCCAGAGCAAGATCTTGGTTCTCTGAAGGTTGTAGCAAGGTGGGGATCAACCTCTTCTCCCAGGCAGCCTGCAAGAGCATAAGAAATGGCTTCAAGCTGCACTGTGGCAGGTTCAGGTTGGATATGAGGAAGAATTCCTTCATGGCAAGAGGGATGACCCTGGTAACTACAGTACTGTCAGTTTCACTCCAGTGCCTGGTTAAATTATGGAGAAGATTACTCTGGGAGTTATTGAAAAACCTTTGAAAGAAAATGCAGTCATTGTTCATAGCCAGCATGGCTTCACAAGGGGAGGGTCCTGCTTGACAAATTAATTCCTTCTTACGACAAAGTGGCTCATCTGTTGTAGATGTGATGTGATCTTTCTGGGTTTCAGAAAACGTCTGATCCTGTATCTCACGGGATCCTTCTGGATGTGTCATGCAATAGGTGAACAGCTGGCTGATGGGTCAGACACGAAGGGTTACAGTGAATGGGGTGGCATCAGGCTGGTGCCCTGTCACCAGTGGGGTTCCACAGGGCTCCACCTTAGGGCCAACCCTATTCAACCTCTTCACTAATCACTTGGATACTCAAGATAAACTCAGAGCTGTAAACTGGGACACTAAACTGGGAGGAGCTGTTGAAAGCAGAGACCCTGCCGAGAGGTCTCAACTAATTAGTGGGCTGGACAATCACCAATCGTGTGAAGTTTAACAAAAACAGGTGCTGGATTCTGCACCTGGGGCAGGGCAAGCCTGGATGTATGGACAGACTGGGATGCAAAAGGTTGGGAGAGCAGTCCTGTGGAAGCAGACCAGTGGATCCTGATTGATGGCAAGTTCAAAATGAGTCAGCAGTGCCCTGTCAGCTAGGAGGGCCCCCTGTGTCCTGGGGGACATCAGGGACAGCATCACCAGCCAGGCAGGGGAGGGGATTGTCCTGCTCTGCTCTGCACTGGGACAGCCTCACCTCGAGTGCTGGGGGCAGTTCTGGGTACCACAGTGTAAGAGAGACGTAAAGCTGTTGGAAAGTGTTCAAAAGAGGGCCAAGAGGATGGTGAAAGATCTGGAGGGGAAGCTGTGTGAGGAGTGGCTGAAGTCACTTGGTCTGTTCAGCCTGGAGGAGGCTGAGGGGAGATTTCATAGTGACTTACAACTTTCTTTTTTCTCTGTGGTGAACAGTGGCATGACCCAAGGGAACAGTCTGCAGTTGTGTGGGAGATTTAAGTTAAGTGTAAGGAAAAGAGTCTTCACCCAGACTGTGGCTGGGCACAGGAAGAAGCCCCCCAGGGAAGGGTCACAGCACCAGCCTGACAGAGTTCAGTACTCCGAGGTGGACCATGCTCTCAGGCACATGGTGTGACTCTTGGGGTATCCTGTACTGGCCAGGAGTTGTACTTCAATGATTCTGTGGGCCCCTTCCAGCTCAGGACGTTGTGAGATTCTAAGATTCTACGGCTTTGTTTGGTTTCATAGCAACAGAATGTTTGGCACTGGGCAGAAGCTGGCCAGAGCTGACACAGGTAGAGAGGTTTGGGAGAAGTTTGGGATGTGTTGGTTTTCTCCCCTCCTTTTCTTTCTCCAGACTTGTCTTTTTGAGGGAGAGAGTACAAAAATATTCACTCCCTGGTTTAGGCAATCCCTGTTCAGCCAGGGCTGGTAGGTGTTGTCCTTGGTAGCCAGGGAGACACTGGACAGTGGCATGGGATGGGCTTCACAGAAAGACCACACCACGCAAGTCTTCTCCCTCCAAAGAAAAAGCCAGGGCAGGTTACCTGTCTTCCCCTCTACAGGGCTTTTTTCACGTGGCTGAAAACCTGCCTTTGGTTAGGAGCAGCTTTTAAAAGTGATTTTTCTCCAGGAACGCAGATACATAAAGAAAGTAGGTAAAGGGGAAACCCAGATTAGACATTAGACATAGAAGAGATGAAGGAAAGCACCTGCTTGCTATGGGGGAAGGTGGGATTTTTGGCTTCATAGGGATATGAATGCCTCACTTCATTTTGAGGGTGATGAGGCATTGCAACCGGTTGTCCAGAGAAGTTGTGGATTCCCCATCCCTGAAATTTTTCAAGGCCTAGTGGAAGGTTTCCTGCTTGGAAGGTCCCTTCCAATTTAAACTATTACATGATTCTGTAAGATTTTTCTCTTTGTTAGCATACCTGAAGACTGTTTCTAAAACCTGCAGAGAGTTACTCAGGTTTGGTTTCTACGAAAGAGGTATGTGCTTGCTTACCCTGGTCTGCACCTGTCAATGCCCAGGTGAAACAAGGAGATAACATTGCCTTCTTTCTTGTTGCCCTAGAATACAAATATTAAGGGCAAAGAGGCACAGGAAAAGGCAAAGTCAAGCGAGAACAGACAAATGAAAAAGCTCTGCCTTGATAAGCTGCAATTTAAATGTAGCTACAGCTTGCAAGACTTGACATTTAAGAGAATGCTAAAGATGCCCAAGTTAGTCTTGCAGCAAATTTGAATGCACATCTCAGTACTTGATTTTACATGCGTATGTGAGATGTGCAGGCATCTGAGCCACATCTGCTGGCTCTCCTATTTTATTGGCTCTGGAAACACTCTGAAACAGCTTCTATTCAAAAGAAAGTACCAGGAGATGTTCAGTTTAAAGAAAAAGTAGAGCTTCATTTAAGCTAAGTAGAGCTAAGTTTAGTGCTGCACTTGCCCGTGGTTCTGGTGTAATTTTAATTCAGGGATAGTAACAACGCTGATTACGCTCCACCAGTAAAGCAAAGCTATGTGGAAGAGGATCTCTGTATTTAGCTTTTATTGTAGTAATACCTCAGTTATTAATGTGTTACACAGGAATGTTATTAAATAACATGCCGTATAAGAAGGGGCATGTGTTTTTGTGGTCACATCCAAGGTTATGTCACTTGGCGGAGAGCAGGATGGATGTGCTGTTGCTTACCACCACCCCTTCTGCCTTCAGAAGGGTACACTCCTTGTACGTTCACACCAGTGCTATGAAAGTGCTCTTTATCCACCTCTGTCTTCAGGGCAAGTTAGAAGTGTTTTCCAGAAGAAATCTGAAGAGAGAAAGGACTTTGGGCTTGTCAGATCCTGTTGGCACAGCACAGGAAGGAATTAATTTCGCCCTGCACATCTTTATGAGCCAGGTCCAGTGTTAGTGATAATGAGAACACAGTGTTTGAATTCTAAAGCTTTTAGTTTCATGCTTTTTTAAAAAAAAGCAATAGTAATATCTACCATTAGGACCACATTCTTTGCAGAATTACTAGACATTGCTATGCTGCTCCCATCGAATGCCTTGTAGTTAATCAGGAAAATAAATAATTCTTCCTGCTCACGTAGATGACTTTAATGCTTTTGCCAGTCCTGGGATTGCTGTACTTCAGCAGCTCATTAGAAATTTTAAAAAGGTTTGGGAAAACAACAGTGGAATTCTTGTTCTGAAACTCTTATTTGACTGGAAATCATCGGGTTTATTGCCATAACTTAGCTAATTCAGTAAAATGAAATTTTAAAATTATGATTAGGAAGAAACTAGAGATTACCAGCGCCCTTCCTAATGAGGTGGTGTTTATGCTATAGGCAGACTGTTGTGCACATATCTGTCCTAGAGGTTGGAATGGTCTCTGATGATTTCTGATTTAAAATAACACCATGTCTCTTTCTTCTTGCAGAATGAAGAGACACAAGTGGTCCTACAAATGTCCCTCGCAAAGGAAGATCTTGATTCTCTGTATTACTGGATGGCTGATTGCACTGCTGAAGCTCCTCCATGTTGAAAGACACTTTTTTCCCTCTAAAGGCATTTACCTAGTTGAGCACTTCTTAAGCACTTCTTCTTATGTTAGAAACAGATATTCATACCCTAGAAATGAGTTCCAGTATGAAATTAATTGTTCGTCTATATATGAACAAGATCCTCATGAAATTGGCAAGAGTTTAGAGATAAGAAGAAAAGAAATAGTTGATTTAGCTGATGAAGATATTGTAGCAATGACAAGTGACTGTCACGTGTATCGTTCACTTAGGAAATACCAGCTAAAACATGCTTCTCCAGAGGAGGAGAGTTTTCCAATTGCCTATTCTTTGGTTGTTCACAAAGATGCAGCAATGGTAGAAAGGCTCATACATTCATTGTACAGTCATCAAAATATTTACTGCATCCATTATGACCAAAAAGCAGCCAAAAGTTTCAAATCTGCTTTGAACAATCTAGCTGAATGTTTTCCAAATATTTTCATTGCATCAAAATTGGAGACAGTGGACTATGCACATATTTCACGTCTGCAAGCAGATTTCAATTGTTTGTCTGATTTGATGGACTCTCCAGTTCCTTGGAAGTATGCTATAAATTTGTGTGGCCAAGATTTCCCTTTGAGATCAAATTTCCAGTTGGTTGCTGAACTGAAGAAACTTGGTGGAGGAAACATGCTGGAAACTTCAAAGCCAAGCAGCAGCAAAAGAGAACGATTTACTTATCACTATGAACTTATGAAAGTGCCTTATGAATACACGCAGATGCCTGTAAAAACCAACATTTCCAAGAATCCGCCACCTCATGATATTGAGATATTTGTAGGCAGTGCCTATTTTGTTTTAAGCCGAGAATTTATTCAATATACCCTTGAAAGCTCACTTGCAAAAGATTTTTTTGAGTGGTCAAGGGACACATACTCTCCAGATGAACATTTCTGGGCCACTCTTGTACGTGTCCCTGGGGTCCCTGGGGAAGTTCCAAGGTCATCCCAGGATGTAACAGACTTACAAAGCAAAACTCGTCTGGTGAAATGGAATTATCTGGAAGACTATTTGTACCCTCCATGCACTGGTACCCACCTGCGCAGTGTCTGCATCTATGGGGCTGGGGAATTAAGATGGCTTCTGAATTACGGACACTGGTTCGCCAACAAGATTGACTCCAAAGTAGATCCTGTCCTGGTAAAATGCTTGGCAGAAAAGGTGGCAGAGCAACAGGAGGAGTGGGTACATTTGTCCTCTGATGAACACTTTCTGCACTTAAGTTCTACGAATGCCTTGACATAGCAGTGCTGTGTTCTCTGCTGTGAGTGTTTTGTGCTCAGCGCCTGCAGTTCTGCTGCCTTGACCCACTGCAGGATGGCAGTGAGAAAAAAGTCCATTCTGTATAATGTCCAGAGCCTGCAGAGCCAGGTGCCTGGCTATTTATTTATGAAAATTCACTTCTCTCTGATTAACTGTTTTGCCACAATAAACTTGTAATTGTCTTCAGGGTGATTGGAAGACGATGAAGTTTGCTTATGGAGGCTCTCATGATGTCTGTCCAGTGGAGTATTTCAGAAATGTATTTTACTTCAAGTGTATTTGTATCTTTTATAAGAAGCTCCAGCAGTTCTGTCTGCCTGTTCTCTTTTCCTTGCTTGTGCTTTTAAAGGAATTAAGGGAAGGCCTCTCTATCTGCTACCTCAGGAAAACTGCAAGTGCCCGTCTCACAGAAAAAAACAAGAGATCAGCATGACACCAAATGAGCCGTGTGACCTCATCTGAAATTCCACTTCTCATATGTGGGAGCTGCATAGAGCTTTGCAATGTGAATATGACTGGATGATGTAAGGGAAAGATCCCATACACTGCACTGTGTGTACCATTGTTCTCCCTGCTAACCTGTGCTTGCTTTTCCTTCTGCAAAGCGTGTGATCAGGAGCTGTGCCAACACTGTTGGTTTCACAAACAGTGAAAGTTGGTTGAAGCAGTTGTGCACTGTTGAATGCACACAGCTGTGTGTTCTCCAAAGGCAGAGTACATCCTGCCCTAGGGGCAGTCTCTGCAGCCACTTGGGAGAGGTATCCATGCCAAAAGAGGTCAGTCTTCATTCATGTCTGTGCCTGTAGGAATATCTTTCTGTGAAATCCCAGTTCTCTTGAGACAGTATGTCTACACACAGTGGATAACAAGTGCTATTTCTACTTGGTGTTCAGCAGTGCATTACTTAGGTGAAGTGCAGAACACACAAAATTGAGCAGTAATCATAAGAATAGCCATATTGCAGAAATGAGGACTCTGCATGAAGCGTCTTTCTGTGGAGGTCCTGTGGCTGTGCACTAGCATGATCCCAGGCTGACAGGTGCCTGAATGGGCCATGGTTCAGCTGTAGAGCAAGAGTTCTCCAACTGCCTCTGCTTTCCATGGCCGTGCCACTGGGCTGCCGCAGCAGCTGGGTTACCCACACTCCAGCACAAGGGAAGTGTTTGCAAGTGTAGGGGTCTCTGCAGAAACTCCTGAAACTAAGAAATGCTACTTGGCGTTTTGGGGGCTTCCCTGGAGCATTGCCCCCTGCCCTAAGTTCAGTTTTGGTGGTTCCAGTGGATCCCAGGGTTTAACTTTCTCCATGCGACTATCTTTTTTCATTTGTCTTGTATGAGGGGACTCTTTCCCCATAAATGACTTTGGGATATTTGTATCTGGTCTGACTGATCTACAGATTGCTGCAGTAATGACCATATCTCATATCGATGAGAAATCTTTGCTCCTTATTTGAGCTGAAAGAACCAAGTGGCTTTTTGGTCTCAGTTTCTAAATTTAACGTACAGTAATTTCATTACTATAAGGCGCACTGGATTATAAAGTGCACTGGATTATAAGGAGTACTTCTGGGAGTCGGCAAATTTCCGAACTTTGTCCATATATAAGGCGCACCAGTGTATAAAGTGCAGGTTTTCTTTGCAGTGAGGATCTGCGCACAACAAAGTAACCAATTAGTAACGTGCGATCATGGGGTTTACTGGCAGGTGCTCAATATGCAAACATTTTTCACAGATTGGCGTAGCCTTTAAATGCAGACCCAGGCGACCTCCCCATGCGTGGGCTCCGGCACTCCCACCTGGTGCCAGCTGGCGCAGCTGGTGAGGCGCGGCTGCGGCTCGTGGCTCGCACTTCCGGGTTGGCAAATTTCCAAACTTTGTCCATATATAAGGCGCATCGGATTATAAGGTGCACTTCCGTGTTTCCATCAAAATTTTAGTCAAAAGGGGGCACCTTATAGTCATGAAATTACTGTTAATTTAAGTTTACAAATTTAGTCACAGTGAAGTCATCTGTGGCTCAGGTCTGGTTTGAGAGTCAGGATTCTCAGGCCTTTTTCCACATTTGTGACACTTGGTTTCAGTAAAACCTCAGACAAGCCACTTGCATTTTCTGTTTCAGCTGTTCCCATTGTAAAATGGGAAACATAATCTTCTACTGTTTTGTTAAGCACTTTGAAACCTGTGGGTGTTGTGGGTTTGGTTGCACAATACTAATTGTTTAGAATTAACTTATTTTGTGGATGATTTCCACAAAACTATTTTTGGAGTCTGTGGCTGCACAGGTGAAGTATTTCTTAATTGTACTGTTTCTGGAATAAATGGGGATTATTTTTAAAGTCTGTGTTGCTTACTTTGGTGACATGCCATGTCTGCCCAAGGCTGTCCTGACTTGAGGTAATCTATAAATACTTTGTAGAAAATTAAAAATTATAGTATTTACAGATACAAACACCAGTACTTGCATATAAAATAGACTCCTCGTGTGGCAAAAAGGTTAATAAAAGAGAATGTTAGGATCCCAGAGGGCCAAGCTACAGCCTTCTGTCCATATAAATTGATGCTTAATGATATATTCAAAATTTTGTATTTATTTAAACTGGCTTTATGTATGTATGTACACATATACCCATTTGGGTTCAATTGTAGTTGTTTGATCTGCCATAAATTTATAAAATTTATAAAAATAATCCACTAGCACATTAAGCTTCATTGGAGTATCTAATTTTAATCAACACGCAACTTAGTGCTATTTTAATTGAATTGGGTTGAATGGTGCCTGCCATCCCACTTGTTTGAAAGAAGACACCTTGTCCTTCCGAGGGGGCACGGTGTGAGGCAGCATCAGCCATCACCCCCATGTGTTTGCTGGATGGGGATGTGGGAGGGGTACAGACAGAGCTGCAGCTTTATGAAGTGCTGACTTTCTAATGAATTCTAGGTATTTCTGCTGGTCTGAAAGTAGCTTTAAAGGCTATTCAAGACTGTAGAAAGGCAGTTCACAAAAACTGGTCATTGGATTGATGAAGCTGGAAGATTCTCTAGTCCAGCCTCTTGCTCACAACACAATGAACACTGAATTTGAGCTGGATTTCTTGGGTTTTCCAGGGACTCTTGAAGATCTCTAAGGAAGGATGAATATTTCCCATTGTTTCCAAAGAAAAAAACAGTCAAAATATAAGTGTCTTAACATTTGGATCGTTTTCTCTCTGTTTTTTGGCTTTGCATTCATCAGTGTTGACATATTGGTGCCTGCATCACAGTTAAGTGATTAGACTACAGGAGTCGGTAACATCTTCATAATCACTGCTCTTTACACAGGTGGGTGTGCCATTGCTGGACCCAAGACATGATACACAAACTTTCTGTATGGAAAGTGGCTGAACCTAGTTTATGGTAAAACAATTAAGTTTTATTTCGGCTGAAATTTAACATACAGGTACTAACCTGCTCTCACATAGTTTGTTAGTTTTTTGTTTTGTTGGTTTTTTTTTTTTTTTTTAGTGCTTTTCTTTGATTGTTGGTTTTGTTCTGTTTTCCTTAGATTTTCTTTTTACTCTTCATTTTTTTCCTCACTTCTGAGAGATTCCCCTTGTAAGTTATTTCACAATTTTGAAGCACACGTATATTTACATATATCGGTTTCTTCTGTGTTTGTTCTGCTGAAGAAGCCTTATGCTGGCCTTCCTCCACCTGCCCTGCCCTGTGCTGGTCACATGTAGAATCTGGACTCTCAGTTGACCTAGTTTTTCCATTCAGGAAAGATGCATAAGCAGGGCAATAGTTCTGCTCCTTGCTGTCAGCACTGGGGTACATGTCCAGCCCATCATTTTATTAGTGTCTGAAGACAGTAAAAATGCTGAATGCATTCCAACAGAGGCAAATTAAGTAAGGAAGAAAAAGAAATAATGAGCTTTAGTGAAAGAGATGCAGAGCCAACATTTGTACTACTTGTCTTGTTAATGAATTTATTAGACAGGACATGTAATCCGGAGAATAATATATACAAACATAAATGCCTCACTATGTGTTTTCTTTGTCATGGGAATAAAAGGATGTGAAAGGAAAGACTAGGAATTAGACACCTAATCTGTAATTGTAATTAAAGCAGACTTGGCCTATTGGGTATTTCTGTGACTACAATGTCATTACTGTGGCAGTAAAATCAGAATGTATAAACATGAAAAAAACAGTAGTTGGGCAGCAAATGTGGACTATATATGGCACACCAGTGTATGTTTACAGTGTGACCTTGAGGTTTATTTCAGGTATAGTATCTGTTTTAACTCGATGTTTTTACAGAACATGGGTTGTCCTTGGTGGTGATAATTTACACTCATAGAAGTGATACTTCAGAACAATGTGATCTGTTACTGAGATGCACTAAATCTGTACTGAAAGTACCCCAGTGCTGTTTAGTGTTTCAAGCTGACAATTATTCACTCTATCCTGGTCCCGTTTCTTCAGCGTTACAAAATTGTTTAATTTTCTATGGCTAAAGGGTACTCATCTTTATAATACCAACATGTTTTAGAAAACATAGAAAGCAAAATCCACGAAACTATGTATGGAGGCATTTTCTCAAGTAGGAAAGTCTATGGCAAGTTTTTTGTAGCAGGAGGAGGGTGGGGGTGGAATCTGTGAGAAGATGCTAGCAACTTCTCAACATGTCTGACAGAGCCTGTGCCACCAAGATGGTCTTGCTGCTGGATGAGGCTGAACCCAACAGTGATGATGTTAGCATCTCTGGGATAATGTAGTAAAGGGGAGAAACCATACTGAGCAAGAGCAGCTACAGCCAGAGAAGAGTGGATTGAGATTATGAGAGACAACTCAGTAGGTACCAGGCCAGTTAAGAAGGAGGGACAGGAGGTGCTCCACATGCTGGAGCTGAGATTTCCTTGCAGCTCCTAGTGCAGACCACAGCAAAGCAGCTGGGCCCCTGCAGCCCATGGAGGGTCCATGGAGGAGCAGAGATCCACCTGCAACCCTCTGAGGACACCGTGCTGGAGCAGGTGGATTCCCAAAGGTGGCTCCAACCCCATGGGAAGCCACACTGGAGAAGTTCATGAAGGAGTGCCTCCTGTGGAAGAGACTGCATGCTGGAGTAAGGGAAGAGTGTGAGGAATCCTCCCTGTGAGGGGGAAGGAGCAGCAGGGACAACCTGAGATGAATTGACTGCAACTCCCTTCCCCACTCCCCTGTGCAGCTGGAGGGGAGGAGATAGAGAAAATTCAGAATGAAGTTGAGCTCAGCAAGAAGGGAGGAATGAGGGAAGGTGGTGTTTTTAAACATTTGTTTTTAATTTTTCATTTCCCTAGTCCTGATTGGTAAGAAATTAATTTTCCCCAAATTGAGTCTGTTTTGTCCATGACAATAGTTAATAGATGATTGATCTCTCCATGTCCTTATCTCAACCCAGAAACCTTTCTTTGTATTTTTTCTCCCCAGGCCAGCTGAGAAGGGTAGTGACAGAATGGCTTTGGTGGGCAGCTGGCATCCAGCCAGGGTCAGCCCAACATGGATGGGAAGAAGTTAGATGGTATTTTTTTAAAGGGGTCAAGGACAGTAAGTTTTATTGCCACTGAGCCTCCATTTATATGTTTGAGCAGAGATTTGTTTAAGTGGAAATGCTTACATATAGCATGGTAGCTGCTGAATCTCTGATAGAGGTGAGACTTGAGTTAGTACATTTTAAAAACAAAGATAATTTAGCAAAGAAATTCTTGGAGCCTTTATCAGCTCCTTGACTGGTAAAAAAAAAAAGAGGTGCTTAGAATTTTACTAGACTTTGACTAGGGGGTTGCAGAAAGACTCAGGGGACAGTGATGATTGCACCAGAGAGGCCAGAAAAAGGAGCATGTGATTTTTTTGCTCATGGCAGATCAATGGTTTTTATTGATGCTTTCTGCATTATATGTAGTAACAAATTTTTAATATGAGCTAATTTGAAAAACTATTTACTAACTTCCCCTTTGCATCTCAAGCATTTGCTTCTAATACGTGGGCTTTAAAAGCCTTTTCCTTGGGCTGCAATTAGAGACTTCATTGTGATTTAAATTAAACAACAACAGCTTTTTTTATTGCTGAGCCTTTTTTTTCCTGCCTGAATTTGTGCTCTGAGATGGAAAAGATGGCAAGTTTAAGTTTGACCTGGGGCAATGAGAAGATGAGAGAGGATACAGAGATGCTGCAGGTGGCATTATTGCCACCATACCAGCTGTTATGCTACTATATTTATAGCTGTTTTGCTATTAATGTTGTTGTGGCATAATAGCTGCATCTTATACTGTAGAGGTTAAAATCACCATTTATTAATAATTGTGATAGGAATTGGAAATCGGACTTTAACTATACACAAATATTTCAGCACTAAATTGCTAGGGACAATAGGAAGTGGGATGAAAATACAGGTGGTATATGCATTTTTATCTGATGCATGGAATAATTAGCTGTAGATCCATTGCAGGACCTTTCAGATAGGAGAAAGCAGAAGTACTCTTGTTGCAGGGGTTTGATTTGGCAGAATTGAAGGCCTCAAGCAATGTTATGCTTGCTTTTTTTCCCCCTACAGTTGTTTCTTACCCTTTAATGCAGCAGTCCTGGCTTCTTTGTGGCTGTAAGACACCCATCTCAATTCAATTTTATTGCTTACTCCTCTAAGTTACTTTGGAGTCCAAAACTTCCTTTTTATCCCTGAAGCAGTTTTAAGGATTCTTAGCGCAAATCAGTGAGTGCCATGGGTAGATTTCTATTTAGTAGACTTTAGTGGGACATGTGCATATGTTCAGCTATCCTGGGCCTGAACTTGTACCTTTATGTGCTCGAATTACTGGGAGATTAACCATATTTTACTCCACTTGTATTTGAAGGGAAAATTATAAAAAATATCCTTTGTTCCTTTGCCAAACTTAACTTCTTCCTCTTGTGTAGAATTCTGTGTGGTGCAGGAGATAGATAGATGTAGATGTAGATATATAGAGAGATATAGATGATATGTAAGGCTGTGTCAAGAAGATGCATCCGAAAGAGTAAAAAACAAAACAAGTTGATTTGGAAAAGTAATTTCAAGTAATTAAAAAAATAAATTATGCTGTGAGTTGAATAGGGATAACATACAGCTGTTATTGTAAGAAGTTGGAGATACTTCTCTGACTTTTGCATTGCTAAAAATATTATTAAAAATACACTCTTAGTTCCAAGCTGTTGCTCAACTGAGATATGGATGCATACAATTGCTAAAACTTCATCTGTCTTTGCAGAACAAAGTTGTACTCTGTGAAACCATGAGCAGGCTTTGGGGGTTTATTTCTTTTCTAGGTCTCAGATCCCAGAATTCTGTATGGTAGAGTAGAATCAGAAAAGCATATGTCACTTGGCATGCAAATGACTGGAGAAGTCAGCCTCTTGAAGATGGAGCTGCCTCCATGAACCAAGCTGGAGCAGGAATCAGGCTGCTCAGCCAGCAGAGCAAGCATTGTCTCTGTTTCATTTCATTAGAGCACATCAGCATTATTATTTTCCAGACCAGCCAGCTAATTGTATTATCTGTGTTGTTTTTATTGGCTGAAGAATCATGGCATTCTCTCCTATGGCTTTCTTAAATTAAGATTTATTTAACATCTCTGTACATAGATCGTTGGAGCAGACACAGTATGTCTTCAATTACTGCATGTCTTGTCCTCATTTGAAACCAAGGCAGCCAAATCAGGTTGTGCAGTAATAAAACTATAGAGTTGAAGACATGAAAAACTGAGTCATCCTAAAACTGAGTAGCTCTATCATTTTATTTCTCTGCAGTAATTGAGGGGATAGTTTTACATTCTGTTTCAGAAATGTGAGACATCTAATAAAGCAGAATACCAAGAAGAGTAGGTATTAAAGAAAGTTTTACCTGGAGCACTTACCTGAAAGGTTTTTTTCAGTCTGTGTGAAGTGATATGATTCCATTTCAGTTGGACAGACGTGCAAACCACAGAGCTGCTTCTGGCACTGTGGCACCATCCCCAGTTTTCCTGTGCTGTCCCCTACTGAGACACTGCTCCCTGCAGGCACTAGACAGGGGGACAGAAAAGGTAGCCCACTGTTCTAGAAATAACCCTTTGGGCAGTGATCCTGCCTAGCAATGTTTCAAGGTCATTGGAGTGGACAAATGTGGCAGATGAGCTCCAGTGTTGCAGCCTGGGGAAAGAGAGAAGACAAGGTCTGGGCTGCATGGCTCCCAATAAACAAAAACATTTAAGCATGCAGATATGTTCCTTTCAGATAACCAGATACAGGAAGTTGAGGTTTGGGTTGTGATAAACTGATAAGTGCACTTTGGAAGCCAGTTTAACCTGCAGCAAGAAGTCATTTGCTTAACCCAAGAATATTTGGCCACCACTTCAACAAAAGAGTTTTTTCTGCTGTCATATTTCTACTATTTGTGTTTGCTTGGAGTTTTTGACAGATCTATTTTTCAAATCTCTTCCAAAGTTTTCACCAGCTGAACTCTTGAGTTCTGCATGATATTCAGGTCCAGCTGAGTGACACAATTTGACAACATCTTCAGCTGCCTTTCCTTAGACTTTCCATGTTTTTGAGGTTAGCTGATGGTAGCAGAAGTTTGGGTGTTGTTCACAGAGAGTTTAAAATTAAATTGAAATGTTTTCTCTTAAACAAGTGGCACTTTGGATAGTGTCTGAGAGTGATGTCTCTGAATATCCCTTGTCCTGGTGGCTGGTGCCTTCTCCTTCAGCAGAGGCGTGATGAACCTTTGCACTCCAGTAAACCACAGTGACTGCTGGGCTGTAAGAGGAGAAGTCCTGCATTCTCTTTTGGGTGCTATTAACTGAGCTCAGTGTCCTAGACTGGGTTAGCTGGCAACACTGGTGATAAGACCATGTTTGTCCACACTGTGAAGTCACAGGGATGTGAGAGGCACCTGCTCGGACCGTTCCGTTGGTACTTGGCTGTTTCTGCATAGAGTTGAATGGTGATGCCATCCTGCAGTGGTGTCAAGATCGTCAGTCAAAGGGTGGGGCACCCAGGAGCTTCTCTTGTCTCCAAGGTCGGGATGGGGGTATGCTTGAAGAGTGGAGTGCCAAGCCAGGGTGAGTTGCATAGCTACTGAGTCTTTCTATGCCGGGTTACTTTGCTTCACAACAAACAGCAGCCTTTCCAACAGTGGATTAATTCCCCTTTCCTCTGGCTGCTGGGTAAATGCTGCTGCAATATCCTTTTATTTCTGTTTTCTTTTGAGTCTATTGTGATCAACCATTTGTCCTTTCGTGTGATGTGTACAAAAAAGCAATTCCATAAGCATCTCCTTGCTGAGAAGTCCTGGAAGGCACAACTGGGCCATTGTTCAGCGCTGCAGTTGACCCTGCTGATGAGAATGAACCATGTGCTGAATGTTTAATGGAAACTGAGTTATGGATGAGTGACTTGACCAGATAAAAGTAAAACAACACCCAGAGGGAAGAGAAAGCAGCCAAAAAGAAATTATGTCTGTGCTTCTGATAAATGGAAATACCTGCTTTTTTAAACCCCAAGCGACTTGATCTTGGGCCATAAATGAAAAAAATGAACACATCAGCTACTACATATTGCCTGATCTAGCAGGCAGAAATAATAATGGAGGTCTAGTGGTTGGAACATGGTGCCAGATATTCAAAATAAAATTAAAATTATAACTCTTTTTTCAGCAAATGAATTTGCCTTTATAACAAATTGTCAAGGTATATTTGATTCTTTGTCATGTGAAGGTATTAGTAGTTTAGCAGTAATTGCAAGGCTTGAAATAGGAATTGCTCTGATTTTTCATGGTCTGTACTATGCAAAAGACAGGCTATATTTGCTCAAGGCTGCAGATACAATCATAGAACCAGCTTAGAAAAAAACAATATAGCTGAACTCAGGTGGGAGTGGGGGGTGTTCATATCAAGCATTTTGAACATAAAGGGTCCTTGTGTTTACTAGCATCAGTGATGGTGGCCTGCACTTAAAAGTGGTTAGCTCTGGTTTTTTGTGCTCTTGTTCAATCAGCTGAAACCATGATAGTTGGACCATTTACACCTGTTTGGTAGTGTAGTTTATCCTTATGTAGTTTAATCTTGTTAGGACAGAGAACAAACAGTGAAAAGAATGATCATCTGTACAACACAAACGGAAGCAGCTAGAGCAGTAGCAAGTCATAAGCCTAATCAAAGATATTAGCCCAATACAGACACTTCAATGTAGAGGTCAGAAGACCTGAGATCCAGTAATCCAACTGGTAACCATGGCCCTGGGAGTTTTAAGGGCTGTCAGTCACAGCTAATGGTGTTCCTGGGTTGATGACAGGGTAAAAGTCTGCAGTTGGCACATTTGATTGCTGCTCCTGCAGCAGCAGAACACTGCTTGTGACATTTTATCCTACAACCTCCTGTACTAATACACCTACTCAGAGTGCTGGCCTACAGGCTGAGGGAAAGTCACCAGCTAGTGATGCAAACTCAGTCTAAAAGCCAAGCTGAAATTTTTGAAGTCATATGCTACTGAAAAGCTCTGAGTGAAGTTAATGTAGAGGTGCTGTTGCAGCACAGTCACACCTTGATTCCTCCTTGGTGTAAGGTAATCATTTTCTCTGCCAGCACAAACCCACTTCAGACTTGGCTCTTGGCTGTTTGTTGCCTCCACAGGGATACCCTTCCTGCCATCAGCTTGCCTTAAAAATAAATGAAGCTTACTCAAAGGCTTCTCAGGAAGCCTTAAGAGTCACCAAGCAATTTTTCCAGTTCTAGAAATTTTTCTTCCATTTCCTAAACCAGAGTTTTAGACTTCAATTTTCCAGACTCTGTGGGAGCCCCCTCAGAGAAAGATTACAGTTTAACTAAATACTAGGAAGAAGAGAAACAGCGTAAATGAGCCACAGAAGTAAAATGTAATTTCTGCCCATAATTCAGGCTGTTGTTTCAGGAGCAGGCTCAAAGGGACTAATCCCTTCCTGCTGTGGCTGCAGCAACTCAGCCTGGTTTTTTACTTGTTTTCCAGTGTCAGAAATGGCTTCCAGTGCAATAACATTCTGCAGCAAATCAGTTTTACACTTCTGTTGAAAAATATCTTAAATTTATTGACTCTGAAATGGATGTTGATGTGTAAGGGCAATCGGAGTGTTTGTAAGTGGACAACGATCCTGGAGCTGCACTGGCCTGATCAACTGGCTTTTCCCTGCGGGCAATCTGCATTACCCTACATTTATGAAATGTTTATTTCACAATCAAATTGGTTAAAAATAGATTCTGTTTGTAGATACTGCTCTGAGTACAGGATTTCTTTATGAAGACATCAGTTTCTCCTGGGGCTGGTGGCACAGCTGATGGACTTGCTGCTGCAGGGGCTGGCAGGAGAAAGGGAGGGAGGGAGGGAAGGAGGTAGGGAGGGATGATCCCACAGGCACAGCTGAGCCATGCCCAGGGACAGAGAGCTCTGCAACTCTCCTTCCCTGCTGGGAGGGAACTCTGTGAGGCCAGGCAAGGAGGCTGGGGGCTGCAAGGGATGCTGTGGGAGAAAGATGAAAGCTGGGGAGAGGACAGAAGGGTGTGTCTGTGTAAAGACAGTATATTTACTCTCCTCATGTGGTATAAGATGCAGATGGTATGAAGGCTCCTTTTCCCTGCCCCTCAATACAGATTTTGTTGTTTTAGCTATTGATAGTATTTTTCCACTATTACTTTTGCTGCTTTGAAAAATGCAGATTATCTAAGATGAACTCCAGTTTAAGACAGTGGCAATATATTAACCACATGCCTGGGATCTTATACTCTTTCTGGGGCTATATGTAAAGAAATAGCCAATTCTGAGGGCCTGAATATAGCCAAAATAGAGCTAATGTCTATATATTATGTTTATGGTGCTCAAGTGAGCCACTATTTGAGTAGCATTTGCTTTGTCTTTGTCCCCTGCTAAGTCTGTACAAAGATACAAATACAGGCAGTCCCCGAATTTCATAGTTTTGATATTGCAAGTAACCAAATATGACTGCAAAGCATGGAAAAGAGTCAAGACATCACAGGTGCAGAATATCTCTGAAAAGAAAGTGTTTAAAAGTATAAGAAGTTAATTTGCTTGGATTCTGCTAGGACAAAGCCATTTAAACAACCTCAGTTAGATGATAGTTATAGTTAGATTCGAAGCAAAATTCTGAGCTTGACATTAAATTAAATGAGGTTTCAAGTAGGTTACCAGTCAACTTGTCAGAAAATATCTGCTGAAGTGGCTGTTCTACAGAATTCTGGACTTTTCACAAAACTATTTCCTCTGTAACCATTTTGACTTTCTTTTGGAAAAAAAGTTACATTTTAAAGTTTACCCTGAGCATTATTGTTCCTTGAATGTGAAAAACTCAGGTTTCTGTGTGAAACATCTTCCCCGTTTCTCGGTGAAAATATTACTACGTGCTGTGACATTGTAATAGGTATTGTGCTATTGGAAGTGAATCTGTCTGCAAAATGCATTGAAGAACAGAAGTGTTAATGAAAGTTATGCAAACAAATCTCAAGAAAAATTTGACCGACTATTAATAACTCAATGGAATGTATATACTCTGAAAATCCTCATCAAAATATATTTATACTTCTACAGGGCCCTTTTCCACATCCTTCCCTCCTGACTATATGCTACTTCTTTCTGCATTTGTGGTTCAGTAAATTCTGCTCTGCAGCCTGTCTGGAATACAATTGTCCAGGTAAACTCGAGAAAAATGAATTATCAAGGTGTATATTGCCTTTGACCAGGGAAAAGGAAAACCTAGTTTTCATGTTTTTCACATGTGTGGCCTAAAACAAGCAAGAAAGCAGTATGAACAGGAGCTAGGATGTTTGGCTTGGCTCCCCACAAAGAGCATTCACAGAACTGGAGTGTTTAGAAAACATACTGAATGGGGATGTCACCATTTAAAGTGCAAATGAATATTGCAAAGCAAGCCAGCAGTAAATAGTAAATGTGGTACCTCTCTTAGGAGGTGAACCTCTGCAAAAATCCCGTGCCTCTGTGGAGGGGTATGCACATCCTTGTTGCCTTGCTGCCATGAGTAAACATTTGACTCACTACTTAGCAAATAGATTTTCAATTGGACCATGTATGGTGAATAATGCAACAGTTTCCAATGTGATATGTATTTCTAGATGCTGGAAGTTGGTTTTGGTTCAATAATTTATGAAAATTAATCATGCTGTCTCCGTCAGCTTTGGGAATGTCTGCAGCATACATCAGCCCAGAAGGTCACTCTGAGGATTTTTTTTATTTCTTGCTTCATTTTGGCTTCCTCCCACAGTACTAAAGAAAAAATGTATCTGCTCAGTTATATTCTGCTAGTTAATATAGATGGTTATAAATAGATCTACACGTGTATGTTTTCACTGCGATCTCATTGACGATGATTAGGGGCTTCATGTCCTTATTTGGCCTGTCAGTTGTTTAATTTGTATTTCTTTCCTTTCTAGCTTACGTAATTGTTCTGCAGTCACCTAGAAACCCACAGAGCAGTTATTGTGCTGCTTGTGGGGACAGAGCTGCTGAGCACCAGACTTCAATAAGGCTGAGATTGTCTAAAATAAATATGATTTTAGGCTTCAGAATCTGGGGTCAGCAGAACTCAGGAACATGAGGGCCATCAGGAAATGCGCAGAAGAAGCAAATGCAATAAATCCTGCTGCAACTGCAGTGCCCAGGCAGACCCTAGAGACTGCCTTTGGAGAACTAACAAAGTTATGGCCAAAGTAGTCTTCTAGCAGCAATTTGCTTATTAGCTGTCCATATTAGCTTACCTTTACCTTACTCATGTGCCCTTCTTAAAGTTATCCATGGTTTTATAGGCTAGAAAACACCACTGCTCCTCTTGTCCCAAAGGATATGGGTATTGTTTGAGCAGGCCATTCAGCTCCCCTGCAGACATGTGCTGTGGTGAGAAGGGACTGTCACCGTTCTGCCCGTAAGCCTGGTGTGCCTCGTATGTCCTTAAACAGCCATGAAGTTCAACATGCTGGTTGCTGGGCCAGGGAGCAGTGTAACAGATCTTGGAAAAATTACTGCATCAAATATAGGTACAATTATAAACAGTAAGGAGAAGTGAAAAATACCAGAAAGTTTTAATTCCTGAAAGTCACTGGTCTGGGTTTTGTGTATGATGCTCCTGTGAATTTCTCATGAGGGGCTAGCTGTGGCACAGAGCATTCAAGGCAGTTTGCCTAACCACAGGCTGCAAAGAGTAGAGTTTCCAGGAAGGGGGAGAAAAAGCCCAATTCAGTTAGTTTGCCATCTATGTAGGACAAATGCATTACATAGCAGGGTACTGACTTTCCAGGCCTAATGCTTCCCTTCACTTTTCATCTTAGACAGCCCTGATAGGGAAAGCTGTAACGAAAACTCACTGAAAAACAACGTGTCACATTTTGTACTGAACCATTTGAGGAAAAGGTACTTACTGTGCCTTCCTGAAGCACATGATAATGACCTGAAAGAGTCGCTGAAAGATTGGTTCAGGCTTGGCCTTATCTCAAAGAAGACAAATAAGGAAGGTCATTTATGCACTCTGTGTCATAGGGATGATTTTACTCTTTGATGGTTCATGAGAGCCCTCACGAACCATCTGGAAGGAGCTTTGATACATAAATCTCATCTAGTCATCTCTTGAAAACAGTGACCTTCAAAACAGTGAGTCAGCCAATGACGGAAGCAATGCAGAAACACATTTAACAAAATTGCTGCCTTTGCTTTTGTGAGTGTCAGGGCTTCAAGGGGATGAAAAGCAATGCTGGTCACCCAAGGCACCACTTCCAAGCAGCAGATGTGATTTGCAAAAAAAAATCCATGTGGTTTTCAAGTGCAAGCTTGGGACAGCTTCCCCACAATGTGGGCATGCCTGTGTATATTCAAAGGTGTGCATGCCAGTCACCTTGGTGCTTTGTACTGAGTTCCTTTTTGGTTTTTTTTTTAATAAGATTAACATTCTGCCGTGTGGGCTGTGGCTTTCTTGAGCTGTATATGACTCAGGTTGGTCATCAGGGCTGCCTTGAGGAAAATTTTATGGCTCACCTGAGATATTTGTGCATCAATGTACGCATAAATATCAACATGTGAACAAATATCCATAAGATATTTGCGTATCGATGTGTAATCATGTAATCCACTACTCATCCAGCTACTCAGACCTACACTTAACAGGTGCTGTCAAATGGAGGAAAGGGGTGTCTCTGCTTGGCCAGAACTTCTCAGATTTGGAGAGATCATTGTGCCAGGCCCTGTGCCATACTGCCATGGGTCTGACTCACTGTGGATTTGCTCTCGCTGTCCCAGGTTCTCAGAGGGCTCAGTCATATGCTGTGCAGGTCTCCTTCTCCTCTCTCCAGGTGGGAAGTCTCTTCCTTCCTCTGCCTTCATGGACTTGAGCATCTGCACTTGCGCTTCCTACAGAAGCTCCAAGTTACCCACTCAGCCCACAGCAGACTTCCTCAGCCAAAAGAAGAATGTGCCGTCCTCTAAGCAAGGCATAAAAATTGCCACAGGGACAGGAGTATAATTAATATGAAGTTGGCTCCTTTTCTGCCACAGTTAGAGCATCTATCTCAACTTTTCTTAATTCTCTGTTCTCTGGTGCTTACATTAGGGCTGACCATGTGCTCCCACATGAGAAGGAAATGGGACCCTCATTGAGCACAAGGGCTGATGTCTTTGATTTTCTCACCTGAACAGCTTTGATGCATCTTCTCGCAGGAAGAGGTGTGACCTACAGAGGTTCCAGGCATGACTGTGTTACTTGGTTATTCCTAGGACAAATTTGGATGAAATAGTAATCAGTTGATATATATAAATGATCAAATTTAGATCAAATGTGGTTTAAGGGTGCAATGGTTCAGGAGAGACTTGTGCAGTCCACTTTAGTCACCGGGAAAAATCATTGTGATAGCAGATGTTTTGTGTAGGCAAGGACAAGCTGGGAGCAAGATGTGATGCCATTTGCACTAGCCATTGCACAAACATTAATCTCCAGGTTTTAATACCAATTTATTTTATGCAAAAGCTATTAAGATATTGTGTTGTGTTTTCAGGACACTTATTTGCAGAGATTACTAGTGACCTAGGAAAATTTTCCTGCTCTGTGTAATATAAGCCTTGGTAATTAGGACTTAAAAAAAATGAACAAGAAATTATGATTAATGTAACGAAAAATTACATTAAAATTAGAACAGGTTGCTGTAAAATGGGTCAGCTAGTCTTACACATTTATAATCACTAAGAGGATTTATGTTAAACGACATGAGGATTTAATTCTGTACATTTGCAACAATTCCCCTCCTCTTTCCCAAAACAGAAACCCATTCTCTAATCGAGGAGGAATGATGCTACATGCTTTTCACAGACATAGCTCTGAAAAGCAATGCGATGTCCCGTTTCCAGTGATTGTCTGGTAGTGATGGTAAGTCACATGATGTGTGATCCACTAAATTGAAAGTGTGATGACTAGTGACAGACAAAAGGCCAAGTAAGTGCTGCCTGGATAAGCTAACCATAACCCATTAACACTGGCTGATTAAAAGCAATCCAAATGATGGGAAATAAGGCAGAGACTAACTAATAACCAGAGAAATATGAAGAATTTGTAGCTGGGAGACAGAAGTGAGATTCAAGCAAGTCACTTTCTGCAAGAAAATGAATGGAGGTTCAGAATACAGAAGACTTGCGCTGGAAGGACAATCAAAAGTAGCAAAAAATAGGGAAATCAGAAAAAAATGGGTAGAGGTAGGATGAAGCTGAAGAAAAGGGCAGTATTGCCTGGGTTGTATGGACATGAGGAACTTGTCAGGGAATGATTGATGACTCTGTAGAAATTGAGGAAGTTCAATTTTCCACTATACAGTTGAGATAATTTGGATTTTTCAAAATGAACTGGGTACCCAGCAGCCTGTGGTTTTGTCCTTGTAAGCCTGAGTAATTAGTTACATTTGTTGCTACCCAGAAACCTGATTTGCTAGTAAGGATTTCCTCCTTTGCACTGACAACCATTGTGTTTGCTTCTGGAAAGTGGAAGAGAAGTTTTATCATGTTTTAGTGGGCACTTGTTCCCTGGTGAAAGGCTCTTAGCCTCTGCAAGGTGCCTGAGAACATCATGAAACCAGAACTTACACACACAACTCCTTGAGGGTTTGGCAGAAAGCCATCTTTCTCATGGGTAGCTGAAAACATCCTATATACCAAGTAGCAGACCATTCCACTGTCCAAACTTACAGGCAAGTTTTTCCTAATATTCACAGAAGGGTACCATTGTCTGGGCCAGGGGATTGTCTCCAGGAAAAAAGGAACTCAGTGCGTCTTTCTCAGTGCTCAGAATGTTTCCCTCTTTTGATGTGTTTTGAAATGCCTTCATCTGACCAGCTTGGTTCTAGAGATGATAATCTGTAGGAGCCACAGCATGGAAGAGGAGCAGGGTGATGTTGACAGGAAGGATGCTGTCCTCTGGAGGGGCGTGTCTGCTTCTCATAATGGGTGCTGCAGCAAGTGCCCGTGTGGTGCTGCTCCTCTGAGGACAGTGGGAGGTGGCTCAGGCACTGCAAACCTGCAGAGTGGTGGAGTTGCTTCTGCATACACTCCTAGGAGACTTCAGGTTGTTCAGCTCTTCGTTGTGTTGCTGATTTCTCACAGTTTTAAATATTGCACTCTCAATTCTCCAATAGGCGAAGGTGCTCGGAAGCTCAGCAGGAGCAGCTGCAGTATTGCAGGATGTGGCTGCCTGTGCTTGGCTATTGTGTGTCCTGGTAGATGAGTGTGGGCTTTGCTTGCAGCTCACAGTTGAACTGCGTTTTACTGTGTGAAGAGTGGTTTTTAAAACTGTAACAAAAAAAAAAAAAATAGAAGTGGCTATAAAAGGGCTTTGATTTGGACTTGGTGTGTTAATTTTACTGCAGACATTTAAGTGTCATGTACATGAGAAGGTGATAAAAAAACTTAGAGCCTGAGCAGTTAAATCAGCAAAGATCCTGAGCCTGTGCTGCTAGGAGTGCCCACTCCTCCCAGCTGTGCATGGCACCACAGAGACTTTAGAATGCTGTGGCAGGCAAAAACACTTTTGGAGGGTGCACAACTGACAACTGCATCCTTTGGGCTGTGAAGTTGATGGGGTTGCCCCTGAGCTGTGAGTGACAGGGTTATAGACTGCATACTGAGAGGTGGAAAGCTGCATGACTCTCTGCACAAAGCCCAAGGCTTAAATCTAAAGAGAGAGATCAGGACAGGACTTTGTGATGCAGTCTGAGGAGGAATAATTAATATAAAAGTAAGGTATGTTTCCAAAGAAATTCCCAAATGGAAAATTTCCTTGCATTTTGAGAATTAGTATCCTCCAGGAAAAAAAAAGAAGTTTGAAAAAGGTAGCTTTTTGCAGTGTCTGTTAAATGGAAGAGCAGATCTGATAAACTCTGTGGAGAATAGGAGGGAGGCTGCAGGAATTGTGACAAGCTGCCTCTCCTATTTCTTTACAGTGATAATTTAAAATAGTATTGCTTCTGTACTACTGAGAAAGTTTTGTGAGGAAGCCTACCAGGAAGGCAGCTCTAAGAGTTCGGGGAAAACAACGAACCCTCTTTTAGTGAGCAAGCTCTTTCACAGGCAGAAGGTTCTGCTGCTTCCCGTGGCTTGGCGGGCTCTATCACTTGGCAAGTTGTCACCAGTGTGTGGTGAGCAGGGCAGCAGAGGCTCCTCTGGGCCAGCTACTGTAAGGAGATGCTCGGGTTTCTGCACCAGCCAACACCAGGCTCAAAGCAAATTTTTATTTTTCTGAAGCAAGACTTTTTGCACCTATTCACTCACTGGACGCAGAATTTAGTGGGACTGTCTCTGTTTAGTCACTGTGCCAGAGACAGCAAATAGCAAATACGAAATACAGCATCCCTGTGCGAGCATGTGTTTGTGCATAATTTTTTTTCTTTTTTTTTCTCTGTGTACTTACAGAGAAGTAAATTGAGATGCAAGATACATATTCAGAAATAAAGACTTTGTCTTTGCTTTGTTGAATCACAGATAATTATGTTGTTGCAACTCTCCAAATGAAAACATATACAGTTCACGTCTTTTTCTCTGACCTCTGCTTAAGGACTTTCCTGCTGCTCTCTGTACTTAGATAGGTTCTTTCATGAGTACAAAATGCATATTAATAAACTCTGTTCAATTTCTTCCCATTCTATTGGCATGGTTATTAGAGCATTTTATGGTATTCTGCTCAGGTAAGAACGAAGTAAAGTTTTCAACTTTTTCCTTACATCTACTGGCTTTATTGCGACATTGTTTTGATTTAATTTTTGGGTTCTCCCTTCCACACTTCCCATGTCTCTCCCTGGGAATTTTTGAAAGCATATTTTAGAAAGAGGAGTGGGGACTGTTGATTTAGTCACATTACCCTCAGCAGCTTTTGGCCCAGTCACCAAGCAGAGCATACAGTTCCACATCCTTTTGAGTTATTATGGTCCAGCACAGCCTGGTCCAGCAGGGAGAGTGCAGGACTTTTGCTGTTTACTATCAATTCTTTCAGAGTTCAAAAATATCCCCATGCAGGTCTAGCACATGGACATAACATAGACTGCATAACATGTGGGGAGGTTTTCTGGCAGCTGGGAGATCAGCATTTGGGATCTGCTCCTTTATGTTTTTGTTAGTCCTGCATGATGTCTATCCAGAGCACTTTGTTCCTGTTTGGTTTTGCTTTGCTCTGCTCTAGGGTATCAGAATATTCAATTATTTCTTCCCCTTATTTTTTCACAGCAGCTTTCACTGTGTCCCACATAACAGGACCTCCTTCCCTGTGTCTTGAAAATAAAATATTTTTTCATGAAGTCCTGATCTTCTCTTCTGATGATAAATCTCCCATCACCTTCAAAAGGTTGTCATTACCTGGCATGGTATCTGTAAGCTGTTGTTGCCGGCTATATCCTTTATTCCTAGCAAATGCTTTCCTGACAGAGTGTTTGTTCCTGCCACTCATGCAATGATAGTTCAATATAAAGTCTTGTGGGTTTTGCAGATGCTAGCAGGCTTTATGTGTGAATTAGCTGAAGAGAAAGTTGCGATTCAGATTGTAAATTACAGCCAAAAATCTACAATATTTTTTTTTCCACACTGTTGGATCTGCTGGTTTCATAGTGCTGGACATAAGAACCTGAACAAAAAGAGTTAATTATTCTGAAAATGTTCAGAGAAGCACAAAATGTGACCATTAGATTTTAAGATCATTGATGCATAAATACCTGAAAAATACATTGGAAAATTCAATGTCTCTTTATGAGTAAGAGTAGGTGAAAAATCACAAATCATTTTCAGTGCTTTGAACAGCTTTGCTGTTAGGAGTCTGTGAGTGTGTGCCTAAGGGAAGAATTAATATAGGAACTAAGCAGAATCAAGAAGAACTATCTGGCCATAATGATACTACATATGAGAAAATGTAGGAGGGGAAATCAATATATTAGATTATCACTGAGGCATTTGTAGATCATGTCCTGTTAAAAGCCCAGGCTATTTGACAGAACGTGAAACTTAAGCCTTGGTATGAATGTGAATAGTTCTGCCTGTGGAGATGTAACTACAGGTTGCAATTGATCTGCTGTGAATAGAGTGGATAAATGATTTTCCAGGCGAATGTTTCACATGTGTGAATGCTGCATGGAAAAAAAAATTCCATAGACGTCCTTGTTCTTCTACAGAATAGAATTATCAGTAATATGAAGGTTTTGGAGCCCTAATTTTGGAGCAGTCTTTGCTGTTAAAGTTTATGCCAGCTGTTTTCAAGTCCCAAGAAACACTGGAACAAAGCATGGAATTAAAAAATGAGGATTTATAAATTTTCAGCGTCCAGAGCCTGCATATCTGTCTGATTGCAGAGTCATAGACTTCTAAATTATATTGTGACTCTTTACAGGACGAAAGTTCACTCTCATTCTCAGGCAATTTCCAATGGGGAAAACACTAATTACTTGCAATACTTGAATATACCGAATTTTTTATTAAGGGCTGCTGTTGCAGCAATCTCCATTCTGAAATGAGTTCTGCATTTAGCACCCTCCCTGAGGTGCTGTCTGACCTCTCCTGAAAGCTGTCATACTGACATTAATTAGCGAAAGAGCAAGTACAACAAAATCTTCCTCATTCAATGACTATTCAGTGAGAGGTCATTAAAGTGAGCTGCGTGTGCCCCTTTGCTGGCTGACCTCTCCAGCCAGTCTCACCTTGATTCATACCTGTCATGGATTTGTAGCAAGCACACAGGAGTTAGAAATCAGACAGAAAGATGAGAAAGGATTCACCACACTTCAGCTTGTGGCACAAACAAGGATAGAATCAGTCAGATGAAGCAGCATGCAGCTCTGGAACATGGTACTGTATAGCAGCACCTGCATTGCCAGACCTGACCTAGGAAAAAACACAGCAAGCTGTAGCTATGTCAGAGAATGAAAGGGATCCGGGCAGAAAAATGGCATGTCCTCCTTTTAATCTGCTCTAGATATCTGGGAAGCTGGGCTGGGTGAATGGGGGCAGAATTATGCCCAGAAAAGAGCTGTGCAGAGCTTGCACTATGCAAGTGGTAACACGTCTCTTTCCAAAATCTCTCACACAGTAAGAGAACATGAAGACTAACTCTCCACAATCCCTTTTTACTACTTCCTTACCAGGATTCTCAACAACATGAACTTGATCCAACCCTGGCGCTTGTTTCTGATGTCGCCACAGAAGGCTCAAGGCAGCTCTGCAGCAAAAATGCACAGCTGAACCTGCAGCACTGGTTCACCTGGCATGGGATGGGGAACATTTATGTTCTCTGAAAGGAAAAAAAAAAAGTGAAATACATCTCTTGTGCTCAGACACAACATGGAGTACAGTAATTTCACGACCATAAGGCGCACCTGACTATAAGGCGCACCCCCCGGGAGTCAGCAAAATTTGCAACATTGTAGATCA